>VZTX01025961.1:238-30249 GCA_013400915.1 Pardalotus punctatus | reverse complement strand
CCATCCCATCCCATCCCATTCAGTTCCTCTGAACCCTGCCCATCCCATTCCATCTGGCAGCCACTGCTGGACAGTTTCTCACCCACAAACAACTCCTGATAGTCAGGGTGACTCCTGGGCAAGGAGAGCTTCCTGCAGAGCCAACCAGGGGCCATGGAATGCAGAAAGTCTGGAAAGACCCATCCTCTTCCAGGCAGTTGTATTTCCAAGGCTGCTGGGCCCCAAGGTCCCCTCATACAGGTAGTGGCCTCCTCACCCTGTGTCCCAGCCCCGCTGCCCCAAAAGCACCAGGAGCTTGCTGGGCTTGTCACGGGTCTGCAGGAACAGCCCCGATGCAGAGGTGTCCCCAGTGTGGAAGCAGCTCCCGGGAACCTGCCAGCGCCTCCATCCCGGCCCCAGCTGGCAGAGGGCCCAGGCGGGCAGGGGGGGGAAGGCTGCAGGAACTTGATAACGGGTGTGCAGGGTGGGGACACGGGGCTGGCTCCGGGCCACCCCAGGACAGCCCTGGTCACATCGGGGTCCCTGGGCTGGCAGCAGCTGAGGGGTGCTGGGCTGGGGGGATGAGGCTGGGAGCAGGCACGTTCTGGCAGGGAGGGACCGTGGTGTCCTTGAGGAGCAGAGAAAAGTCCCTGCAGCCCGGGCTGGCTCAGGTGCACCTGCGCCAGTGCCTGGTGAGCAGCCTGTGCTCAAGAGACTTTAAAGAGCCAAAGCAGAGGGGTTGTGCTCTGCTCATTTCTGTGTCCTCCTGCTCACAGAGCCCCACAGTTTGGAGCTTCGAGGGGCTTTGGGGGAGCCTGATGGTCCCTGAGCTGTCTCAGACACCAGAGCTTCCTCCCGAGCCCCTCTGAACCTGCCCCCAAGGTCATCCCCACCCTGGTGCCACACTGCCCATGGGCCATAGTTGGCCACCCAGCCTAGCAGCAGCTGGGAGTGCTTAGCCCTTCATGGGCGAGGAGTGGACTGGCACCATTGAATCATGGAATCATGGAATGCTTTGTGTTGGAAGGGAACTTAGAGCTGATCCAGTTCTACCCCCTGCCATGGCAGGAACATGTTCCACCATCCCAGGCTGCTCCAAGCCCCAGCGTCCAGCCTGGCCTTGGGCACTGCCAGGGATCCAGGGGCAGCCCCAGCTGCTCTGGGCACCCTAGGCCAGGGCCTTGCCACCCTCACAGGGAAGGATTTCTTCCTAACACCCAATCTAAATCTCTTCTTTTGGTTCCCCCTCGTCTCTTACTCTGTCCATGTTAAAGTCCCTATCCCTCTCTTGTGCTCTCCGTGCTCCATCCATGCTCGGACCGTGGGCCGGTGTGGTCCGGCTGCCGTGTCCCAGCAGCCCGTGTTTCCCCACAGCACATCCCGGAGCCGTGCCCGCCCCGCGGTGCCGGACAGGGGCTGGACCCTCGGTGCTGCACGGCACCGCCTCCCCTCCGCCCCGGCAGCCGCAGCTTCGGAGCCTGCCCAGCCCTGCTGCGACCCAGACAGACCCTGCTGCGAGAGAACGGGGGTCAGGGGCCACGGGAATATCTGGAGGGAGGCGCAGCCCACCCCGCGCCCGAGGGGCTCCCCACGGACAGGCAGCGCTTGGGGGTCAGGGGTGCCAGGGCTGTGCCCCTGCCCCACGCTGAGCCGGCCGGGGCCGGGCTGGCGCCGTCCCTCGGACACGGCCGCTCCAGGGGCTCCCGGCAGCAGCGCACAGCTGGTCACCGGCACATCTGGAACCGCTCGGACCGGTCCGGGAGCTGCCCCCGGAGCGCGGGGCAGCGGGGGCAGGGTCACTCTGCCGGGGCAGGGCAGGCTGGGGGAGCGCGACTGTCACTGCTGTCACTGCTGTCGCTGCTGTCACTGCTGTCACTGCTGTCACTGCACCTCGCTAGAGCCACCCCGGACCCTGCTGTGCCCACCCACTCTGACAGGGGAAGCCACACGAGGAGTGGCTGAGGTTACTTGGAATGTTCAGCTGGAGAAGAGGAGATTGAGGTCAGACCTCACCGGGCGCTGCAGCTCCTCCCAAGGTGCAGCTCCAATCTCTGCTCTCTGTGACAGGGACAGGGCCCAGGGAACAGCTGGAGCTGTCAGCAAAAGTTTAGGCTGGAGATCAGGGGAAGGTTCTTCCCCCAGAGGTGCTGGGCACTGCCCAGGCTCCCCAGGGAATGGGCACGGCCCCGAGGCTGCCGGAGCTCCGGGAGCATTTGGACAGAGCTGACAGGGATGGACAGGGTGGGATCGTTGTGGGGTCCGTGCAGGGACAGGACCTGGGCTGGATGATCCTTGTTGATCCTTTCTAATTCAGGATATTCTGTGATTCTTTGAATCTTTCCTTCTATGGCTCTTGCTCCAGACCCACAGGATCTCATCCCTTTTCCCCAGGGCTGCAGGGACTGGCTGAGCAGCAGAGCCAGGGCAGGATGCCCCAGGGATGCCACGGCAGCCACCCAGGCCAGGGGGAACAGGCTGCCAGCACCCCCTCGGCACCCACAGGTGACCCCTGGAGGGACAGAGGGAGGGGTGGGCAGGAGCGAGGGACACAAGCAGACTGAGCAGGGAGGGAGCGAGGCATGGGCGCAGCTGCCTGGGAAGGGTCAGCCCGAGCAGATCCACCGGCAGCCCGTGGGGAGTCCCAGCACAGCCCTTCTCTCCACACCCCTCTGCAGCTACCCTGCCCCTTCCCCTGGCCAGGGCTCCCGGCCAGGCAGGGATTTTCCCCTTCCAGCCTCCACCAGGGGATGGAGCAGGTGACCCTGGGTGCTCTGCTGGAGCCTGGAGGGTCTGTGAGCTGCTGCTGTCAGTGCCACAAGCCGCACTTCTGTGCTAGACAGGCAAAAGCACCAGTTGCACTGAAACGGGGCACAGACCCCAAGGTGAAATCCAGACCCTCTCCTGCCCTGCATTTCCCTCTCCAAGGAATGTATGTCTGCTTTAAAGCAAAGGTTCTCCGTCCAGGGGCTTTCCCCAAGCCACTTTGGGCAACTTTCATCCAGCTCCAGCCCAGGGAGGCTCCTGCCTGTGCACATGTTGGAGTTTGTGCTGTTGACAGCTGGAGCATCTCCAGAGCATCTGCTGAGCACCAGCTCCTCCCCAGCCAGGGGCAAACACCACTGCCCACCAACACTCTGGCCAGGGAAGGGGAGAGAGGGAGTGGTGTCCCAGAGCTGGAGTCAAAAACATCACTAATGAAGCATCAGTAGCTCATCAGGGGAAAGCAAGGCTGTTCCCAATTAGTTCAGATCTAGATCAGGCAAGAGAGGTGAGTAACAGCGTGGGCTGGACCCATGTAAAGTTGTTGGCTCAACTAAACTAAAAAATAAACTGGAAAAAAAAAAAAAGGAAAGAGAAGAAATACCATATTCAGGTCTGGTTTGTTTATTCAGAAATAGAGAAAATTAAAACATAAGTACTAGGACAAAATATGCCAGCTCTAAATTCTGCCTGAGATGATTATTTTATTAGCAAAGAATCTGGATCTCAAGTTGTCTCAAAACAACACAAAACCAGATGCAGAGGTCAGTACTCTCCTGCCTAATAACAATGCTTTCAGTGACATCCTTAAGGAAGAGATGGACTCATCGGCATTGCAAGAGACTTTTAAAACAAATTTGGACAGCAAAACAGCAAGATTGCACTCAGAGAATCCGCAGTTCAAGTTGAGACAGAGCATAATGGAAGCTCTGTTCCAAATGCAATCCCATGACATCACGAAGACTCAACAATTAACATCAGCTGCTTCCCGAGTAGTTTGAAAAATGGAGATAAAGTCATAATTCATCAGCTCAAGCCATCCCATAAGAAAAACCAGCAGTATCCTTAAAAAAAAAGGGGGCTTGACATCTCAACCTACAGCCATTTCCAAGGGAATAATAGCAAAACTAGTAGGAAATAAAGTAGGTAGAGCTAAGACAAATGTCAAAAAAATAAGACTCCTGCAGCAAAATCAAGCACTGTGGAGAAAACACTCATTACCAACCAGGGAAAAGACCTGAACTTTCCAGGTTTGGAAGAGATTACCCAGCTCCAGAGAATAATGTGGGCATGACAGCATTTGGTTGGAACTGCATTCGACAAAACCCTGGGGAAGTGGTGGGGTTTCCATCCCTGGAAATGTTCAAAAACATGTGGGTGTGGCACTGGGGACATGGTTAGTGGTGGCCTTGGCCATGCTGGGGCGATGGTTGCACTTGATGATCTCAGAGGGCTTTTCCAACCTTAGCAACTCTAAGATTTTATAATTAAAAGAAGATACTAAAAAAATAAAGCCCAAAGACCGTCACAGAAAAATTAAGAGATCCTGCAAAAATACCCCGAATATGGGGGCACTGGGACCAGCTGGCATCTGTTATTTGTCTGAAAATCTTGTATTCATTGCCCTCGCTGCTGTGCAAACCCCAAATGTTTTCATTTAATTGCAGAACTTTCCAGGAAGTCATTCAAGGGGGGGTTGCAAAGTGACACCTGGCAATAAAAATGGAGAAAGGGAAATGAGACTCTCTGTCCATTGAGAGCAATGGATGTGACCTGGACAACTCCGTGATTTTCCCAGCGGGTGTGAGCAGCCTGCGAGCGCTGTCAGCGGTGCTGCAGTTTGCTTTAACCCAAACCTGCAATTCCGACCCAAAAGTGCCGTCAGGACACGGCTCATGGCTCACAGAGCATCTCCCAGGGGGACTCCTTGGCTTTATGTGCTCTTGTCTGTCCTGGAGGAAAAGTTGATGAGGTTCCACCACAAAAAAATGCCATTATCAGTCCCTGGCATCCGAAATCCCGGAGCAATGCGCCAGCGAACAAGATACCAAGACCTTTTGGAGTTTGGAACAGACAAATATGGCATTAAAACCATGATAAAGGCTCCCAGTGGGAGTGGGAACTGAGTATCCAATGCCATGGGAAACCCTCTCTTATCTTTGAAGAAAGCTACAAGTATATGGCATTTGGCATTCTGGAGAGTGTTTATCAGCAGCGCTGATGGCAAATAGAAGCTCCTTTAACGAATGACAAAAGCAGAAAACAAACCCTGGTTTGGACACTTTGTACTTCCAGTCCTATTTTACACTCTCAGCTCTCCCACCTCCAGCCCCCGTCCCAGGGCCTGGCTCTGACAACGCCCTCTCGAACAGGAGCATGAAGCCCACTTTGAAAGGACCCCCCTTTGCCTGGGGAGGGAAGGAGAGCCCAGATGATGGGACGTGACCATGGTGTGGGGGCACCAGGCAGCTGCAGGGCCCTGACCTGTGCTTGGCATCGTTCAGATGCCCCAAACTCAAGACCCTGAGGTTTAAACACAGCTTGAACATCAGGGGCCTGACGGTGTTGTCCTGTGACCATCGAGACCAGGAATGATCTCTTGGCTTAAGCCCCTCTGCTGGAAAGGCAGCCAGGCTTCCTACAGAGCACAGTTCAACCTCTGCTCTCTGCAATTAGTTCCAGTCATGGTCAGTGTTGAAATATGTGCTAATCCACACTTGAGCAGGCCTAGCTTTAACTCCCAGCCTTTGGGTCTCATTATTTTAATTTCTCTGCTAAATAAAAGAGCTCCCAAGTACTTACTTGGTGGTTGGATTTTGCAAGGCTGATGCAATCTTGTGTCTGTCCCTCATCCCTTCCTAATGGGTAAAGCAAATTCAGACAAATATGAATGACAGCTAATGGCTTTATGAGGAAGCTTTTAAGGATTTGGGCCAGGTCAGACAGGGCTTTGAGCTACATGGGACAGTGGAAGGTGTCCCTGTCCATGGCAGGGGGTTGTAACAAATTCATCTTTAAGGTCCCTTCCAACTCAAACCATTCTGTGATTCTGTAATTTTTCATTTTTAATTTTAAATTTTTTCTTTGAGCAAATGTGCGGCAGGAAAGAAGCTCTACTGGTTTATCCTCCTACCCATAAAATTTCTCCAGGGAAAGCTGTGAAAAAAGCTTGCATTGGTGTCCACACCTTTATAGAAGAGATGATCCAGGAGGGGATCTGTTACTCAGGTCTCCATTATCCCAGTTAAAATACCGAGCCGCCAGGAGACATCCCCTCGGGACTTTGTGCATGGAACAGGACATCCCTGTGAGTTCCTCATCACCACTGATGGACCCTCCTGCTTCTCCCCCCCAGCCCCACCACCCCAGCTCCAGCTGCAGCTCAGCTCCTCGGTGCGTGGTGCCCCGTGCCCTTCCTGTCCCAGGGCCCCTGGTACCCCAGGGACGAGCAGAGCCCGCGGGGCCAGGCTCCCTCCCTTCCCGGGGCTCTGGTGCCAGTCCCCGCTCCAATCTCTGCATGCATCACTGCTTTCGCAGAGGGGCTTTTCCAGGATAAACAGCTGAGATGAACTCATGGAAATCTGGGGCTCGTTAACCCTGGCTAATGACCCCTGGCAGGAGCCCGGGCACCGGGCAGCCCCTCAGGGACGGGGGGCTTGGGGAGGGCTGCTGGGCACAGGGGCTGTGCAGGTGACCGGGCAGAGGGGCTGGCAGGGCTGGACATCCTGTTCTCCAGCCCAGTTAACAGCACCTCGGAGAATGAGGTCATTGGAGCGGCCAGACAGTCTGGGAAAACACTTTCACAGCTCCAGGAGGATTTCCTTTTTCCTCTTTTCAATTGTTCCTCTGTGCTGCCTCCCTCTGCTCCCCCCTCTCCATCCTTGTCCTCAGACCTCCTTTGCACGTGGGCAGAGGCAGCTCTGGATGCTGCCCACGTTATTCCCTTGGGCAGGCAGGAGAGGAGGGTGCACGAGGTGCTGGGGCAGCCAGGTCGCTGCAGTGGCTCTGCTCTGCCTGCGCTGCCACTTGGCTGGGGGCAGGCGGTGACCACAGAGCTGCTCCCGGCAGCCTCTGGCCAGCCCCAAGCCTGTCCCTTCTCTGGGACTGATGGTGGGGTGGCAGGGATGGCAGCTCAGTCCTTTTCCTCCTCTTGGTCACCTGTTTGGGACAGTGATGTCTGCTCAGGATGGCAGGCAGGACAACCTCTGTATTCTGCCACCAAAAATATGGAAGTCCTTGAAGTCTCCGGAGTAAACATTCATCCAAAAACATCCCTTGCACCAGCACTCGCCAGGATTGCAGTGAGGCTCCCTTTGCTTTCCCACTGTGGCTGCCCTTGTCCCCCAGGACCACACTCACCCTCCTGGCTCCCCTCCTGCCCCTCTGACATCCCCCCAGCCCCAGCACAGCCTCCAGCCCTCCCTGCTTCACCAAAACCTCCCGGGAGGGACCTCGGAGTTACTCTGCTGTGTGAGAGTGACCCCCACATCCCCATCCACGCAGGGCAGGCGATGGGCGAGGCAGGACCAGAAGGGAAGTCCCTGGAAGGGACTCCTGGGGGGAGATAAATGGGATGTTGGGAAGGAGGGAGGACGGGTCAGGCTGAGAGGGACTGGGGTGCAGAGCAACACAGCCAGGCTGCCCACATCCCAGACGTTCCCTCTGCCCCAGCAGGCCAGGACTGGACACTTGGAAAGGATCCTTGCCCAATGCAGCACGAAGTTGTCCCTCAGGTTTGGGACGTGACACAGCACCCACAAGGCGTGGGCTGGCTGGCTTTGGGCACAGGAAGGACAGTGGCTGGAGAGCCCAAGTGCCCACGGCTGTCTGAGGGAGCACACTCCGGCTTTGGGGCAGCTCTCCATTCAGACATGTCAGGGGAACGTCCAGCGAGCGAGACCCCAGGTGAGAGGGGCGCTCAGGACTTGGTGTCTGACACCCACCCTGGGCAGAGAACGCTCCGACAGTCCCGGGCCAGGCTGGGCTCGGAGGGCAGATGGGCCTGCAGGAAAATCCACATCCCTCTGATGTTCCAGCAGGCATCCAGGGCAAGCAAGTCTGCAAACACACTTTTCCAAAGGAGCTGCCAGACTTGTCCATGGCTGCACCACGGCCCCAGGCTTTTGCACTCCCAAGGCACCACCGCCTTATCCTTTCTGTGCCGCGGTGTTTATTCCTGCCAGCGCCCACCATCCCTCCTGGCTTTGGGAATTGCTCCCACGTGCAGCATCACCCTCCCTCGCCTGCCCCATGCTCAGAGCAAGATTCCAGAGGGACTTTGCCAGGCTGCCTTAGACATGACCTCAGGCCAATGTGCAGCTTGCTCCAGAGGTGCCTGTTTTCCTCCAGGGGAATCCACAGAACAGGGATACACAAACCCGTCTGATATGTTCAAAGAATTACTGAGCATCTGCAAGGAGAGGGAAAGAAAAACAAACACACGGATAAAAGGATTCCTAGAACATGACAAAGAGGAAAGAAAAGGAGACAGGGATGAATAAGGCCACCCAGACAGGTCCCAGGCTTTTCCGGGAGCCCACCATTCCCTTGATGAGAGGGACCTCAGCACAAGCTGTCCCTGCCTGCCTGTCCCCCTCGTCCCTCCTGCTGGGAACAACAGGACACGTGGTGCAACTTCACAGAATCATGGAATGCTTTGATTTGGATGGGACCACAAAGCCCATCCAGTCCCACTCCTGCCATGGCAGGGACACCTTCCACTGTCCCAGGGACACCTTCCACTGTCCCAGGCTGCTCCAAGCCCCGTCCAGCCTGGCCTTGGACACTGCCAGGGATGGGGCATCACCAGTGAAGAGCTCCTGTCTGCAAAGCATGGACGTGGCTCCTTAACTCCCAACCTCTGCCCTGACTGCCTGGAGCAGCTCATGGACCTGCAGTTCTTAAATGTGGCCCCTTTGCATCCACCCTGAGCAATGCCCCTTTGCTCTTTGCATGAAACACACAGCCCAGGGCAGGCTTTTCCTGCTGTCCTCAGCTTCAGCCACATCAGGAATGTCCATCCATCTTCCAGTCCTGCAGGGCTCACTCCACTGAGAGTCAGAGGTCCTCCAGATATTGTTCCTCTGCTCCTTTTCCCTGCCCCAGTATCAAGCACATGGTTTCATCCATCAAAAAAACAATGAGGGCAGCCTGTGATCTTCCAGAATAACCAGAGGAGCTGCAGCTTTCACTCTACCCAAGGAGTGGATGCTGAGACCAGCTGAGATCCCTTGGGAGATGTTCAGAACTGGTCTGCAAACTCCACGCAGCAGTGCTGAGTGGCCAGGCAGGGATGACACCCAGCTCCTGAGCTGTGGGAATCCCCTTAGTCCCTAGGAAGAAGCAGGAATGAGCCTGCAGGTCTCCAGGAAAGCTGAGTTTGGCAGCCCGGAGTCCTGCCTGCCCTGGCAGATCTCCCACTGCAGCTCTGCCTTTCTGGGGAGCCCAAACCCTGCTGAGGTACGGATGGGTCAAGTGATGTCAGCTGCCCTCAGGTGTCCTTATCCCTGGGGTTTGAATTCACTGCTGTTTGCTGCTGTGAGGATCAGGGCAGCAGTGAGCCCTGTCTGGCCCACAGGAAACAGGGAAGAGGGAGGATGATCCCCTTGGTGCCCAGGATGGAACCAGCAGGAAGCTCTCAGGACTGGTTTTCACTCTGGGGGTGATCAGACAAGGAGGTGCAGTTGGGGTGCATTGAACCAGCAGGGAAACAGAGCTCTCTGGGCAAGGGAGAGAGGCAGACCCTTCCAGTGGCTTCAGCCTTTGGACAGACTTTGATAGCTCATGAAACAAATCACAATGGGCCTAAGAAGTGCCAGTTTGGAATCAGAGATCCCATGGCAGACTGGATTGCAGGACAGCACGGTGCGGGAATTACAAGAGGGAGGGAGAAGCACCAGAGGCTCTGGGACATCAGGAGAGCTCAGAGGCACCTGTGCCACCCCAGGGTTAATGCCAGGTCCAGGTCCAGGTCCATGTTCATGTCCAGGTCCATGCCCAGGTCCAGATCCATGTTCACGTCCAGGTCCATGCCCAGGTCCAGATCCATGCTCATGTCCAGGTCCATGCCTGGTTCCCCATGTCCAGGTCAATGCCTGGTTCCCCATGCCCAGATCTCCATGTCCAGATCCATGCTCATGTCCAGGCCCATGCCTGGTTCCCTATGCCTGGTTCTCCATGTCCAGGTCCATGCTCATGTCCAGGCCCATGCTCATGTCCAGGTCCATGCCTGGTTCCCCATGCCCAGGTCCATGCCTTGTTCCCCATGTCCAGGTCCATGCCTGGTTCCCCATGCCCAGGTCCATGCCTTGTTCCCCATGCCCAGGTCCATGCCCGGTTCCCCATGCCCAGGTCCACGCCCGGTTCCCCATGCCCAGGCCCATGCCTGGTTCCCCACATCCAGGTCAATGCCCATGTCCAGCTGCTTTGACCTGGTGAAGGTGAGACCACCCGGGGCCCTGCCGTGGGAGGGAGGGGATGGGGAGGAATCCTGCCCTGATGGGCTGTGCCAGCACAGGGCACCCCGAGCCCACCAGCCCCAGCAGGAATCAGGGCACAGGACAGGGACTGAAGCTCAGGGGCTCTTTCTGGGCTCCACAAACATTCCTGCTCCTGGGTCCCAGGCTGAGCTCTGGAGTCAGCGCATGCCAGGACCATTAATAGTGCAGTGACAGTGTTTAAATTGGAGCTGCCACCAGCGCAGACACAATAACTCCCCGTGCCCGAGGAACTGATTAGCAACGGCCCCGGGCTGCATTTTCCATCACCCTTTGCAGGGCAAGTGAGGGATTTGGCTGGGGGAAAGGGTGAGAAGTGGATCTCTGGGGCAATGGTCCACCCTGCCATCACCAGGCCCTTCCCTGAGGCTGTGCCCTGTCCCCTCTCCCTCGTGTCTGGCCACTGCAGCCCCTTGGGCAGAGATCCAGCGCTGCTCTGACACTTATTGTCGAGTGTTTACTGTCATTGCCGGGGAGACATTAGTTCAGATTATGTCAAAACAAAGTTATTCCAAGCTCAATCCTAGAGAAAAATATTATTGTAAGCACTGATTGGCGAGGGGCGGCCTGTCCACCGCCAGCAGTCCCAAAGCCCAGGGGGTGGGGGGAGATAGGATCTTTGTTTTCCAGCCAGGCTCCCAGCCAAGAGCAGCCAAAGCCGAGGTAGAAGAGAGATTTTGTGAGGCAGCCAGGAATTCAGGTCAAAGCTTCATTTTCTCCAGAAAAAAAAAAAAAAATCCTTTAAACTGTAAAGAGAAAGTCTTGTTCCAGCCCCAGCGATGGCCAGAGAGTGTATGTGCCATATTGTGCAGGAATTGAATGTAAGGAATCCAGATATGCCATGTTATCCAAGAATCACATGTAGGAAATCCAGGAGTGACTTGTTATCTAGGAATCACATGCTGGGAAGCCAGACACAGCCTGTTAGACAGGGATTGTATGCAAGGAATCCAGATGTGGCACATCAGATGGGGGCTGGATGCAAGGAATCCAGATGTGCTGCGTTACCCTGGAGCTGCAGGGAGGGGTGAGAAACAGGCAAACATGCACAGGCTGCACCTTCTTTGGGAGTGCAGGTACCCAGCTGGCCCTGGCCTTAGCTCAGGAGCAGATGAAAAGCACAAAACAGGCTCAAAAGTGGGGGCTGCACCTGGGGACAGGTCAGGGACGAGCGTGTAGGGTGGGGGAGCTGGTGGTCAGCATGGAGCAGGGCCAGGAGGAACTGGCTGGGGGTGGAAGAGGGGTCAGAGGTCAGCCCTGGGGATGGGGGTCAGCAGGGATGGGGGTCAGGTGGTGAATGGCCCTGCCCACCGGTGCTGGACAATGGCCCCAGGGCCACCAAGAGAGGTCCAGGAGGGGCCTCGAGCAGAGCAGGCAAAGGGAAGGGGAGGCACCAAGGGGAAGAGGAGAGGATATAAGGGTACAAATGAGCCTAAGGAGGTGCAAACAAGGACAGCAAAATGCAGAAAAAATCTCAGGAGAAATTCCCAGACAGTGAGATAGAGTGGGCAGTGGGTGCCTCTCCCGAGGCTGGAAGGGGATGGGTGGGGGCTGTGGAGCAGCTCCCCAGGGAGGCGCGGGGGACTGAGCTGAGAGTCCCGGCTGGGCAGGGGCCCCGTGCTGCAGCCCGAGCCCCGGGGAGCTCAGCATCGCTGGGGTGTCACCGAGACCACCCCAGCTCCTGCCCCAAGCACACCTCATCCTGGGACGTGGGAACGGTGGGAAGCTGTCTCCACACAGGTGAGCTGGCATGGATGCTGCCACCAGCCCAGCACCTCAGGAACCCTTTCACAAACTTGGGAAGTGCTGGGAGAAAGGAAATCTTCCCCAACACTTGTCCCTTAGGGCCACCACCTACTTTGGAACTCTTCAGAGTCACAGTCTCTGCCCGTGCCAGGACATCTTCCCAGGAGCTGGCAGAGCTTCAAAGCAGCTGGTACCATCCCCTGGCAGCTGAGGCTCCTCTGGTCCCATCCCGGGGTTGTAGGCTATAGGGAATAGGGATTAGGTCCATGACCCCACTGCTGGGGTGATTCAGTGCCAGCCCGTGATCCAGAGCTGTGGATCCAATGCCCGTGATCCAGTGCTTCCCACAGTGCGCCCTGGGGCTCAGGTGTGCTGCTCCAACACTTCCCTCCCCTCCAGGATGTGGTTTCTCATCCGCTCTCCTCTCAGGTCTATTTTTGCCGCTCCCTCCCTCCCGCCCGATGAGCGAGTGCCACAGAAACAAAGCTCTGGACGGCTCTGGGGACTGGCCAAAGCACGAGCTGTGCAAATGGCACCAGGCAAAGTGCCCGGCATTATTCTGGCATGGAAACGGCCTCTTCAGAGCCCTCCCTTCCCCAGAGCTCCTGCAGGAAGGGGCACCCTCAAGGTGGAGATGGAGCGTGCCCCGGCCACAGGGATGCACAGAATCAGCACATTCTCCCTTGGCTCTGCGGAGGATGGAGCAGAGGAGGAGGGAGTGGGAGGGGTGGGACAGCAAAGGGGCCCCAGGGAGAAGGGCAGCAAGCATCCAGCTGTATCCTGGGTGTCCTGAGAAAAGATCCTGATCCTGCCCGTGCCATCTTCTGGGTAATTCCAGGCAGGTGGGAGAACGCTCCTTGCGCACCAAGTGAGCTCCTTCTGCAGGCACACAGGTGGTGGCAGTGCCACCAGCTGGGCCCTTGTCCCCAGCATCATCTGCTGCTTGTCTGTACTGTCACCCTTGGTGGCTGAGATCTCTATCCCATAAGAACCTCCATTCCTCCTCACTGTCTTGTCCATCTCCTGTGTCATAGCCAATGTCCACCACCATCCTGGCTCCGTGATCCTCTGGGGGTGGCCTGTGGTCTGAGCAGGTCTCTGCTGCTGGACGTGGAGCTGGACCCTCTTTCCTGTGAGCACTCTGCTCCTTTTTCAGCTGGGTGCTCCCTACCAAAGGGTAAAGCCCTGACAGGACAGCACAGCCAGGGGAGTTGGGCTCTGCTCCCAGGGAACAGGGACAGGAGGAGAGGGAACGGCCTCAGGCTGGGCCAGGGAAGAGTCAGGTTGGATATTGGGGAAAACTTCTTCACAGAAAGGGTGATGAGGGATTGGAACTGCCCAGGCAGTGGTGGAGCCACCATCCCTGAAGGGGTTTAGCAGCCCTGTGGATGTGGCACTTGGGGACAAGGGTCAGTGGTAGCCTTGGCAGTGCTTGGGGAATGGTTGGACTCAATCTCAGAGGGCTTTTCCAAGCACAATGGTTCAGAGATTTTGTGATTCTAACAAGCTGTGCATACACCAGCTGGCTCTCCACCAGGACCATGAACACCAGGGATGAACACCATGATTTGGTCCTTGCCAGCAAAGGTTACCTGGACAATTTCTCCTACAAGCTGGCCCAGAGTCTGACTCACAGAAAAACCTGGTTCAGCAGTGCCAGAGCTCCAGGCAATGGTGAATCCTCCCAGTATCCAGAATCTCCTCCAGTGCCTGGTGACCCTCAAAGAGTGGGAAACTGCAGCTTGTTTCAAGGCTGACTTTGTCTAAATCAGATTTGCAGCCAGTGGATCATTGTGTGCATTTGTCAATGCTCCCCAGAGCATCCCCCACCAGGAAAAATCTTTACGTACAAGTACCTATAAAAATGGTGACATCACCACCCAGGCTCCTCCGAGCAAGTGGGACAAACCACACCCTGCATCCTGCAGTTCATTCCCAGCCCCTGGGACCAGGGTCCGTGACGAGTGGACAGCCACGTCCGGCTGCACAGTCCCTCCCTGGGCCATCAAGCCCTGGCTCATGGCAGGTGTCCGAGCCCTTGGCATTGTCCGGTCTTTCCGAGACCTGTTTGATGTCAGTGTCAGCGTTTCAGGGACTCTTCCAGCAGCTCATTCCCAGCTCCAGGGTATCAGTGAACCTGGCCTGTTGGTCTGTGGTTGCAGGGCCTCCCTCGTTACAGATGTAATTGCTTTCCCCGGTCTCCCTCATCACAGATTTAATTACGTTACCCCGCCAGGATCGAACGTGTCTCTCTGCTTTGACCCAGCACAGGGTGGAGTCGTTTGTTGAGCACTGACGGGTTTGCCTGTTACGATTAGGCCTCATTTGTTTTGCGTAGGGCTGGGATTTGGGGTTGGCTTCACTTGGTTGTCCTAAATGTGTTCTCAAAGGCTTCTCACTGCCATCAGCTGGTGACAGCTCACTGATTTCTTTGGCTTCCCCTCCTACCACCAGCAGTTCTGATCATTGCCGGAGCCTCCCTGGGGTGCTCCTCCTTCTCCAGCCCATGCGTTGGACCCTGGGTTTTTCCCAGGATCTCAGCAGAAACCTTCCCCATGTTGGGGTTGTCTCCCCCAGGACAGATGGGAGTGTCCCATGGGCCAGATGGACTCTGATTGAATTGCCAGCCCTGGGTTTTCCATCACCACTCCTACAGCCTTCTCCTGTCTCTGTCCACAGACAATCTGCTGGACCCCTCCCTGCTGGATGGAGCAGGACACCGGGTGCTCTGCTGGCTCTCAGGCAGATCCTGTCCGAGGTCTTCACCAGCTGCCACCATCCCACTGTCCCAGGACGCGTCACCAAGGTCTCTTTTCCCCTGCAATGGCTGCTCAGCTCCACACCACCAGCCTTCCCACCATCTGACAGTGCCTGCTCAGCATGAGTCACCCCTCCAGAAATCACGGCTGAGGCAGAAGGACGAGGACGAGGGGAAGGCACCCTGCTCTCTCCGAGGCAGCAAAACAAAGTCAACACTCTGGCCTTCGTTCAGTCCCTTGCCTCTGCCCCAGATGCTGGCCAGGCCCCCGCCTGGTTCCCACCTGCTGCAGCACTCGGGCAGCATGGTCCTCCCCCTGCAGCTGCAGGCCACCACACTTACACGTCCAAACCGCCTCTGACAGCTTCTTCCCTGGGAGAATTATTTTGGGCTATGAAATCATGGCTTTTGGGGCACTGTTGAGATGTCCTTGAACGAGTCCCAGTTTTTGCTAACACCTCCCACTCTAAATTTACAGTCCCAGTCGGTCACGCCAGCAATTGTTTCAAATTTTAGCAAATTGACCTTTCAGATGTCCAAATAAACACTGTGTTCATTGATGGCCAAGGCGAGCACAGCCACGCTGCTCTCCGGTGCCTACGGATCCCCCATCCCGAGCCCAGGAATTCACCTGTCACCCACAGAGCCCCCTCAGTCCTTCCCCTGACGGTGTCCAGAGCTCTCTGCACAGAGCAGTTCTTGTCTGACTTTTAGAAACTCTGGAGAAGTGTTGCTGACTGCACAGCACAGCCCTTAAGCCTCTACCCGGCTTCTCCAGGGAATGACTTTCCCTCCTGGAGCCTTTCCTGCAGGCTGCAATCACATTTCACCTAAAGGACCCGCTCTAATGAGGGAAGCCCGGCGGCCTGGGGGCTGCCTTTGGAATGCAGGGCCATCAGCGATGTGTCAGCTCCTGTCCTGCCCCTGGGCTGAGCCAGCCCAGCTCCCCGAGCCGCTGCTGCCCGGTCACGGTGCTCATCCAGCCTCTCTTCCAGCTGTTCCAGGGCTTGAACAGCCCCTCCTGGCAACAGCGTTTCATTCATTCCTCATCCCATTTTCCCTCCTTGTGAGGCAGTTAAACACTTTACCTTTGGGGCTGGGGTTTTTTTATTCATTATTCACCTCAGAGTCCTTCACCACATTTTTGACATCCCTGGGCCCGAAGTCCCTCCCAGCCACCTTCATTCCTGGAGCCAGCTTGTTTGCTGAAACTTGTGCTGTTTCTGGCCGTAGTTTCACTGGGCTGAGCTGCCACTACATTTGTAATGAGTGTTGGGCAACAGCACGAGCAGACTTCGTGTTTCTAAACCCAGCTATTTTTGGGACATGCGCCTGGCGCTGCTGTGGCTGAGGTCACCATCCCACCACGTGCCCACACTGGACACTCCTCTGCTCCATCCCACCTCGTGGGACATGCTCCGACACCCAGGTGTCCCCAGCCTGTGCCGAGCGGCTCAGCTCATCAGCACCGGTCACTCACAGCGGGCATCACCCAGCCTGGGGTCAGCCCTCTGCCCACACCGTGCTCCTGGGCCGCCGTGGTTTTCCATGGTGGGATCATTTGTAGGAGGAATGTTGGCAAGCTTTGGGTGCCGGCTTTGTGAGACCTCTGCACTGGCACTGGGCACACTTTGGAGGTGGTGTGGGTCGTCCCTGTTTGTTGGTCACACCAAGATCTGCTGCTCCAGAAGGAGCCAGTCCAGCACTGGCTGTCTCCCACCCCCAGGTTTCCCAACCAGTGCATCAGCAGTGGTGTGAACCCAACTCCAAGCACGTTCCGTGGATCATCCCCTCTCAACACACCTCCCGCAGCAATGGGATGCCTCCAAGGGGATCAGTCAGGGCACGGGTGTGGGCACCTCCTCCCCACAGAGCCACCTCTCCAGAATGAGGGTCAACATCAGGCCAAGCTTCCTGCGCTGTGAGGGAGGGCCCAGATCCCACCACTCCAAATGGGTGCTGCTGACAGGTGTTCCCACAGGTGGAAGGACAGAGGCCAGAGCATCCCTTGGGTCTCCTTCCCACCCAGGCAGAGGGGATGTGAATGGCCACTGGCTCCTGCTGGTCTCCTCCCAGAGAGCCCTTGTCCAGAGAGCCCTTGTCCCGTGGGACAGCCCCCTCCCCCTGAAGATGCTGTCAGGCTCGGACCCTGGGAGGCAGACCCAGGTCTAGAGGACAAGGTGACCGGGGCTGTCCAGGCTGCAGAGGTGACCGGGGGCTCACGGATCCTGACAGACACCGGTGCCAAGCTGACCTCCCCAAGGATGTGGAGCTCTGCTCCGGCTGTCCCCAGCACATCCGACACGGAGCAGCCCCCGGGCACCGCACGGGATTTCGGAGGTGCCGCCAGCGGCAGCGCAGGCGTCGGTGACTCACGGAGTGAGAACAGGCAGTTCTGCGGGACCGGGGAGCCCGGGGAGACAACAACAGTCTGAGATTTATTCCGCAAAGCAGCCTGAAAACAAACCCGAGGAATGTTTATTCTTTTTCCTATGTGGCAGGGAAATAAAGCCCGATTGTCTCTCGCCTGGAAATGCTGGCAGCCCCACACACGGCTCCTCCGCGGAGATAGCGGCCGCAGCTGGACGCTCCCAGCCCTGAGTCAGGGCTGCCTCGCCGTGGTGTGCGCTGCAGAGGAAGGGAGATTTATGGAGTGACTGAATCCCTGGGACGGAGCCCGCCGGGAAAGGTCGCACCGAGCCGCGGGAGCACCTGCCACAGCCACGGACACTTGGGCTCGCTCTCCGTCCAGCACAGCCCCCGGGCTGGGAGGGATGGACGCACGCGAGGAGGAGTCACCACCCCAGAGCTGTTGTCCCCTCCCCGTGGGGATGCGTTGGTGGCACAGGAGGGCTGGGATCTGCTGTGGGGCCACTCATGTCGAGCCCACACGCTGCACACCAGCCGTGCCCTCTCTCGACATCCTCCCCCAGAACCCCACCCTGCCCTGCCCCGCATCCCCGAACACCTTCCCGGCTCCAGAAAGGCCAGGCAAGGTAACACTTGGGATCTCATTGATCAAACAACACCCAGCCCAGCCCAGATCCTCCGCAAGAGCAGCCAGCTGTGCTGGAGTCACTGGGCAAGATGTCAGAGACCGTGAGGACTAAGACATACCCAGCACTGTGCCCAGTCTCCCCACCGAGAGCACAGAGTCACCCCAAAACCCAGCTGGCGTCACCCTGCCCCACACCTCACCCAGATGCTCCCTTGTTCCTCTAGTGCTCCGCTTCCCAGAGCTGCCAGCCTCCCTGGCATGCTGCTCCCCACAGAACCAGTGCTGAACCGTTCCCCAGAGCTGCTCCCCGTCCTGGCAGCAGGAACACCAGCCCTGAGACTGCTGCAGGTGGGAGGGATGTGGGGATGGGAGCAAACAGCGCTGGGAGCAGGGCCCCGGGAAGGGCAGGGGCAGGCAGTGTGTGGGTGAGCAGCTCCTCAGAATTCCAGCACATCTCGGAGGAGCTGCTCCTCAGAATTCCAGCACATCTCAGAAGTGCTGCTCCTCAGAATTCCAGCACATCTCGGAGGAGCAGCTCCTCAGAATTCCAGCACATCTCGGAGGAGCAGCTCCTCAGAATTCCAGCACATCTCGGAGGAGCTGCTCCTCAGAATTCCAGCACATCTTGGAGGTGCTGCTCCTCAGAATTCCAGCACATCTTGGAGGTGCTGCTCCTCAGAATTCCAGCACATCTCGGAGGAGCTGCTCCTCAGAATTCCAGCACATCTTGGAGGTGCTGCTCCTCAGAATTCCAGCACATCTCGTGCAGCCTCGGTGGGCCCAGGCTGGGAAAGTGAGGGATGGGCTCCCCCGAGGGAGGAGTTGGAGCCACTGAGAGTGGATGGCAGGAAGGTGGAGGGACAAAGTTCCCAGGTGAGGGGACAAAGGACTGTGAGCCCCCCAGCAGCCTTAGGATTTCCAGAGGTGGGCAGGGATGAAGGGGCACTGTGGGCAGTGCCAGCCCGTGCCCCCCACTGCAGCCACCCCCAGCTCATGTTTTCCACATGTCTGGCAGGGGCCCTGCTCTGTGATCCTGCCTTGCAAGTTTTTCCAGCTTTGACCTCAGTCCCACTGCAGAACTTGCAGCCTCTGCAGGCTTGGGAGGGCTGGAGCCCATCCCATTCCCTGCCCTGTCTCGCAGGGCCCAGCCCTTTACAAATCAAGAATGGTTATTTTAAATAATTTTTTTTTTTTTAAATGAAACAAAAACCCCCTCACATAGAGTTAGGGAAGCCCTGAGACAACAAACAAACATGAGTGTGATATTGAGCTTCAAAAAGGCAGGAAGAACCAGTCTGTGCCTCATAAAATAATGAGTGAGTATTAGGAAAAGATCCTTAAATACCACAGATAAAAAAAGCAAAAGCATCTGGCACGGACCATTTGCAAAGAACATCTCTTGCCTGAGAAACTTAATTGTTTTGTCAGGAAGAATTACTGGAAGAGGCCAATTAGAGCTGGATTTTGGTTCAGTGCCTGGCCTGATGGCCCCAAAGATTAGCACCCACACGCATCTCAGTGTCCCGAGCCGTGTCGCACCAGCTCTGGCCCAGTGTGCGGAGCAATCCCTGGGAACGGCCGGGGACACCAGGATGTGTCCTGGTTTGTGTGGCCACCAGCCATCCTAGGAGGGCGTCAGAGTCCATTCCCAGGCCCTGGGGACACTGGGACCAGAGGGGCTGGGCTGCCGTTGAACAGGGAGATGTGAGAGCAGTGAAGTGAAACCCTTGAATCCTGGGATGCCATGGCTGGTCCATGGGAAGCTTCCTCTGAAGGGTCTGAGAAACCAAACTGTGGGGAGTGACCCTGAGACTGGGAGAGGACAGTGAGGAAAGAGGAGCCTTCACCACGATGGGGGGGGCAGTGGGACCATCCCTGGGGCACCAGGGACCGGCTGGGATCAGCCTGGCACGGCGTGCTCTGGCACCTGGGACAGGATGTGCAGCTCCATCCACTCCATGCGCCAGGACCATCCTGGCCCCGGGTCAGGTGCCAGAGCCGGACGAGGGTCACATGCCAAGGAGGTGTCCCAGCTTCAACCAGAGCCTGCAGAGAACAGCCCAGGGCTGCCTGGTGCCGTGTGTCAGAGCCCTCAGCCCCTCAGGGACCGTCACAAACTTTCCTGATCACCATCGGAACAGTCCAGGGTACCTGAGCTGGGACAGGCTTTGTGGAGGGCTCTGGTCCAGCCCCACTGCCCCCACCCCAGCAGGTCCGAGGTGATGTTGTTGCCTGGGGCCAGTCAAGTTCTGAACATTTCCAAGAGCAAAGTCCCACCCACTGCTCCGTTCCTGTATTTTATCACTCTCATAGGGGAAAAATTCCATCAGGACAAATGCAGGCAATTCCCTGTGCTGCAAGCCACGTGTCACCTCTGGTGCTGCTGCTGCCCAGCAAGCCGAGGTTACCTGACCATGAGGGCACAGATCAGAGCAGCCTCCAGGGGCTCTCCCTGCTGGGCCCCTGCTCCTTCTCACCCCGTGGTGCTGCTCCATCAGCCCAGCCAGTGTCCTGTGCCCCGGGGAGGGGACGTTGCTGCGGACACTCGGGTTCAGGACTGCAGGTGCTTCCCAGGAGCCTTTGCCATGCAGGGCTTGCGGCTCAGGGCCAAGGGAAGAGGAGAGGGCAGCGAGGGCAGCATGGGAAGTGGGAGAGGGCAGAGGCAGGGAAAGCTTTGGAACAGTCCTAAGGGAGACATCCATTCACTCACAGCAACCCCAAGCATGAGTGAAACCAGACCCTGGGGGAGAGATAACAGCACGATTACAGTGAAACTGGAATCCAGACTGTGGCTTGCCTGCTCTGCTGGGGAAAAAAAGCAAAAAAAATAACAAAATACCCAGCACAGGCACCAGCTCCTGCCTGCTGGACACAGCCTTGGAGAGCTGGTCCATGGCAGGAGCCAGGGGCACGGGGTCATGCCCACAACTGGGGCTGGTGGCACTCAGGGAGCTTTTGTGGGGTCCTTATGGCACCCGACCTGTGCAGAGCACTACCAGGCTGGGGAGGATCCCACGGACTGGGGAAGCAGGGCTCTGGGATCCCACACATGCCAGCATGTGCCAGGAACAGCCTGGGATGGGACACGCTCGCTGAGAGCACCTGGAGACAAGGCCGGGGATGACAAATCCCCAGTGACCTTGGCCCCAGAGGAGCAGAGCATCTGCTGCACTGCCCTGCCTTGGGCTGCGCATCCCGGGGGGTTTCGGCCCCCAGGACACGCTCAGAGCCTGCAGCCAGGGCCAGCAGCCCCAGATCAGCCCCAGGCACCACAGGTGATGAGCAATGGCCAGCCCGGCACAGCCTGTCCCCCTCCACAGGGCAGCACCCATCACACCAGCCTGGGAAACGGGCAGTTTGGGATTATGGAGTGTAATCCTGGAATGCTGGACCCCCGGCATCCTCATCACAAGACAGAAAACATAAAAGAGTCCCTGGGAAATTACTGGGGGGTCCCTCCTCACCACCAGCTCCGCAGGCAGCGCTGGTGGGAGCTGCCCCTCTCTGCCCCCCCTCCCTGCCGGGGTCAGGGCAGCTGCAGGGGACACCGGCAGCCCCAGACGGCCACTGTCCCTCTCTGCAGGCGCTGCAGGAGCACAGCATCCCAGGATGTGTCTGTCAGGAGCAGGACCGCGGGCCATAAATCACTCGGGCTGCCATGGGAGCTGGCTCCAGGCCACGGCCATGGCAGCCCCTCGAGCTCCCCTTGCCAAAGGGAACAGGCAGGGCACGGGGGGCTGGCGGCGCTGCCACCACACACAATCCGTCTGCAATGCTGCAGCATGGATTTATATCAAACAGGGCCAAAGGTTGGATGATTTAATTTTTTCATTTTTTCTTGCAGTACAGCAGGAAATAGCTGGGATAGTTACATACCTGGCGAGATGGCCGAGGAGCCGGGGGCCAAGAAACACAGAAGATCTGGCATGGCCTGGAGCATCTGTGCTGCACACAGAGCCTGCAGGCAGCCGGGGCTGGGGGGTCTGCACACCTGAGCGGGGAGTGCTGGGTCACAGCGGGGACCCCCACCCTGGCCAAGGCTTCAGGAGCTGGTGGGGAGTGACCAGCATGACCTGGGTGGCTTAGACACACAGAATCCTGGAATGGTTTGGGTGGGAAGGGACCTCAGATCTCATCCAGTGTCACACCTGGCCATGGGCAGGGACACCTCCCACTGCCCCAGGCTGCTCCAAGCCCCAATGTCCAGCCTGGCCTTGGGCGCTGCCAGGGATCCAGGGGCAGCCCCAGCTGCTCTGGGCACCCTGGGCCAGGGCCTGCCCACCCTCACAGGGAAGAGTTTCTTCCCAGTATCCCATCTAACCCTGCTCTCTGGCAGCAGGACACCATTGCCCCTTGTCCTGGCACAGAAATATTCTCTGACACTGATACTTTGCTGACATCTTGACCCCCAAATCCTTGTATTACCAGCAGAGCAATTGTCCTTCCCTTGATGAGGCCAATCAGACCAGGTTCCTCCTGATCCTGATCCTGATCCTGATCCTGACCCTGATCCTGATCCTGATCCTGCTCTCCAGCCTCCATGGGGCTCCTCCAGGCCCTGCTCTCCACCAAGGTCAGCCTCAGAGTTTCCTCTTACAGCATCTCCCGTGACAAGCTGGGTTGTGGGGTGTCTTTTTTAAAAAGATCATTTCTTCAACAAGTCAGGCTCACTTTGAGTTGGTCCTTCAAGGCTTCTCTTGTGGAGTCTGTGGATTCAAGGGTGTTGAGGATTTTGGGAACCACAGCTGCACTCACATTAGAACAGTCCCAGGAGAGTCGTGGTCCTGTGAAACAGCACCAAAGCCCTTCCTGCAGTGGAGGAGGAGGAGGTTCCCTGCCTTGCCCTGCACTGAGAGGTGAGGGCAGTGCCCAAGGCTCCCCGGCACTTCACCCCACAGCACCCACACAGGCTGACACAGCCTCAAATACTTTCCCAGCTTACAGCAGTTTTTATGGATCTGCTGAGCCTTTGGCTGTGATAATCCCTGGTGGATTTTCCTTCCATGAACTCGAGCTGAACCCACCCTTTGAACACACGTGAGCTCCCAGTTTAATTGTTACTTGAGATAATCCACAGATGAGATTTCTTCAGCCAGTGTTCAAAGTGCCTTAAGACAAAAGCCTATCACCAGGCTTTTGGAAATACGGGATTTATCCCAGCTCCCTGTGTCTCCAGCCCAGCCTAGGCTGAGCGGATCCCTCGGGCTGAGCTAGCCCTAGTCCTTCATCTGCACTCCCCACTCAATGTAGGAAAGGGAGGTGACCAAGCAGCCACCCCAGACCCAGCCATGGTCACACCTCCCCAGAACTCCAGGGACCACCATGGGTCACCAGGAGCACCAGGGACCACCTTCACCTTCCCTTTGGACCCTGGGAAATCCATCGGCCACCCCCAGCAGGCTGCGCTGCCTCTGCCCATGCACCCCTGTTACCCTGTCTCGAATGATTTAAAGTTGTTTCCGCTGTCTGGGCTCCTCCTCCTTGCTCTTGAGATAATTCCCAAGATTTCCATTTTGCCAGATTCCTGGCCTTTCCCTGAACTTACTCCCTTCAATCTGTTTCTGCGGGAGCGGGCGGCTCCCCGCGGGATCGTCCCTCACACGTGCTCCGCGGGAGCTGTGACGCGGCAGCTCCCAGCCCCAGCCTTCGCTTTGCTGCTCTCCCGCCCTTCTTTTTCCAGGGCTCTAATTGCACACCCTCTTCCAGCTGCAACTGTGAGTTCGGGGAGACCCACCACTAGCCTGCCTAAGCAGGTCACTTGGATCAACATGGGCTGGAGAGCGTTCAGAGGAGCGGCTCCAGCCAGGAAATCCAAAGATGCGATCCTCCGGCAAAGTCCTCCAGAGCTGAAATCCTCGGCAAAGGGAGGGCAAGGCTCAACAGCCAGGAGCAATTGGTTGACATCATTTCAAGAACAAGCAAAGACATCATTGAGCTCTAGGATGGATGAACTCAGGGCCATGGAACGAGTTGGTCTTTAAGGTCCCTTCCAACCCAAACCTTTCTAGGATTCTAGGAACTCAGTCCATGGTCATCATCACCCAACCCGCTGTCACATTCCCACTCCATTGCTCTCGCTCCAAACCACTTGTGTAACTTCTCTGATTGCTTTCCCTGCATGCAAGATATGGTCCAAGTCTGGTGATTTGGTTCCAGTTGGAATTGGCAATGCTCAGCTCAGGTTCAGCTCAGTTCAAGAAAGTAACAATGGTCTGACCCTTTTGGCTCCCCTCCCGCAGGGACCCCCTCAAATCCTCGTTTGGGCAGGATGGGTAGGGCCTGAAGCAGCACAGGGATTCTCCATCCCTCCTGCCACTGGTGAGCTGCTGGGCTCACAGCAGAGCTGGGATTCAGCGATGCCCCTGAGAAAGGAAGGACTGGGCTCCCGGAAATACTGCAAGAGCCTGGGGATAAAATAAATAACATCAATTAGACACAGCAGCCCGCCCTCCTTCCTGAAAATACATCATGTTGGGAGTTGGTGAAGGAAGTTACAAACTGCTTTTTAGGATTCAGATACCCAAATACCACCTAAGCCCTGGTGCAGACAGAGTGGAGGTGGCTTGTTCTCACCCAATGTCAAATGTCAAAGTGCTTTAGGGTCATCAGGATGAACCTCAACAGGTAAGGCCCAGACTGCCCTGGCATCACTGAGATCACTTGGAGAGCAGCCAGCCTTCCTGAAAACACTGAGTCATCTTTTACAAGTCACAAGAAATCCTCTGTTTATTTATAGCCACTAATCCACTCATTAATTCCTGCTCCAGTGAAAGTTTGCACCTTATTACGGAGCTGGGCTTTATTGACTTCAACTTCCACCTCCTGGATCTCACCCAGCCTGTCCCTTGCTCTTCCCAGGAGGTGGCAGTCACTTCCCAAGATGCTGGAGCGAAGCAGAGGAGTCCAAGGGAGGAGATCTGGAGCTCGGCTGAGTCTCACAAGAGTGATCTGTGTAGCCAGGCTGTGGCAGGGCAGGCGGTTGGGGGATTTGGGGATGTGGTCAGGTGGGTTTGCACCGAGCCGGGGGGTTGTGCTGCAGCCACACCTGGAATCCCAGGAGCGGCAGGGAAGTGACCAGTGAGTCACGCTGTGTCCCAGGGTGGGAACAGGGAGCTCCTGGTGGGAACCTGAGGACACTGAGTCATGGGGGTGCTGTTCCACGAAGGACTCTGAGTCACGAGGGTGCTGTTCCACGGAAGATGATGAGTTCCCGACGTGCTGGCCCTGAGAGACACTGAGTCACAGGGCTGAGGTGTGTCGAGGTGTCCGCGATGTCACGGCGCTGCTTGTGGGAATGGGAACGGGGAGGCAGCACCGGGGGAACTCACCTGGCTGCGGGAAGGGCTGTGAGGGACAGGAAATGGGTCCGGGAGGTGATGGGGTGTGACAGAGAAACAGGGGACACGCAGCTGTGGGTGGGACCTGAGCTCTCCGGGTGTGTTGGATATGGCCAGGGGAGAAGTCCCCCGTCAGGGGAAAGGAGCAGGTGACAATAGGGACAAGAGGTAACAGGGGGAAAGGGGGACAAGGAGTGAGGCCCATGAGCTGAGGGTGTGTCTGTGGTTTGTAGGGCTGCTCAGAAGGGAGGAAGAGGCTGAGCTCAGGTGAGCGCTGCAGCCAGAGCACACCCTGTGGATGGATCCACTGGCATTTGGGATGGGGATAGGGAGAAATGGGAATGTCACCGGGGTGGGAGCAGCGTGCCCCTGTGCTGTGCTGGCACGGGACTGCCATGTCCTGGGCACGCAGTGCGGGGTTGGGAGTGCACCGGGGGCACAGAAGGGAGTCTGGAAGCCATGCACTGGGGGGTCAGGGAAATGGAGCACCTAGGACTGGGGATGCAGAAAAGGTGGGAGCACCAAGAATTCTGGCTTCAAGGAGCACCAGGGGCTGGGGATGCAGAGAAGGTGGGAGCACCACGCACTGGGGGTGCAGGAGGGAGGGGAGCACCCCGCACCGGGGCTGCGGGTAGGGTGGGAGGCAGGTGACACGTGCGGAGCCTGGGACTGATGCAGGAGCACAGCGGCCAGGGAATGTTCTCAGCGTGACAGGGACGTCCTGCTGTTCCTGGCCCCAGCCTGGTGAGCCCTGCGGGGTGACAGCCGCAGTCGGGGGACAGCCCAGGTGCCGGGGGCTGTGTGGGACACGGGCAGCGGGGCTCTGCTGGAGGCAGAACAGCCCTTCCCAGCCCCGTGAGGCTCCTGAACCGGCTCCGTGAGCCGTGCCCGCCCCGCTCGGGTCTCAGCCCAGCTCCGCCTCTGCAGCGCTGATTTACAGCTCAGCCCCTCCTCGTCACCGGGTCCGGAGCCGTGCTGGCGGTGGGACCGGGGCCGCTGGCTCGGTGGCAGCAGCCCCGGGCTCCGTCAGTCACAGCAGCGCTGGCGTTCACACGCTCAGAGCTCGGGCAGGAGCCCAGCGACCCGGGCGGGCTCGTGGTGCTGAGCGGGGTTCAGGGGGCAAAATCCACAGTCCCTGGACACCAGAGGGATGGGGTTAGGGGAGAACTGGGCAGTTCAGGGGCTGACGGATTCCAGTCACGTTTGGATGCTGGGAAAAGAAAATGCTCCATCCTCTAAGGATGTGAGTGCAGAGCAATCCCATCAGGGTGTGTGAAACCCCACCAGCCACCCCAGCCTTGTCCTGCTGTCTGTCACCTCCTCGGCCATGGAAAGACCACAGAATCATCGAGGTTGGAAAAGCCCTCCAAGATCATCGAGTCCAACCATTCCCTAGCACTGCCAAAGCCACCATCGACCCACATCCCCAAGTGCCACATCCACAGGGCTGCTAAACCCCTCCAGGGATGGGGACTTCAGCACTGCCCTGGGCAGCTGTGCCAGGGCCTGACCAACCTTTCCGTGAAGAAATTTTTCCTAATATCCAACCTGAACCTCCCTCCTGCCTCTGTCTCCCCACAGGGGCTCTCCAGGTCCCACCCATCTCTCACCCCACAGGGTTTTCCTACCCTGCTCTGCCAATTCTGCACCCAGCAGAGCATTCCTCCTCTGCCTCATGTGGCTCAAGTGCCCCGTGGGATGTTTGTCCGTGCTCTCCCAGCTTGGGAAATGCAGCAGAGAGCTCAGAGAACCATGAGAGGCCTTTTCCCAGAGCTGTGAATGTCTCAGTATGCCCGGAGGACATTCCCTGGTGCTGCCATGCTCCTGCACCACCAAGAAGCTGCAGTAGGAACAGATGCACAGAAATGCAGCTCATGACCCTGACAGCCCCCAGGGACAATTATCATGACTGTCCCCAAAGCCCTCTGAGCCAGAAGCTGCCCAGTCCACAGCTGTCCCCCTCTAAGCATCTGTTCCCTTGCCCTGGGGAGCACATCTGCTCCACAGCTGGACCCAGGGGCTGTGTGGGCACCCCAGAAAGTCTCTGAGGCACACAGGATCGTGGGACCCAGCATTCTGTCACCCCACCTTGATGAAGAAGCTTAGGGACATTCCAAGAGCATTGGGATGTCCAGGGGAACAGTGTTGGTCCCACCCCAAGAGCCAGGGTTGTCCTCCACAGGCCCTGGGCCATGCAAGCCCACCTGCCCAGGGTACCAATGCCACCCCACACTTCACCAGGGGGTCGAGGAAGGCTCAGAGCAGGGACCTGCAGATAGGTTGGGTACCAGGGGACATTGCCCACCCTGGAGATGCCTGGCCCAAACCCAGCACAGGCCTGAGCTTTCCCAACTCCTGTCCCAGCTCAGTGGCAGATTTGAAGGTGAGAAACCCACCTAAGCTGCGTTTCCACCCCTGCACCAGCTCCTTGGGGAGGGAGGGCAGGCAAAGTCCCACCAGAGATCTGTGGGCTTGGGGACCTCAGCCCCTGCCTCTGCGGTGAATGTCCCCCCAACCCCTTTTGGGGGGTGGTGGGGACACTCCAGCAGGGTGGCTGAACTGAGCTCCAGGGTCCCAGCACCCCTCAGGGCACAGCCAGACCCCTGTCCCCAGACAGGGGGCAAGGACAGCGCCCCAAGGAGCTGCTCCATAGGAGCAGGACATCCTCTGCCCCAGTGGGAGCCCGCCAGCACCGGGCCACGTGTCAGGACAAAGTCCAGCCTCACACCAGACATGGGAGGCTCCAACCTGCCACAACCTGCTGCCACCTCTGTCCCCCGCCGTCAGCGGGGGCAGCCCAGGGCATCTAATGCCGGCAGCAGGTCCGGTGCAGCCCCCGGCTGGCCCGTGCTGGGTGCCAGCCAGCCCAGAGCCGTGGTGGCAGCACGGGCTGAAGATGTTTGCACAGCTGTGCTGTGGCAGAGCCAGCCCCGGGAAGGGGGTGCTTGGAAAAGCACCGGCTAATTCGGGGCTGGATCCGTGCAGGGCAAGGCAGTGGGAGGCTTGACCCAGTGGCCCCCGGGGCCAGCAGAGCCAGGGGCAGGGGGTGCTGGCAGTGCCTCCTGGCCCTGGTTTGTAAATGAAGGCTCTATCAGCGGTGGGAACCGCGATGGGGCTGTGAGAGCTGCTCTTGGAGGCCCGATGGACGCTGCTGGGCCGGGGGAGCCAAGCACGAGGGACAGGACTGGGCGGCGCTGGTGGCAGCAGAGGGGACAGAACGCCCATGAGCAGCGGCAGGAGCTGTCACAGCACTGCAGCCCCGCAGACGCCGCCTGGGAGCCGTCCCCGTGTGCTGGGGGGGTGGGACGATCCCTGTTCTGACCGGGCCGAGCCCTCGCCGCCCCCCAGCCCCTCATTGTCCTCTGCCACCCCACCAGGGATTCTGCGAGAGCACCCCGGGGTGACACCGCAGCGCGGCGGGGCGCGGGGTCCGTCCGCGGGTGCAGGGCTCCCTCTCGAGGGCCCCGGCCAGCACTGCCCGCCCGCGGGGCCGAGCTGTCCCCGCGTGTGACCGCGGGCCGGCCCCCAGGGAGGAAGGGCAGGGAAGCAGGAGGACGCGGGGACCACAGAGCAGGTGACGAGGCCACCAGCGCGGCCTCGGGGCAGTCACCGGCTCCGTCAGGCACCGCATTTTCTTCCCGTCATTAATTAGCAGCTGCATCCGTCACTAATTAGGGCTGGATCCGTCTCTTTTGCTGCTGGAAACAGCCAGAGGCGATGGGGCACAGCTGGGGGCTGTCCCAGAGCTTGTCCCACATCCTCGCCAGGACACCAAAGGGGTCTCCCCCAGCGACCTCCCAGCGAAAGCCCTCCAGGAGATAACGAAGCTGGGTGCGGAACGGGCACCCGCACCAGGCATTGCAGAGAATTATGATCCGGAGGTGACATCCTACCCCCGCCCTGTCATCGTGGCGGCTCAGGGATGTTTCCTGCTCTGAGCAAAACCCAAACTTCCCGCAGATTATCGACTCATGGCACACCTCAAGCTGGAAAGGACCCGATAGGGATCATCGAGTCCAACTCCCGGCTCCTCGCAGGTGCCAGGATGTTCCTCCTCCTTCCCAGCCCCGAGGGTCCCCAAGGGAAGCGCACAGTGACCCCCGCGGGGTGGACAGGTCAGGACAAGGAGGCCTTTGCCCGCTGGTGGGTGGGCTCCTCCCCGGGGGCAGTCCCGGGCTGTCACTGCCACTCACAGTGCGACAGAACGGGCTCAGGTGGTGGCCGCACTGGGTCGTGGCCGGAGTGGAGGAAGAAGGTGCGGCTGCAGGATGGAGGTGACAGCGCGGCATCGGGGCCGTGTGAGGCTGGGACCAGGAGCCGGGCAGGAGGTCACCTGTCCAGGGGACTGTCACGCGCCTGGGACATGAGCGACGCGATGGGAACTGACCATCTGCAAGTGACAGGGCAGCAGGGACAGGGGACACCGCAGAGTGGTGGCCGTGGGGCTCCTGGTGCCACCCCCCGTGGGAATTCGATGCCACCCCCCGCGGCATTTTATGTACCATGCCTGGATTTGGTCACCCAGGGCATTTGACACCTTCCGGGGGCACCTGGTCACTCCTCAGGACACTTGGTCACGTCCCGGGGCACTTGGCCCTTTACCCCTCTCCCCCCTTCCCGGCGCACTTGGTCGCTCCCAGAGCCCCGACCCCATTACCGGGGCAGCTCCGGCGGCCAATGGAGCGCGGGGGGCGTGGCCTGAGAGGGGAGAGCAGCCTGTGGGGGCGTGTCCTGGGCGGGGACACGGCGGGAAGGCGAGCGGGAGGCGCGGCCTGGGCGGGCACAGAAGCCAATGGGCTGCGGGGGGCGTGCCCCGAGCGGGAGATGGAGCCAATGGGCTGCGGGGGGCGTGCCCCGAGCGGGAGGTGGAGCCAATAGGCTGCGGGGGGCGTGCCCCGAGAGGGAGGGGGAGCCAATGGGCTGCGGGGGGCGTGCCC
>VZTX01025955.1:31367-48615 GCA_013400915.1 Pardalotus punctatus | reverse complement strand
TTGGAGCAGTGAGGACACTTGTGTGGCTTTGTCTCCGTATGGGACTTGGAGTGGATCTGCATCTCCGACTTGGAGTAGAAGGTCAGCGAACACATCCGGCACCTGGGACCGGGACGAGGGGAAGAGAGAGTGTCACATGGGGGTAAGCCCCAATATGGATCAACTCTAACTGGATGGGATCTACCACACTGAGTGAAGAAGGGGCGAGTTCCCACTATGTGGCACTGGGGAGGTTTCACCTGGGACACTGCTTGGCTGCGAGTGCTCCAGCCCCAGGGGGACAAATTTAAGGTGGGAACTGGCATAACAGACCAAACAATACCTCACAGCCAGACAAATAAAGGTCTTGGAAGAAACCACTTGGCTTGCAAGAGAGCCAGGGCAGCACTTTGGAAATTTTCCAACAGCAGTCCTAAGGAGACAGGAATAATTCCCAGACAAAACCCCCACTTTGTTCATCTGTGATTTATTTCAGTCAAAAACACCCTTGGAAAACCTGGAAATCCCAGGTTAGAGTTCATATGAGAAGTTAATTCCACAGACTGTGAAGTTTGTGAGAGTAGTTATAGCCAAATCCACTTAAATGCTCCCATTTTTGGAGACGACACTCAAATATTTAGGATACAAAATGCTGAAAATAACAGCAGTGCTGCTTTCCTAGTGGGTCTCACAAAGATACTCTGGATATCAAATGTGGTATTTCATTGGTCTAGTGGGCTTTCATAATTTCAGTCTTACTGATGCGATGCAAAATGTTTTGTCTGGGCGTTTGGATCCATCTGTTCCCATAATGATCAGAAATGTACTTGTTAACACACAGACTCTTTGAACAAGAAGAAGCAGTTGGCATCACTCTGCTATGGATGCTGCTGTTAAAAACTGTTCCTCCACCACGACACCAGGCTGTTAAGAGAAGCTCGTACTGTTTTACAATTCAAGATGGTAAAAGCTTTTGTGGTTGATAATTTGACAGAGAGATAGAAGCTGCATCCAAGTTACTGAACTTATTTCCCCCTCCCCCTCAAATGTGTGTCAGCCAAGGCGCAAAGTTAAGGTTTATCTGAATTTAGGTTTTTCATTTGCATTAAAGACAAAATAGAACTCACGCATGTAACTTCCAGGGTCACAAGTGAGAAAAGAAATGCCATCCAGAGGAAGTCTAGTTAACATGAATTCAACCTTCACAGTGTTTTTGTCTGGGAATTTCCTTGAGTTTTATAGTGTTTACAAAACTGCTCAGCAACAGAAGTCTCTGCAGGTATTACAAGCCACAGAGAGCTGATCCTACTCTTCCCCATATCAATCTCCTCTCTGGAGGACACTTCATTACATCTACAGTTGTGACTCTGTTGGAGGCAGAAGCTTTATGACGTGTGCAGTCTGATTAGCGTATGTCATGTCAGCAGCATTTATCCAGCACCTACCTTAACTTCCACAGGCCCTTCTAAGCCACAGCTGGATTCCAAGCCATTTAGCTGGAAGCCATGCCTCCCAAGCAAGCATTCAAACACACACCTGTCATAACATTTCCCTCCTTCTCCACCTTTGCTCTTTTACATTCATTATCATCTCTAACAGTTGTTCCCACGTGTCCTACCTCCATCTTTCTCTTAATCCACTTTAATTGCAAGCCCTAACAGAACACGCAAACTAAGTACATCCTTACATAAATCCCTCCTCACACACACACATCAATCCCTTCTGGAACCAACAAACGGAAGCAATTTGGCTGTTTATCCCTATGCCTATTAAAGATATAAGGAGTAAAAAGGAACATCAGAACCATCTTTTAAAAAAAGTACCTCTTGGTTTATAAACCAAACTATCTCAACTTGCACAGTTTGTTCCAGACTTCCTGAAATGTTAGACTTGAATACAGCATATGTATTTGGCAGCAATCAAGTCATACTTACAGGATGAGGACTGTGTATCCTTGAAAGCACCAATGTTAAAAATAACTTTGAGGTGAATACTGAACTGAAAAATACCTTTGAGTTACCAAGTCCAGTTCCCTGCTAATGCAAGCAATTACAGCATAATCCCATGCTTGACTTTTAGCAAGCTCCTTCTCAGCAGATGCTGACTTCCATTACTCCCAATTGAGCCCCGTTCCACAACATCAGCCCTCTGATAAGGAACCATTCAATTGAGAACAAGCTCCCAGTGCGATGCTGTGCTAATATGGTTCACCAAAGCAAAGGGGAATAGCAGGTATCATTTTTGTAAACAGGAGTGGAGTGACTGTTCTTGCCAACAGCATGTCTAATTCTGAAGTCCTTGTAGTCAACAATTGTTGAAAAACCCACACAGGCTCGGCAAACCTAAAGACTGACGGCATGTGGAAAATTTGTTTCGTGGGAAAGATTCACTGACTCCAGTCGATCTAGGTTTGGAGCAAAGCTTAAAAGATAACTTCGTCAATATCCAAATAAATCTACATGGGGAGAAAAGTGTCAGTTACTACGGGCTTATTTTATGAGCAAAAAAAGTTATAATGAGAAACAACTGACACTAGAAGTTAAAAAAACCCAAGAGGAAAACGGCCTTTTCCAACCATGAGAATAATGCATCTTTGGAAGACAGCTTGGAGGCTACAGCATGGTCTCAATCACTTGACCCCTACAACCAACATTCTGAGAATCCAGCTACCTGTCTGAGAGAAATACTCTTCTATGGGTTTTGCTCTAGTTAGAAGAAAATGCTGGGCACTAATCTCTTCTGTGCTGTACACAGGACTCTGTATTTTAAATAGTCTATTCTGTTCTGAAAAATTAATGAACTTTACCATGCCATCAAGTTTAGTAGTCCCAAGCATTAAATCTATAGTGCCATAAAGCCATCTACTTTATCTTCCATAACTTCTGTGCACCCTTTCCTTTACTTTGCTTTGCCAGGTATCTGCCTTCAGGTCAGAAATTCTCTAAAATTAACACTAGAGAAACAGACTGCATGCCCTTTTCTATTTTCAAAATTAAATTATAAAGAAGTTGTTTCAAAACCTCCCTGGCACTCAAGTAACAGTGATAAACCCAACTGTTAGCAAAACCAGGCCTCAACAACAATAACAAAACCCCCCCAAAAAGCCCAACTCCCCCCAAAACCCTCAAAATCAAAACTAAACCCCCAAACAAACAAACCAACCAACCAACCAAACAACCCCTGTTATCTGAATTTAGCAGCTATAGACATTCTGATACCGCTTTTCAAACAACATTTAGAATGAAAATCTTGCAAGGGCTCATTTTCTAATCATCTAATTAGCATCAACCCTGAGAGAGCAAGAATGTTATGCAGCATTAACAAATTCATGAGCTTTATGAGTTAAAAAAAGCCCTGGAATATAACAGAAAGCTGCATTTCAGAATTTTATATTGTGTGGTATCAGGCTTTTTCAAGGGAACAAATGATCCATTTAATTAAGGGCTTTGCATTCTGCCTCAGACATCATCAAATATTAAAGGGGAAGATGCAATCAGCCCTCTAGTGGGCAAATATGGATTCAAAAAAATGTTAAATCTATATGGATAATGAGAACATCCCATCTGACACTAGCAGTGTTTCAGTATTCTACTTCAGTGAAATTCTGGCTGGGGAGAGGAAAGGTAGGGAGTACTCCTTGCTAAGCATGAATGAAACACTATATGAAATAATTGATTTCCACCCCCCCTCTGTTTAATATCCTTTTTTAATAGTCTCCCCACTGGGCTTCTAAACTACCCCTCCTTTGGCTGTATTCTTTCTGACAGCAAGTAACAGAAATGACTGCAGCATTCCCATTGACAATGTGACACAACATCCCCGCAGCTGCTTGTTATGGCTCTGCAAATTCAGACAGCCTTGGAGAAAATATTCTTAATAACACAGAGGTTCATATCAACAGTTAAATTAGCACTCACCCATATGCCAGAGATCAAAAGTAACCCCTTCCAATGTTTACAATACTTTCTTTTTATAGGGAATCTGCAGGGAAATAAAGTAAGACCTTCAGAAAATGTTCATGTTAGACAGAGACACCCTCAAAAATCACGAAATGCCAGTAAAAGGTGGAAGTACAATTCTACTTCTACTCCCATATGAAAGTCATCACAATGAGTCATAAACAAAATTATGCTTATAGCAACTAGACCACAACTCTGTGGCACACAGTGCTGTATTTTTTTCCACTTTTCATGGAATGTTCCGCCTCATTCATCAGATGCTGTGAGGAGATAAAATACCATCTGAAATACCAGCTCATAGTAAAATTTGCCTAACATGGATTAACAGCCTTTTTCAATCAAGTGCTTAATTAATCAGTATCACAGTTGTGAAAACTATGTAGGTTTTTACATGGCTTTGAGAATTCAAATTCCTAGTATCTACCGAGATTAGTCTTACAAGTTAATTGAGTCCTTGCTCCTTCTGTTAGGCTACAAATGCAAGTTAGACCGTAAGTTAAAACAAAAATCAAAACGGGAAGGTCTGAAGTTAGACTAGATGATTGGAGTAAGTTTATGCTGTCAGAGTCAGCAGTTCATTTAGCAAGGAAGGAAATATCCTGCCTTTGCAATGCAGAGTTAATGAAGTAACTAATGCAAGCATAGCATAATAATGGATGCACAGCTCACAAAAAATGCTAACTTGACCCTCACATTCCCGTGTTGTTGTTTTTTTTAAGCTGAAGTTAAACACTTTCTTGTTATTATTTTGTAAGAGACGGGGGAAAAGAAACAAAACTAACATGCAAGATACACAGGTACAAAGCCTGGGTAACACCTAAATAAAGCCAGTGAGTATGAAGATGTCAAATGAAGGCACAGGAATTGTACCTCTACTTCCACACTGGCACACTCAGCCTCAGTTTCTATTCAGAAGTCAACTCTCTGATCCCACTGAACAATGTACACTACTGGTGTGTGTAACAAATCTATCAACTATGCTCAGAGATCTTGGTCAACTTATTTCCACAGTCCTTCAGTCACCTGCTGTCTTGATAAGGCTGCAGAAAAGCATACTCTCCTGACAAGGCAGTGAGTGGTTTTAAATGCTCTCATGATATGGCACTTTCCCAGTTCTCAGGTTTTGAGGGCATTCCTGCATTTTGCTCATTTTTCCAAATGACCTTAAAAATACCTGACCCAGAATTTTGAGTTATTTCACCATACTTTATAAGTTGCCCGTCTTCTTTTATTGACTCTATCATTTATGCTTTCAACAGTTGCACCTTAACCTTTTTTGTCACAGTCTCACACTGGGAGCTTTCATGATGTCACTTAATTCCTAGAAGTCTTTTTCACAGTGATTGCTTTCCAGGATACTATTCCTCCATATTCCTTATCTTTAGATCAGAGATATTCAATAGTCCAACAAGACACTTGTGTGTGATAATGTTTTCCATTGTGTCCAAACACCTGGACCTCAATCCCTGGCTTCTGGAGAAGTCACACTGTCCCAAAAGGCTAAGTATTCCACGGGACTGTATTAAAATGTAATTTGTCTGAACAATTCTAGTTTAACAACCACATAAAGATCCCTTTTTCTACAGCTATCCATCAGCACTGCTTTTAAGTTATCAGCCATGACTTTCTGTTGACCTCCAAATCATTGAACATCAGGCCTAAGACAATGTCTACCAATTTTTGAAATCAGTCATCATTAGCATAAAAGACCAACAAAACAATAAAACACAATAAGGTGCTTCCTAGTACAGTGATAACATGCAAGAGCTAAAATTAAAAGAATACAAAAGGCCCATTAGAAAGCACTAGGAAATTTGGAAACACCAGGATTAAGGTCATCCATGTCACCATAATTTGGCTCCGCAATGCAGGTGCATTCTGACACAGCCTTATTGACTGTTTCCATAGAACTGCACTCTTATTATGTTGCACAGGCAGATACTTAACAAGCAAGCATTCCGTTTTTTGTATCCCCACTCTGTGCAGCCTTAAGCCTCGTTGACCACATGCAATTCCAACCTCGTGAAGCAGAATCACTCATCTCTTGTACCCACCACAGAAGTATCAATGCTCCATAAGCACTCATCTGTCCCCACAATGTCCCTGTTTTATTTTTTTTTAAGGGAAGGGAATCACAAAAGACAGAGTGGAACATAGTAAGAAAGACATACCCACTAATTCCAAGTGGCTAAACTGATATCTGTGACCCCTTTTTTTCCTTTAAAGGAAAATTCCTATTATATACATTCGTATCACTGCTCCTATAGATTTCTATGCTACTGCTATGAGATGCAACACTTCTGCAAAGCAAAACAGGGTCTGACCTGTAACAGCACACTATTCAATGATACTTGAGATTATGGTTTTGGGAACACCAAATGTTAATTACTTCAGGATAACTCTCTGTGGTCATTTGTAGCCTGAGACAAATGCAAACCCACTGAAGATTCGACCTAACTCATACTTGCACACACTTCAAGGCAAGATAATCTGTAGGGCTGTGGGATACCACAGCAATCTGTGGCAGAGGCAAGTGTAATTGACAGCTCTTCACATCAGCAAATGCCCTCCCCAAACCATCCTCCTCAATTCCACAATCTCATGTCAATGCATTTTAATTTCTTTTAACAGAACATTCCTTTCAGGCTGATCAAAAATGCAGGATTCTGATGGGCTGTCATGTACCAATAACTAATCAAGGATGGTATCAAAATGCATTAACTCAATAGGGCCAAATTAAGGCGTGATCAGGTGAGAGGTGCAAAAAAGTTTTGAAGTTCTCTCTCTCCCCAGCTGAAACTGTAACTGTTCCCCTTATTCCCTTGCACACACCCATTCCATTGACAAGTAACATGCCAAAATTAGAATTTGTGACTGCCGAACTTTTCCTGCCAATTCCTTCTGTTTGGCACCATGAGGAACTGCCAAGGGAAAGCACATCCATGCACAGTACACAGTTACAATATCTCAGCAGAAGGGAGAGAACCTTAGCATAACACAGGTTTTTACCTTATTATACCCTGAGGCATGTGGCCAGTCTAATTGTCATTTTCTAACCTCCAAGCACTGCATTTATATACGAAGCAAGGGTTCTGTGTACAAACTGCATGTGTATATGTAAATGTTCATGTACAACTGTCTTCCTTAGAGTTCTGAGATCATAAGCCAACTTCAATCAATCTGAAAAGAGGGTAAAGATCTTAAAAGTCAATACAAATTTCAAAATATGAAGCTGAGGAAGGAAGAGAGACTCTTTTGGAGTCCTCTGCTGAGGGAAAGGCTAATAAGCTCACCCTTGATCAGACATCAGAGAATCCACACAGGAGAGAGCCGCTGGAAACCAGGCTTCATTAGTTCCGCTGCTCACGGAACCACTTGTTAAAAAAAGCAAACAGAAATTCCAACGTGTGGCATCATACTGACACCCACGTTGGTCATCAGCAATCCATTGCACAGACCTCTGCCACTGCAGCTAGGATGATAAATGACAGCAACAGTACTTTGTCACCTTTTTCTAGCCTAAGAGGAGAATGAGGTTCTTTGCCAGAGGAGGTCACATTCTTGTGCTGACATCAAAGACATGGCAAAATTTAGAAACACTGGGTTTAATATTTCTAGGCTTTGGAAGGAATGTGATCAAACCTTCTGCCTGACACTTCAAACTTATTTCCCCCTTTGCCCTTAGCCTTCTAGCCCATAGCAATCCCCTCTCCAGCACCAAGGCCCAGGCCCAAGCTCTTTACCCACATACCCCAGCCTCATGATCCTCTACTGCAGGGGCTCTTTCCTATTTCATTCTCTCAATTACCTAACACTTACCTGCTCTCCTCCATGCTTCTATTTGTCTGTCCACATCCCATACTCTTGCCCCTCTCTGTTCTGCCAGTTCTACGTATCTCATTTTCCAGCACCGAGCAGGTCTGGTTCTTTCATTTTCCCCTCAAGTCTTGGCACTTCGTAACTTATCCCTGTGCTAGCTCTCCCATCTCTCCCTTGCAAAGAGGCTCCCCATCACATCCTCTGCTGCATTTCCTACTTTGTAGACCGCTGTCTTTTCTCTCTCCTCCTTTCCGACTTCTATCTCTACCAAGGTTCCAGATTTCCTCAACACAAACAGCTCCAGTCCCTGCACATATCTCATTCTCAATCCTACATTTGTACCAAGTAATGTCTTCTCACACCTTGCCTTTGTGCCCATTAGACGGGGAGGTTACTGTCCACACTGGGACTAAAGACTCCCTTCCAATATAGAAGGAGGAGCAGTTGTGCCTGAAGGAAAAGCATGCTTGGCCCTTCAGTGCAACTCTAGAAGATGCTTAGAGCTGCAGAGAGAGTACATATGTAGTCCAGCCTCACAAAGAAACTGAGAGAAGTTAGGGTCTATTTGTCTCCTCTGTGGGGATGGACTGTCCGCTCAGTGCCTGGAGTCATGCAAGCCTCAAGAAATAGCAAAGAGAATATAGCTTTCACATATTTCAACCACCAAACTATAAATCATCTCAGAGTATGCTTAACAGATTTTTTCCAATCTTACTACTGGCCAAATTCAACAATATTTTCACAGACATATGTGGCTTACAAATGCTGTAGCCACCACATTTCAAATCTATTCAAAACTATAGGAAGTTCACTATACACATATGCTAAATCCAGTGCAGGGGAGAAAAAACAGGCTTAAAATAAGACATGTCTGAGAAGATGCCCACTTGCTGTATTTGAACCACTGGTTCCCCTTGTGCATATAATTTTCTCCCTAATGAGAGCCTCCATCCAGCTCCCTCACCTTCTACAGCACAACTCACTAAGGCTCCTCTACACTTTTTCACCTTGGACTCATCTCAGAAGTTTCCTATGTCCCTCAGCTTATTGTCTCCCATCCTCTCTGATGGTCCCCAGTGAAAGTAAGGAGAACTCAAAACCAGAAGTGGAGAAGAGAGAGTTTGTTGATTACACTATCTCAATGAGGCCCTTCTGAAGCCTACAACCTTTCTGTTGGTATCTAAGGCTCCAGAGCACAGTTTGCAAAACCATTCCAGACTATAAACTGGTATTCATCTTAGATTCTACTTAATACCAGAACCTAGCAAATGCTTATAGAGAGTCTCTTCCTCTTACAAAGAAACCATTTAGAGAACTGTCAGGAGAAAGAGAATTGATGATCTGGCCCAGAGCAACTGAACCACTTCATCAGTCTTGTCCACTTGATCACATCACACCACAGACTTCTAGAAGTGCACAGGTACAGGCACCCCACCAGGACTAAAAAACAATCCTGCTGTATCCAGGACCTGTTTGCTACCTCTTCCTCAGCACCTTTTAAAGCACTAGGAAGAAGCCATGTGCTTCACAGTGCCAGCATCCTTTTAGAAAGACTGTTGCTGCTGATCTCATTTTCCAAAGAAAAAGTGAATTCTAAAAAGACGTCAGGGAAGATTAACAAAGAGCTGACAACGAATCCAGACAAGACTGAAGTGACATTACTCATGAAGGAAAATGCTTCACAGGACTGGGTTAGATGCTGTCCCCTGCAGGTGCAAGCATTCTTCCAGTAGCACAACGCAAAGCACCAAGGTCTCTGTCAGATTAATCCTAAGGATAGATGTTGAAGATCTGCAAGTATAGCCATCATTAGTAAAAGCCTCACACCTTTTCACACAAAGAAAAACCTACTTATACAGATTCTTGCATCCCTTTCACAGCAGCCAACTAATTCTTTTCTAGAGATGATACAGCACCAAAACAGCTGCCATTTGCTGGAGCAGGAATCTCTGCATCTAGTAGAGAATGGGATGAGCTGCAATATATGTATCAAGGTTTGTGCTCCAACTCCTTCCACATCTGCCTGGCTGTGCTGCTCATTCAAGGCCTTACTGTCTTTATCACCACATTAGGAGTCAAGAATTCCAAACATTAGCTACCTGCCCAGACACTCAAGACAAGAGACCTCACAGGGCTCAAAAAGGAAACTAAAAAAATAATTAGATTTGACAAAATAATCCCAGGTTTTAGGAATTGGGTATTTAAGAAAACAAACAAACAAAAAAAGCGACATTGATCAATATAGTAAAACTCCTTCCAGGAATTTGAGTAGATTATTCTCAGTGTCTCATGATGGGAAGCAGTGAAATCATACAAACGTAGTCATATGAACACCACAACCAACTCCTCCTCCAGCCTCTGAAAGAAGCAGAAGCAGGACTAGATGAACCTCACCCACAGTCTTAATTTAGCTAGCATATGTCTGCATACTGTAGTGACGGGAACTACTGAAATCATCCTCTAGAATACAGAAGGATCCCAGTATTCCTCCACGTTTTAACTTGAGAGTCTATTCATATGCATATTATAGAGAAATGATTTTACTATCTTTCTCAAAGGGTTTCTCTCCCACAGCTCCAAGAGAAGATAGCGCTTCCCTTTATTTTTCCAACAATCATTTTTAGTTCCAAACTTGCACATGGAATGCATCATCTGAAGAGCAGATCTCAAGGAGGGCAGAAATACTCCTTGGTGGTCTTCAGTAAATCTCAATTTAGCTCTCTCACACCTTAGCACTGCTCAGAGGAAGGCCTGCTTGGGATGGGGGCCAGAGGAAGATGTACCACACTCGGACTAAACATAAAGAAATCTTAAAGAAATTACATATTCCCACATATACACTCATGTTTTATCCCTGCAAAGCCTTTTTCATGAGCTGTTACACAGACTATGCGTGTTCATAAAGTTTCTGCTGAGTCACTCCACCTGGTCTTGGGCATTTTTTTTCCAAACTTACAAGTAAACAAGGAGCTATAATTAAAGCCCTGGTTCAGCTTTAATTCTAGTGTTCGCTGCCAATTGTGTCCCCTGTAAATACATATTTAACAACCTAATTAGCAACCCAGACTGTAAGCAGCTTGAGTAGTGTGGAACTGTGGCTATGGACCAAAATAAATGGTGGGATTACAAATAGCAAGCTACCTAACACTCCCACCCTTCTTCACCATACGCTGATTATATTTTCAAAGTGGAAGAACTAGGACATTGGCTAAGATAGAAAGGCTGATCCAAGCTCTAGTTTTGTACCCATTTAACTATGTTGATTAAAAATGTAAACATTTAAAAAATGCTATAGTTAAAAGTGAAAAAATGCCCGAGGTGGATGCACAGATTCTGTGTAGATGCCTTCATATTCCTATGGCTTAATTCCAGAAAGATAACTGTACCAAAACAAAGAACATCTAGGATGGTGAAAGGAAAACTGTTTGAGATGGGATCCTGGGCACATTGCAGGAAAGTGAGAAGACCTAGGGACCATCTTCTGTTTCAATTTGGATACTACTTCGCCTCTTACTTATCTTAATCATCCGTCAAAAACACCTATCACCAAATCACCCATAACTGCTCCTGCTTCCCAACTAAGGCAGACCACCACACTTACTCTCTACCACTTTCAGCTCTGTCTGGTTCCCACCTTTTCTAAAACACCCACACTGCTTATCCTGTGGTTCAAGTATTCCCTCCTAGTTTATCTCTCCTTTCCCCACCACTCATAAACTCAAGCCACATCCCTCCAAGCTCAGAAACCCAACCTCAGGGCTCAGAACTCTCCTCCCTCTTATCCAACACACTTAGGGTTCAGAAAAGACCTTGTATTTAATTCAGAAATACACTTTTTTCCCCCGTTTAGTTTGGAATGCTGAAATAGGAGGAGATCACGTGGGGCAATACACACAGGAACAGGCACTATCACCACGGCTCATTTCCTGCTCTGTGCATCTCCAGTTTGTAGTCTTTACACTGGACAGACTGGAGTCCTTATTGAGGAGCACTCAGGTACACCAAAGTGCTCCAGCTGCACCAGACAGCACTGCACTCTGCAACACACCAGGCATACTAGGCTGTGCCATCAAGGATACAGTTTAGCCTCCATAACATCCTGGACTTTAACTAACCTAGTGACATTAACAACTATATATTCAGGAAATCAAGGCTGTCCACTAAAAGGAAAACCTTAGTTTCGGGTCAACCCATCAGCTTGTAAATATTCCTGACCAGAAAGAAAACTCAACTCTATCTGCAGCTCGAAGATTCTCTACTCAGGGACTCTCAAGGAACAAGGTAGAGATCTCTTTTTCCCCATGTAATCCCCTGAAGAGTTAAATACACCCCTTTACCCATGCAATATTACAGTCAAGGTTTAAGCCCACTCCCCCACCTGTATGTCTTGCCATCCTTGTGCTGGTCCTCATCATCCTCGTTTGTCAGCACAAAGGGGTCACTCATCTCTGGCAGCCCTGACTCCTGCAATCGTTTCTTCTTCCGGCCCCGGGGTGGTTTGGGGGCAACTCCTCCAGCCCCACCACCTTCAGTGAGGGTGGTTGTCCCTTTCTTAGACAGGTCTGGAACCACCTGCAGGGCTGCCTGGGAGCCAGGGGGTAGTGCAGAGACAATCATGGGAGCTGAGATGGGAAAGGTTTGGGCAGAGGCGGCTGTGGTCACCAGAGAACCTGACGGGGAAGTTATCACCAGACCAGGACCTACAAACAAAGGAACATGAAGGAAGTCAGTTATTACATCTCCAATTATGCCCAACCTCCTTATACCACAGAAACACCTACTTTTGACTACAACACAAACAGAAGGGTAGCTTCCCCTCCCAAGGCATTCCACTCTCCACTTCTGGAAGTCAAAAGAGGGTGGATGTATGGTGTGCCTACACATTCACAGTGAAACCATGCCAAGGCTGTCCACACCATCAGTAAGGCTAGGAATAATCTACAGCCCAATAAGGATTCTCCAGGACCTCTGTTTCCCCATCCCAGAGTCTCTTTTGTACATTGCTGAAGCCTTTGGAGCGGCCTACCTGCTGTCATGAGCCCAGCAGACTGCACTGGTACCACAGTGATGTTCTGAGTCACAGGGGCTTGGCTGTGTGGTGTCAGCTGCTCCGGCTTGGTGTCTGAGTCCATGGAGATACCAGTGGGCAGGGCCACAGAAGTGGGGACTGTCAGCAAGGCAGGGTAGTGGGGGGGAGCCAGGCTGCAGCCCTTCTCTGCGGGCAATAGCTGCTCCTTCATCTTGTTAATAAACATGGTGTTTTCAATCTAAACAGGGAGAAAGACAGGTTTTAGGATACCCGGCATAGCTTTGCCCAGCATTTGGCTGAGCAAGAAACGCAACAGAAACACTCATCATGCATAAACTTCTAACAGGAAGCAAGACCAACATTACAGGTTGGAAGATCCTACCTGTCCGGAGACGGTGGGCACTGCTGGCCAGAAGTACGGGGAGGAGTTGAAATGAGATTCTTCCATCCTAGCTGGGCACAGGGGGCAGGAGGAAGGGGGAAGGGAAGAGGAATGGAGGATAAGGAACGGAGGATAAGGAAGATGACAGACAGACAGACACACACACAAAAAAAACACCATTAAACTCAAAGAGACTCCAACATGGAACTGACTCAGTCTAATGCTGGGACAGTTCCTTCCTCCCCTGTATTTCTTGAGCAACTTCTCCCCCGTTTTGAGCTAACTGCCCAAATAAATTATTTTAAGGGGAAAAAGCTGTCTGCTATTCCCAAGGACTTGGGTCCATGTGAAATGCCTCTTGCCCAGTAGTCCTCCATGCAAAAAACAGGACTGACTAGAAGCCCACAACACTTCCAAATTTTCCCAATTATTTTCCACCCAAGTAAATGGCATAAATGGAGTCTGTGCATCTGCAACCAGGCAAACACAGATGAAAACTGTTTTTCACCATTACAGACAGTCTGACCCCACAGGCAGTGAAAATTTTGGACCGTGCCTGTCCCTCCACCCCAGCTCAACACTAAGGACCCAGATGCAGCAAAGGGACATTAGCATTATGTTACACAGGAGGAAAGACAGGCAGAGAGAGGGAAACAGACTTGCCCAAGATAACAGACAGCCACAGCAGACCAAGAAGTCAAACTTAGGGCTCCTAACTTCCTGCAGCCCACCCCAGCCCCACTCTTCAGACAAATACAGAAATATCATTCAATATTCCTGCTCTTGTCCAATGAGACTAGGCAGTAGGAAAATAATCTGATTCCCATGCTCCTAAGATACCCTACTTCCAAGTGAGACCATGGCACAACTCTCTATTTCCTATTTCCTTCCCATCTTTGGGACAAGATTCTGTAGGATTCTGTCTCCAGCCAAGCGCCCACTGCTCCACCTCAGCTCTCCATGCATTCAGAGGACTAGTTAGACACCAAAAGAGAGTCTCCTAAACACAGAGAAGTAATCTTTTTAGGAACACCTGACTGAAGAAGCACTTTCGTTTCTAATCCTTACAGTCCTCCGTGTAATAGCATTAGTGGACAAAGTTTGTTACACTTGTGAAAAAACTGTTCAAAACCTGAAGAAATTAACAAAACAATATTTTCTGAAGCAGAAGATACCTCTATTCCTAAACAAATATGGAAAAAGTGGTAGGTAAAAACTATGCTCAGAATACATCTGGCAGAGAGCGCAACCACTGCAGGTTTCTCATGCAGCTACCTGCAAACTGTCCCACTCCTATTTCTGTTAGGGTCTGTCAGCAGTCTAATTAATGAACCAATATTGTTTCTGAAGGGCCTACCTCAATCATCAGGGAAGCTCAGAGGCATGCCCCCAGTAGCATGAAACACTTACACTACAGAAATATATCAGGACAGAATAAATACATGTGGAATTGCTGCGTGTGAGCCAAATGTGAAGATAATTTTCCTCTATGTAGAGAAGCAGTATTTAAATGAACCAAATTACCTGATAATTTTGTTTTTATGAATTGCTCATGCAACAGCAAGGCCAAGTATTCCTGCCTCACTCACTCACTGCAAATCAACCAATAAACACACTTAAGGATAAATTATTTACCTTACGTTGGTGGCATGCAGTCAGACTGCTCGCTGCCTGACTGAATTACTCTGGATTTACACTGCTGTGATTCAATCAGAGGCTGATGGGGCAAGACTCTTACCTTCCTTCCTCTGCTTTCTTTTCTGAACCAAATTAATTATTAAGTGTGCTGCCCACAGCACAGCCCTATGTATGTAACACCTAATTACATGACTTTTTTCTTCCACAGGATGGGCACACATGAAGAGATAACACATCCTTGGCAATTGAACACCACCTGAATGAAGAAGGGTATTTTGTTTGGAATTTCCAAGTTTGAGGTTTTTTTGCTTGCTTTTGGTTTTGTTTTTAAAATAAATAAGCCTGTATTTGCTTAGCTTCCATATCAAAAACACCAAAGTGAACCTGACTCTCCAAAAACATAAAGTCTCATATAATAATCAGATGCATTTTCCAGAGAAACTTTGTAGTTGTCCAAGACTCCCTTGGATGCAACTGCAAACTTCAGGAGTTAAACAGAAAGATGCCAATTTAAGCAAAAATCTCACAACAGCCAATTTAAGCAAGAATCTCACAACAGCTTTCTTATTTAAAGAGAACAAGTAATAAAAGGCAAGTCCGTGTCCAGATTCCAAAATCCAGACTAGCAGAGGCCAGGGCACTCAGTGGCTGCCTGTCTCCATCTAGTCTTCTACCAGAAATTCACAGAGAATCTAACTTCTGTTTGCCCAGCTTACAAAGTGTGCAAGTCAAAATATGGCTCTTAGTGATTCTTCAAAGGATGGCTATACTGATTTCATTAAACTCCCTTAGAATCCACCTCCCCATCCAAAAATCTTCATGCTTGAGTGGATTATCAGGCCTCAAAACTTTTGGCTTGAAAGGCTGAAGTGTGATGGAGTTATAAGAATGTGGAGGAAAAGGAGAAATGGTGTAAAAGTTGAAGCTTTCATGCAATTTCACTAGCAAGCCAGTCTTCCAAAGGCAGAAAACAAAGGTAAGATTCCTCCACCAATGTACTGTCCTAGTACCCACAGCTGTCCCTCCCCTACCCCATTTTCAAGCTAAAGGGTATTTTGAAAACATGCACCCCTGTTGGCAGCCCCCACTTAGATGCTGCTCACACTTACTTTACCAGAACTCTGCACGTAACCCTTCCAATTGCTCTATAACTACCAGACATGGGCTGGAGCTTCAACCCTGTACCACAGCACGTTCCCACTGCAGTGCCTTCATCATCCCAGCTTCCACAAACAGGCCAGAGATGGGACCTTCTTCCTATTCACCAGTCTAGTATCAGACAGATGTCAACGTACCCTCCTGATATAAACCAAAAACACTTTCTATGTACAGACCACAAATGTACATACACCAAATAAACAACCGAGTGAACCAGAAAACTCACAAGGGACAAGGGATCTGGAGTTTAGATCTCACAAAGTACTTCACAGAATCACATACTTAACGTGCTGGATTTACACTTCTTGGCAGGTCATCACTTTAATCATAAACAGACAGATAAAAGCACGTGCAAATATACGGTGAGGTAGAGGCTGTGTTTCTGGAAGGCACAATCAAGGTTGGATATACAGGTATTTATTCAGAGGTTGACTTCTACCACGGTTTTCTTTATTCTCCAGATGCCTGGCTTTTATTTCCTATTCGGCACAGAGTTTTCAGTCAACAAAAGGCCCTGAGTGTAATACTCAGGAACAATTTACACTGTTGTTTTATGTCTGCCCAAGATCTTTGTTCAATGACAAGGAGCTTTTAGGCTTAATTGCTGCAAAATACTAGGGATGCTGAAAGCCACACAGGCTGTTAGATCAAAAGCAAAAATGCTTTCACAGAACTCCTAAGCACCAAAAAGTTCAAACGCTGCTACACCTTTAGAACAAGTGCATTTGAACACACATCAGGAATACCCCGAATGTGCTGGACGAAGTCCCGGATTCCAAACCCGCACACCAGAGACAGAACTTTGGTGCCGTTCCCCGACACTTGTGTAGCCTCCACCCCGACCGCGCGAGCCTCTGTTGGAACAGGTGCCTGGCAGAGGGCATATCCTGCGCCTCACCTCATTCCAGGCAGTCAATCCCTTCTCCCGCACCCTGGAGCTCAAATGCCTTCAAGCCCCCAACTCCGTGACCCGCGGCCCATTCCATCTCCTCCCATCCCGCGGCAGCCCCCGGGGCAGGGGCGGGGGTCACTCACACAGCGCCGGGAGCTCCTTACCCCTCTCACTCTCCCTCCTCTTGCATTTCTCCTCCTTCCAGGGCCGGCTCTGCAAACAAACCGCCTCGGTTACCGGGGCGCCCGGGGCCCCGCATGGCAGCAAGCGGCGCTCCGCGGGGCCCGAGGGCCGGGGCAGCCCCGGCCATGTGCGGGGCAGGCACTCCCCGCGGGGCCCGGACCCACCTCCCCCGACGGCGGCCGAGGGCGGGGCCGGCCCGGAGCGCGGCT
>VZTX01025955.1:144-31105 GCA_013400915.1 Pardalotus punctatus | reverse complement strand
GGCGGAAGGGCGGAAGTGGCTGCGGCGGGCGGGGGGCGGGCGGGCGCGCGGCGTCCCCGAGCCCGGCCGGCAGGGCCGCTTCCGGCCTCGCGCCGTCACGTGATGGGAGCCGGCGGGGTGGAGGCGAGGCGGTCACCCTCATGAATATTCATTAACTACTCTGAATAATTATTCCGCCGCCACCGCCTCAGGGTCAGCGCGGGGATAGGGCTGATCCAGAGGAGTTGTCCCAAACGCTGTGCCTGCCAGGGCCTGGGACGGTCCCGGCCCGCCGGGATGATCCAGAGGAGTTGTCCCAAAGTTTGGCTGGCAGCGCCTGGGACGGTCCCAGCCCGCGCTGGCTCGAGCGTTTCCTAGCACGCTGTTAAACATACTTGTCCTGCTTAACCCAACAGAAAGGACTTCCCGCAAGCTGGTTTTCTGCCAGATGGGCAAACTGGACCATCTCATTCCCTGTTGGGAACAGGAGGGCAAGGCCAGGCGTGGAGGGAAAAAGGCTAATCCTCTTCCCGCAGTCGGCAGCCAGAGGCTCCATGTAACCTCACCCAAATACTCCTGGTTTTGTATTTGTAACCGTTCACAACTTGACCCCAGAGGGGGCTGCAACTCACCCTCGTTCTCAGTCATTGAGAATTCAGTTTCACAGATTCAGCCCACCTAAGTTTTGTCTGGCAGTTTCCCGCTGCCTCCCGTGCGCTGGCACTGCCTGGCGCGTTGCTGTGCCGCGGGAGAAGCGGCAGGCAGTCAATCCCCTCAGCCTCGGGCACAGTGCGGGATCAGGCTGTTCCTGCAGGAGACACCACGGAGCCGCCCCACTGGATCGCTAAGCCGGGCTGGCTGGTCACCCCCACACCAAACTGGACACCCCACAAAATCGCCAAGCCACGCTGGTTGTCGCTGCTCTGCTCTGTCTTAGACACTTAGGCGGAAAGGGATTTTAGGATGAGATACACTTCATTCCACTACTCGCAGCAGGGTTAACTTTGGTGCTGGGCCCACCTCCCAGGTCAGGTTAGGTCACCCTCCTCACCTGTGGTGTTGCGCACTGAGCGTTTGGCTGAGCTGTTTCAGTGCTGTGACTTGAGAGAAATCTCTTTTTTTAATTGTTGCATGAGTTTTCTGCCAGCTTGGCATGCTGGAACAGCTTTTCAGAGCCAGCATGAGTAAGAGGGTGGGACCAGGGAGAGCACAAGTACGGCAGCCAGCGGTTAGATTGGCTCGGGCGATCGTGAAACCGCAACATCCGGAGCAGTGGGCAGAGGGAAATCTCCCGGTGGCTGAGAGGCAGGCGGCTCCAGCCACAGCGCCTGCCTGTCCTCAGAACGTGCTAAGGTATTGGTCATCTCAGGCGGCACAAAACTTCCTCCTGGGAGGAGTCAGGATTAGCTCTGCGTTCTTCAGCAGGAGTCACATGAAGGCAATTGTTGATTTATTTAAATAAAAGGAGTTGGCAGCCTAATCAGTTTGGAAATTAATTTCCCTGTTAATTTGGGGGTTTTGACTTGCTCATGAATATTCACAAATGCTCATCTTGTGTTTTTTTTCTCTCTCCTCTATGTAATTTATTTTTGTGATTGTCAGATCACCTCTGAAGGTGACATTTCTCTCCTCATTCTGCAGCACAGAAAATGTATTCAAACTTATGCCTTGGAAGGGGAACTCCATCCTGGCACTGACATCTCTTTTACTTCTCTCTTCTTTGCCAGAGAGTCCTTTATGACCTCCTTCCTCCCTGCATGCTGCCTAGGAAGAAACAGGACCAAGTCTCCTCAAAGAAGAGGACTGACCTGGACTTGATAACTGGGAGTGCTTGTCAGAATGCCCTGTACCTGGCAAGGGAAGCTGTCACTTTTGAGGATTGGGACAAAATGGTTAATTTTTCTTAGGGTACCTGGAGTTTTTTGCTCCCCCTCCTGCCCCGCACTGCCAAGCACCCTTCACTAGCACGTGAGGCAGCGTGACTAACATCTGTCACAGACACTTGATTTGTCTTATCTCCTTTCCTTAGGAGGAGGCGAAGTCAGAGAAACACGGGTGTGTGTCTCTAGAGAGTACAGCTGATCTCTTTACCTTCTTTCCCAGCTCTCTGTTTACTTATCCTGCCTGCCCTTGCTCCTCTCCACTCCACGGAAGAGCATCCTGGTCACCACTGCTGGTTTCTCCCTGGTGAGGCACACCCATGTCCCGCATGGGCGTGTTTAGGGCTTCTAGGATTTCATAATACTGACTGGCTGGGCTTACCTGAGGAGTGTGGTGAATAAAAACCTGTGTAAAACTGCTGGTGTTGGGGTCAGAAGGAGCAGTGTGGGGTGAAGAGGTGCCCTCCTTGCCCTGTGCTTATGCACCAGGGCAGGCTTGGCTGAGAGCTGGCCCCACAGCAAGTAACATGGTGTGTGTAGTGGAGACCCCCCAGGCCCAGCCCAGTCTCCAGACCAGTTCATTTCTTTAGAAAGACCAGCTTTGGTACAGCCTCCATCTATTCAACTTGCTCAGAGCATGCCATCTTGGAGCTGAGAGCTGTGTGAAGATGGGTGGCCATGCTATACCAACCAGCCATGGGGTTCACCCAGCAGCACTGCCACCCTGGGCTGGGAGCTGGAAAGGGGGTGACAGAGAGGTTTACAACTCCACAGCAAGAAAATAAGCCAGCAGCAATGCCAAGTGACTGCAGGAGGTAACTGAGCCCTGGAGCAGGCGGTAGGTGGAGGTTAGTGGGACCTCCCTCCTGGGAGCAGAATCATGTGAATAACAGCCGGGTTCCCACCTCCTGCTGAGGGCACCAGCTCCTGACAAGCTCAGAAAAGAAAATGTGTGGAGAAAGCCAGCTAGTTAGCACGACAGTTGCTCTCTCACAACCTTTGTAACAAGCTCTTCTATGCAGCATTGGCCCAGGAGGGTGGCAAACACACACCTCCACGCTGGCTGCCTGTTCCATCTCCCATCCTTGTTGCCTCCTCCACAATCACATCTGACTGTCACGTTCCCACCTCAGTGCTTTCCTTCTTTATCTACTTTCCTGATTTCTCTATTTCTCTCTTTCTTCACCACCCCAAGGCACCCACCCCTGGACCTTCAGTGATGATTACAGACCATCCTCCTGTGGTGCCACTGTATGCTGTGCTTGAACACTTTTTGTTTGCTGTCTGTGGGTAAACTGCACTGTTTGTGGTGGCTGTCCCAGTAATATAGGTGGTATTTTGTGTCACAGGATCCTGCTTGACTGGCTTCTAGGGCTGGTAAACCTGGCCTGACGTGTTTCTTAAAGCTGGCTCTAGTGGTACCTGAATTTGCTGGGGGTACTGACCAGTAGGCAGAGATGGACAGATAGACTTGGAAGGTGTGATGATGTAGTGACACACATTTTAAGGATGGAGGCTGTTCATTCTCACCCAAATTTTTAGCTGCTTGTAGGAAAATATTTGGTTTATTCTGCAGCTGGTATTTTAATCTTGTGAGTACATTTCTCAGCAAGGCGTGTTGTCCTCACTCTTTTCAGGGAACTGACATCTCTTTGGCAATCGGCTGATTAAATCCCCTGGCAGCACACAGCAGAGAGCATTTCAGCACGTCATTCTTGGTTGTTATTTCTTTTTTTTTTTCTTTTTTTTTTTTTTTTTTTTTTTTTTTCTTTTTTTTCTGCTGCATGGAAATAGATTGCATTTTCCCCTGCTTGGTAACTTCTCTGCTTAGTATTGTTTATTTAAGCTTTTAGAAATACACGGTAAGGGAGAGTTATAGATGCGTGTTATCCTGCACACGCTTGGTTGCCTGAATCATTTCATTATAGTGGCATCTTGCTCTTTTAAGGGCAAGGAGCAGAAACCACATACCTGGGATATGCCTTGGAATTTGAAGCATATGCAGCAATGATCCAATGCTTTTTCACTGAAAGAAGTAGGTTTCTCTGCAACTGGGAACGTGGAGGTAGGTCCCTGTTGGGCAGGAACATAACAATCTGTGATTGGATCAGCCTTGGCTCCAGGCTGAGTTCATCTGGCCTCTGTAGTGTAGTAAGGGCAGTTAGTTACTGAAACTTCTGGCCAGTGTGCCATGAATACAAATCCCATGATTTCGAAGGAGAAAAAGTATCACTCACTGGATGTGTTGTGACAGCCAGAGTGGCTGTTCCTGAGGACCTTCAGCATGGGGCAAAAATCACAGTCACATCAGAAGTGCCTGAGGGGATCTCTCCTGCATGGGCACAGCCGACACACACTACACATGCACAGGCAGAGCCTGTTCCAGTGGGGCCACAAGTTCTCTGTGGTAGTAACCCCTGTACTTTATTAGATCCCCACAAAAGGTATCAAGAAGCATTTTAAACATGATTCAGCAGTGAGCCTTTCAAGCAATGAAAGTTCCTTGAAGCCTAGGCTGCATTAGCAAAAGTGTAGTCAGCAGATCAAGGGAAATGATTATTCCTATCCACCTGAGCGGTGGGAGGCCCCAGCTGGAAGATTATGCCCAGGACTGGCTCCTCAGTACAGGATGGATATTGACAAACTGCAGCATGGCCAGGAAAAGACCCCCACGGTGGAGGGCCAGAGCACACAATGCACAAGGAGAAGGCTGGGGGAGCTGGGTTTGTTAATCAGAGAAGACTGAGGGGGTGTCTAGCTGCTGTCTGCTCCTACCTAAAAGCTGTAGAGAAGAGGAAGCCAGAGTCTGAGAAGGCAGCATAGTGAAAGGTCAAGAAACAATGGACAAATGTTGAAATGAAGAAATTCTATACATGTATAAGGAAATATTTATTCCCCTTGAGAGCAGTTCAGTAGGGGAACAGGTGCCTTAAAAGACTGGGATATTTCCATCCTTTGGAGATGTTCAGAAGTTGTGGGAGCAAGGCCCTGAGAAACCTGGTCTAGCTTTGGAATTACCCTGCTGTAAGCAGGGAATTGGACTAGAGTCTTCTAGAGATCCCTTCCCACCTGATTTTTTGTGTGAGTCAGTGAGTGTTTTTGTGCTGCTGATCTGCCATGAGCCAATGTTCAGTGTCTTCACAGTGCTGGAAGCCAGAAGGGCAGCATGCTTGCTTGGCCCCGTGGAAATGCATCTGTGCTGACAGCAGCATTAAGCATCTGTAAAGCCCTTCTGCACAAATATCTTCTCCAGCTGGCTTGCCACCCTCTGTAGCAATGCTTGTCCCATTTTATACTACAGATGAATCTCCTAACAGCAGGACCCGGTTGGTTTGGGGGTGACTCCTTAAGCTGTTCTTCTGAACAGCAGCAATCACTGAAATGTCATCTAAATCTATATTGCAGCATATAAGAATTCCTTACCTATACAACCTTCACCTCTTCAGAAGCAAAGAGGGTTTAATAATGCCTTTAAATCCTTGGCTTAGGTGTCTGCATCTCTCTGTGCAGTCAGAGAATCTGTGTTGAATTTCAGGGAGTCTCTGTTCCCTTTCAGAAATTAAACAGTCATTTCTCAAGCCCCCTTTTTGAGAAATGTGCCTCTCCGATAGCCTAAACGGTGGCTTTCGGCTCACCAGGGGAACAGAGTGGTGGGTGCTCGGCTGATGCACTCCCCACACCACCGTCAGTGCTCACCATAGTGCTGCTAAAGCACCTCTGGGTCTTTACAGATGCCTCGTCTAATTTCTCAATAAGAAGGATGATGCTGAAAATGGTGGGACAACACGATAGAAGAAAGGGTGGAGAATAGTAACTTGATGTATTAAGGCAAAAGTTAAACCTCAAGAAGCTCTAAAGCAGCAGGGCTGGAGCTCACCACCTTACCTTGATATTTGTGGGTTTTTTTTTTTTTCCAAAGCTGGCTGAGGAAGCAGCAGTTTTGGGAGCAAAGATTTGCAGCATATCTATCAACTTCAGAGTAAGCATGTCAGGGCTGGGAAAAAGGAGCTATATTTCAGGAAGAGAGAAAACAAAGTACTCTGGGCAGCTGCAAACCCATTAGTCTAGTCTCAACAGAGTATAAGGTTAAGAACAAATTACAGAAGGAAAACAAAATTAAAGCTACAGCAGTAAGTGGAAAATGGAATCAAATACAAAATGGGTTTATCAACAAAAGCACTGTATGCCCTTAACTTGATCCTTTTCTTTACCTCCTTTCCCTTACCTGGGTGAAAAAAGAAATGGGTAAATCTAATCTAGTTGGATTCCAGTAGGGCATTTGATGCAGTAAGGGCTGGAAGGCAGCTAGATAAGCTGAAGTGAAAGGAATTAGTAGGAGAATTTTAGGTGGGTAAAATGCCGGGGAGAGGCAGATGATGTGTGGAGTCAAAAGGGAACTGCCACCATGGAGGAATGTCACTGGCCTTGGGAATAATTCTGCTTGCAGTAATGGCTCTAGCTCAGCAAAAAGCAGCATGAAAAGGAAGTTTGCTGATTAAATGCATTTAGGAGAATTACTCACAGTCTGAAGCAGAGAAGTGTGAGGTCCTGTTCTTTGCTCCTGCTAACAGGAATGTCTTTTACACAGAGATTCGCTGGTTAGAAATGACAGAAGAAGAGATAGATCTGGGTGCATTCATCATTCACGAGATGATTATGAAGCCCCGATGTGACGTGATCACAAAGACAACAGCCTTAAAGAGATCATTACATTAATCTTATTTAGGATGCTATATACAATTTGTCACTCATATTCAGAAGCAGGCTTGGGGCTGGCAGCAGTGTGGGGAAACTGGAATAACAGAGTCTGTCTCCGTGCCTACCCCTGCTCTCCATGTGAGCGGACATGGAGCCTTCCTTAGCTTAGCAAAAGGCTGGAATGTATGAACTTCTCTCTAGAAATCCATTTGATACACAGGGATGTGCTCAGCAAAATGAGCCATCGTAGAAGGGAAGGAGTTCAGCCATGATTTAGTTCGGCAGTCCCTTTCTCTTGAGTTTGGCTCTTTCTAAGGCTGCACAGATTTACCTCTCCCTGCAATTTGCTGTGCTTCCTTGGCAGGCAGAGCAGGTTAGCAAGACAAGCACAGCATTATAAGAAAAGATGTGCTGAACACAGGCCCACAATCCCACATTTTTCTGCTCCATCCCCCAAAGAGTTTTTCCTTCAAGGGTAAGAGATCAGTCCAAAGTCTTGTGCTCTTTATGCAGGCAACTCTTGGTGTTTCTCCAACACAATGCCTGCTCCCATAAGCTCTCTCAAAAAGGAAATTTAAAATCCAGCATCTCAGAAAAGGCTCGATTCTTTGGAGAAATACACAAAAGCCGGTCTGAACTAAATGTACCACATGCCTGTGCAGCAGAGCTGAAAGGGTTTCATCGTGCTGGTTTTCAGTGTTGGAGGAAGAGTGTTAGGTCCTGAACCTGGTTTACACCTGGACGGGATTAGTGCTGATCTAACACTTGACTTGGGGTGGGGGGGATGCATTAAGTATAGCTCACCGCAGCTTGCTTCTGACAATGATTTCTGAGGTTTATTTAATTTAATTGGGGGAAATGAAATTGGGACGAGACCTCGGGCAACCATGTAATTCAGCCTCCTGACCCGACGACAAGATTAAGTAAGCACAACTCATTCCTGACAGATATTTGTTGAACCTGTTCTCAGCAGCCTGCAGTGACAAGGCTCCCTGGCCAATCTAGTCCAGAGTTTTATTGCTCGATAGTTAAAAAGCTTTTCCTACCACACAGCTTAAGCTTTCAGTGATGAAAATGAATCTACTGATTTCCACAGCCCCGTTGAAAAGTGCCTTTCCACTCTGACAGTGCAATCTCCCCAAACCAGCTCTATACACTTCTTGGCAATTGTGTGCATCTTTTGGCAATTCAGACTGTGGTTTTTTTCCACTGTTTGTGCCTTTCACTCTATCAGAAGCTTTGAAGTCAAGACGTATCACATCTACGACACCTCCCCCAGTCCGCTAGTGCAGTTACCCTGTCAGACAGTGAGGTTAGATGGGCTTAATGTGATCTTGCTGATGAATTGAAGTTGGAGGTTTTTTTCCAGGTTTGAAGTGCACATTGGAGGGGAAGCTAATTCATATGTGCAGCTGCTGCCTGACAAGGACGAGAAAGAGGCTAGGGGAGAGGGGCTTGGGGCTGTGGCCAGCTGAAGAGGCAGGAGGCAAATCCAGCCAGGATAAAATGCAGTGCTGGACACGTAGTCTTCTGTTTGGGTTCTAGGAATAACAGAGTCTGCCAGGATCCCCTTGGGTAAGCACCACAAAGTGTGGAAGGATGGTCTGTTACAAGTGTTTTAACAGTTTGTAACATCAGAGATGCATCAAGTCTGTGCACCATGAACCCCTCTGGAATTCATTATGGACTAAAACATGCCAGGAGGTTTTCAGAGTTAACAGGCTTGGGCTGCATCACTCTGGGTGGCTCTTCAGGTTTCAGCAGCTCCTGCGCCTTTATTGTATCCCAGAGTTTTCACAGCATCTGGAGCAGATCCCTCTGGGCAAGGCTCCCAAGTTTCAGGTAAACATCATGTTCAGGGAAGTAATTTTTTAGATGTGTTTACAACATCAGCAGGGAGAACTCACCAGCTGCCTTGCTTCCTCTCACTGTACTGCGGACAGCTTGTCTGCCAGGGTTACTTCATTGTCCTCCTCGTGCTGTAGTTCCCAAAGAGCTAAGCTCACCAGCAATAGTGTTAACTAGTCACAGCACATCTTGCAAGCTTTCCACTGTTTCTCCCCCATATCATGTACCTGGACACTTCTTTTTCCCCAGCAGGCAAGGCCCGTAGCCATATGGCAGGAGGGAGCAGTTTCTGATGAGAAGCAGAGCAAGTTGCAGACAGTTTCCCTGTCCATCATGTCCTTTTCTCCCCTACCAGCTCCATCCTTCCCTCATTCCACATCTTTGTGGAATGGGGAAGTCACCCTGTCCTTGTCAGAGGCCCAGCCTGCCATCTTCTGAAGCCATGACTGTATTTGTGTCAGAGTACTCAGCCCTGGGACACAGAGCAGACTGGAGACCTGCAGCCACCCATTCTGCCACACTGCTGCTGCTGGTTTAGCCCAATCCAGCTATTGCTGCCTGAGACAAAGCCCAGGCACAGCTTGGGGTGGCACTCTTCAGAGACCATTCCCTGGAAGTGGTTTCACAGAATCACAGAGTGGCTGAGGTTGGAAGGGAGCTCCGAAGGTCACGCAATCCAGCCTGTCCTTGCTGAGAAATCACCCAGGGGGCCTCCATCAACCAGGAGTCAATGCTTGGTGCTGGCCTCCCACTAGACTTTGTGCCGCTGCTCACCACCCTCTGTGCCCGGCCATTCAGCCGGGTTTCAGCACCTCACTGCTTATCCAGCCCATACATCAACAGCCTGTCTGTGAGGATCTTGTGGCAGACATGGTCAAAGGCCCTGTTGAAGGTCAGGCATTTTTTCGTAGAAGGTTTCCAAAATGGTCAAGCATGACTTTCCGTGGACGAATCCATGCTGGCTATTCCTGATTATTTTCTTGTCACTCATGTGTCTGGAAATGATTTCCAGGATTACCTCTTCCATCACCTTCTCAGGGATCAAGGTGAAGCTGACTGACCTTGCATCCTCCTTCTTACCCTTCTTGAAGACAGAAGAGATATTTGCTTTCCCCAGGTCTTCAGGTACTTCTCCCAGGTGCTATGACCAATCAAGAGTTATCAAGAATGGCCTTGCAATGACTTCTGCCAGCTCACTCAGCACTTGTGGGTGCATTCCATCAGGATTTGATGTAGCTCTTCTGTTTCAGAGGCAAGCAGATCCAACTGCCTGTATCCATAAGCGTGTTCTGTCTGTTTGATAGAGCACTGTCCTTTTCTCATTTTGCACTCTCCATCTTTATGTTCCTCACACTCCACAGTGCTATCTTCTATCTGGGTAATTTTCCACAATTTGAGCTGAGTGCACAAGAGTTGTAAACTTATTCCTTGGGCCCTCTCACTAGACCCAAAAGCTCCTGGATTATTTACTGATTCCCTAGGTGGAAGCTTCTCTAAATAGGGCTTTAGGGAATCCAGACATGGCCAGGTATTCTGCCTGGAGGAATGTGGGACCCAAGGGCACATGTTTCACGCCCAGTGCCTCACTGGAAGCAGCAAGTCCTTGGATCAGGGCAGGTGAGTCCAGAGATGCAGCAAGTAACATTCTGCAGGTTCCAGTGCTTCCTTCCCACTCGTCTGGCTGAGCTCCTCCTCCCAGACAAGCTGGCATAATGATCTCCACATCCTCAGGGCAGTTCTCAGTCTCACCTAGATACTCAAGAGTTCCTAGAAAATCTTTTGCATCATTGCCGGGCCTCATTTTAGCAAGGATGCTTGTGTTTTCCAGGAACTCCCTCAGCACCACGGTCACCTGGGGCTTTGTTTCCTCCAGCCTTGCAGGCAGAGTGAGCATCTGTCGCAGAAGTCTTGGCTCTGTCTGAGGAGCAGCTGCCACCTGAGAAATCACTCTTTGCTCATTCCCTGTCTCCTTTTTCTGGAGTGGGGCCCTCCAGGCCTGCTAGCTGACAGCCCTTAGCTTCCCCCAGATCAGCTCCCGTCATCTGCACATCCTTGCCATGGCAAGTATGGCCAGCTGCCCTTTTGGGTCAGCAAGAGGGCAGGCACTGCACACATTCCACATGTAAAAAACTACAGAAGGTAGAGAATAAATTCAAGAAATGCAACTTTCTCCCCCAAAACTTCTGGAGATCAGGAGCCCAGCACAAAGCCTGGCTGGACAGAAGGGTGCTGAGCAGCCTGTCTAGGGCAGGATTTGTGGCCGCCCTTTGTATCAAACCTCCTGTAAGTCACTGATTAAGAAATACATACCCAGTAGCAAACACTTTAAAACTTTGTTTTAACCATTAAGAGTTTCTAAAGCACTAATGTTTTAATGCAGTGAGAAAGGTGAGCTGGAAATGGCAGCAGCAAGGGTAACAGGGCAGTGGTGTAGAGAGGGAGTCCCTCTGACCATTCTTTGCTTCTGTGCTTGAAGCTTCTGCAATCACCATATATTAAAATTGCCAAAATTTTCAGCCCTGTCTCTGGTGCACTGTACATCTCTGTAGCTGTGCTGTCAATCCTGGTCTAAATTCCCTTAATATGGAGCCTGGGATGGGGCTGAAACTCATGGCAGCCTCCTAGCATCCTTCACCTTAGACACAGCAGCCTCTGTGGTAGAAACAGCATGACTGCAACTGCACAAAAGGGCAAACAGCCTGATGCTGCCAAAAATGGCATGAATCCTCCCCAGCTGTGGTTGCTGGGCTAGCTGAACTTGCCGCTGAAGATGGCTTTCCCCCACCCCAGGGACTCTGCAGTGCAGTGGGTCAGGACCTGCTCTCTCAGTGAGCACTGGCACGCTCTTCCCAAAGCACTGCTGCCACATGACTGCATTTTTATGAGCTGATGCTTGCCAAAAAGTTGTTGCCTTCGGTGTTGTTGCAGAATGGAGTTCCTGGAGAAATCTTTACCCCAGGATGTCCTAATCACATGTAATCTCCTTCTGTCCTTGAAAGCGGTGCACTGAAAGAACCTGGGTATCCCATGGGCAGAAACACTTTGCCTTTCATCCCAGAGACAGCAGCCAGAACCCCCCCTCACCTGCCCCCAGGGGACTGGCTCTCCCCTCCTTGCTCACCCCCTCCGGTCCCAGGTAACGCTCCCACTGATCATCACAGAACACTTTATACTTGACGCAGTGAGTGCAGACAGAGAGTTGACAGTCCCTCTGGCAGCTGCCAGCTCAGAAGGAGCACAAGTAAGGTTGCCTGGGCATGTACTTTAACTCTAAATGCCCTGTTTTTCCACAAGTTTGCGTTTTGATGAACATAATGTTCTGGGAATGAATGAGCTATCACCAAGCAACATTAACTCTGTGTTAACAAAGGGTTTTGACATTGAATTTAAGCCTGAGGACAATGCTGGCACACGAATGAGTTATCTCAGGCTGGGCCATGGATACACTGAGGATGGAAATTAGATGGAGCTTCCCACCTGCCAGTGCAGGGATCTGGAACAGCCTTTCAACAGCAGCAGTGAGGCCAGGAGACAACTTGTTTTGGGTCTGGAAGTCTCTGAGCAAGAGGATGCAATGGGGCTGCCTGCCACAGGCCATGAGATCTCTGCCAGTCCTCTCTTCTTATGCAATTGCAGGGCATTTTCATAACGACTTTGCCCTTAAAGCATCTCAAGCCAAGCTGGGTGCCTGGGGCTCGCCTGGAAGTGGGGCTGTTTGGGGTTGTTGGGATGGTGTCCTGGGGATACTGCAGAGTGCTGTAGGGCTGTGGTTACCCAGGGAGTGCAGGATGTGCGTCCTCCTGCCTTCAGTGTGCAGAGACCTAAGCACGGAAATTGGAGGAGACAGTATGTGACAGGCAGGCCCAAGATCAATTGCTTCAGGTGATGACTGGGTGTCTTCCAGATCTGATGGGATTTCTGATGAGCACAAGAGGGCTTCTCCACACCGCAGCCCGGGGGAGCGTGACCTAGGCAGTCAGTGGCTTTGATGCCAGCTCCCCCCTGGCTTAGAGCCCAGCCAGGGTACTGGTTAGTGGCCAGGATCCATCCATCATACCTTTCCCAGAGAGTGCAGTGAGTTGAATGAGACCAGCTTGGCACAGAATGGCAAAAGGGGACAAGAGAAGGGGATGCCCCAGGAGCATCTGTCAAGGGAAAAGATGACAGCAGCTCTCCCAGGGCAGCTGCAGGCTGGGTGCTACCGTGAACCAGCTGCATCTGCCTTGGAGCACTGCTTGCCTTGCTCCTTTCTGCTGCCAGCCCTGGACACCAGCAGCCCTGGGATGTGGCCCACAGCTCCAGCCACCCCTGCCTCCCAGCAGCCGCCTGCACTCAACTGCCCAACATAGAAATCCTCGCATGGAACACTTCACTGCCACGTTACAGTGGATTATATGAGCTGGGGATAAAACAGGAGTTACAGCAAACTCGGTGGCTGACTGTCTCTTTTCTGTTCTTTAACAGACGATTAAGGCCTTGCCAGAGTGACGTCTACATCTTTCCTCAGTGATGAAGGTTAGGGGTTTCAAGCCTAGCTGCTGACTCATAACCAAGAAGAGGAGAAAAGGGAAAATTAGCATGAAGAATGTTGCTGAAATGGCTTGAATGTGTTCAGAGATTAGTGTAGATAATATATTGCTGCCTGTGTTATGGCTGGTGTGTTTAGTAGATGTTTTTAATGGAATCTGATCTTTTTAAAAACATGGAGCCCCTGTATGTAGAGCATTTGCCTTATACCTGCAGATCCACTGCCAGAAAGGGCACATTGTTAACAAGCTTCTCCAGAAAGCATCTTAATTCCTGGCATTGTAACACCAGTGCTTTCTTCTAAGCCTAGATGCCTTTGGGCATTTTGGCGAGCTGCTGAACCACTGGATGGCATGTCCCTGTCCAGAGTCTAGCCTGGCTCTGCAGGGATTAAAATTTGCTCCCTATGAATACGTGTCTGCAGATCCTTCTGGGACATGAGTTTGGTGCTCCAGCTTCCCCATTAAATACTCAAGTTTCTCACTGCACTAACTGGCAAACTCAGCAGAGGCCTGGAACATGACCTTCATCTGAGCTGTGTCACCTCCAGTGCACATTTCCTCTGGATCAAGGCTGAGGCAGGCGGGGGAGGCTCAGGCTGCTGCTCCTGAGATAACTGGAAGGATCAGGGGAGTTGGGTGAGTGCTCAGTCTAAACAATGGCTTCAGAGTCAGGGCTGTGATCATACTCAAATTAATTTCAAATATGCACAGTAACACAAGAAGCAATTTGCATAAGACGTCACATGGAGTTGCATACAATTTCGCATATTTAAACAAAATACAATAAAGCACAGCTCGGGCGGGTATGTGAAATCATTTGTGCAGTGAACCGTGCAGAGAAACGACGTACAATTATCACAGAAGAAGAAAACAAATGGCAGCAACCACCCAGGATGCAAAGTCAGCTCAGAAGTTGTGAAACACCAGCTTCTTCCTTCGTCCACCATCCTGATAGATGCTTGGAGTCATGTTATCATGCACTTCTTTTCCAACAGGCACTTCCAGCAGGTGCAGAGGATGGTGGTCGCTGTTTCATACCACTACTCACTCCTTCCTTCACTTTTTCATCCTTGACTTCAACTTTGCCAAGCACCTTCTTTATGCATCATTCCTTCTGGGCTTTCCGTTGCATTTATTTCCAGGCCTGAGGGACTCCTCCCTCACCAGCCACCGCTCCAGGGGGTACTGTCCTTGACCTTTAGTGGTAAAGGCTAGAGGCCAAAATACTGGCTCTGGGAGCCCAAGGGCAGACACTGACAGCTTCGTTTTTGGTGGTCTCAGTGGTGTGCATGTTCAGAGTGCAATCCCTGTGGCTTAGTTCTTGGTAGGTCCCATGAAGTGGGCTCCATCTCAGCTCCTAGAAAATGATGGCAGAACAACCAACATAGCTAAGGAACCAAGAAAAGGGAGCAACATCCTTAAGTGGGAATGTATCATCCTTTGGAGCAAACATCAGAGGGCTGAGACCTTTAAACCTGCAAAATGGACTTTCAGCCCCTGACCTATACTTTGTGACAGTCCTGCACCTCTGATACGTGGGCTGGGTCGTGGTAGCAGCAGTGAGGCTGAGCTCTGAGGGCTGACCCATGAGCATGCGCTTCACCTTCCCTCCCCAGGAGACAGGCAGGCAGGGGAGGATTCAACTGCTGCTCCTGAAACAGCTGGAAGGATCAGGGGAGCTGGGTAAATGCTCAGGCTAAACTCAGCCTTCAGTGTTGGCAGCACCCTGGTCCTTATGAGTTCCCAGAGCCCTGCTTCACCCACCTTGTCTTCATTTACCCAGCGCTTTAATTGCCCCCTAGCTCTAAATTTCTATTCTGATCCCTTCCTCTGACCCTACTTCTCCTTCCAGCCCCATTATTTAATCCTAGCCACAATTTCTGATTCTGCCCACTCTCTCCTCACTCTTTTTCCTGTCCTCCTTCATGTTCCTGCTCCCTCATACCTTTCTTTAAGCCTTTGCTTGACAGCCTCAGCTCCTTATATTTTAGTTAGGCAATTGGTTTCTCTCTGCAGGACTGCCTGAGTAGCAACAAAGAACTGTCACCAAAACCCTGGAAAAGGCAGTGCTATGCTTAGTCACCCTTTTGTCCCAGCCCTTCTCTAACTTGCAAGTACAAGGGGAAAATCTGTCTCTTCCCTATATCCTGCACTCAGAATTACTGCACTGCGTAGGGAGCTACAAGTAAGCTGGCCAATGTGAGTAGCTACAAGAAACCCACATTTATCCAGGACAGTCTCTTTGGTCTTTCAGTTTCGTCATGGAGGCCCTGATGCTTGGTGTAAGAGAAATCTCATTATAAAGGAACCTCTTAGGGCTCCTGCTGTGTATCCAGCCAACGCAGGGTAACACTAAGCAGAGCCTTGGAACTCATTTATGTGATGTTCACTCACATGTAATATGTCACACAAGAAAAGAATTGGCAAAGCAGAAAAAGGCATGGGAGAGGAACCATTTCAGGCTTAGATAACTCATCCTGGTGTTGCCAAATGGGTCTGAATCAACATAGTAAGACTGGCACAAGCCTCCACTGTAGGTGTGTTTAACCACTGCACCCATGTTTTGGTTAATGAACCCATTCAGGCAAAACTATGTGTGTTCACTGGCTAGATTGACTCCCCTGACACTAGCAGAGGATACCCACCATGGACTGCCTCTTGGTTTGGGAAGGGCTCAGAAAGCTTCTACTGTCTGTGTCACTTTGCCAAGGCTTAGGTGGTACCTGAGAGAATCACAATGCCTGTGATTCTGGTGCATCCTTTCTTGGGCAAACTAATGAGGGAATCAACTGTGTCCCTAGCCAGGCCAGGCTGTAACTCAGATTTCACCAGTGCATGCTGTAGACATCACACCATGTTCCTCTGATAGAAAACAAGTCACCCCAGGCTTGTTTGCTTGCTTGTTTGTTGAACCCTTGTGGTATGTCCAGCTGTCGACAAAGTCTGAGCTTCAAACTAGACTGGCTGCCCTAGAGCATCTGCTCTCCTGCCACTGGAGTGCTAACTAGGCACCACAGAGAGGCAGGATGGGGCCCTGGAGCAGAGACTGGCATTTGCTTCCCTGCCAGATCCCTTGTGAGGATTGATCTGAGGTTGAAGATGGTTTTGCTTGCATTCTGGTCACTCCCAGAGAAAGCTGGGCTTTGGATCAATGTGGAATGCGTCACTGAATGGCCTATTATTCACTGAGTGCAATGTGCACTTGGAGACACAGCAGCTCTCAATAAAGATTCAATTCTGCCTCTGAGGATCAAAGCAGGAATGAACCAAGGGAACTACTCAACTCTTTTACATGATGCTGAAATGAGAGGTTGCTTGTTTCAGGGCGACTCTTTATGGCAGTTTCAAGTTGTGCATTTCTCCTAATTAAATGGCCATCCACGCAGCCAGGTCCCTTTATGAGAGTGTAGAGCTACCTCTGATTGAGGCTCTCCATTCCCCCTGCACAAAGGCTCACACTCGAGTTCACATAGCTTGTCCACGCTGCCATGCCTGCTCCCCACCCACCCCGAGGAGCACAGTGATGCCCACAGCTCCACAGGTGTTTTCCCACCACTCCCCTCATGCTCACAATGTCAGGACAGCTCTCTCGCAAAGTGCACAGCGAAGGTACACAAAGGAATGATATCCAAAAGGACAGGCCTGGGAAGGAGGGCAGAGCCTGAGCACATGGGGTCCTAATTTCCTGCCACAATTCTGGAGAAGGTCCTTGAGCAGGGGAGGTAAGCAAGTGTTATTGGTTGCTGCCACATCTCTGCAACACAAACACTTCCAGCTGATAGTTGCCTGATTGGTTTTTTTTTTCCCATAATGGGATAATTTATTGCAGGTTACAGAAGGCACTCAGCTGGAGGGAATCCCAGATTTTGGAGATGTTTTCAAAACGTTTTTCTGAACTACTCTCTTTCCACGGAAATCACAGCAGTCAGCAACACCTCATGCTTGTTTTTTGACCACTCATTAGGGTGATTTTTATGTGTCTTGAAGTCATTGTACAGGTTTTAGATGTTCTTCTTTGATTTCAATGATTACATTCATTCCTTCCATCTCTTCTGTCCTCATTCAGCATGCAGCTCCCAGTGCTAGCTCCCTGTTGGAGAACAGGATGCGGGGGAGATACTAGGGAAGGAGGCAAGGCTGGAGACTGGAAAGGAAGGGAGATGCTGGAAAAGGAGGCAGGGCTGGGAAGGGTGGGAAGTCAACAAGGACAGGTGGGCAGGAGTGATGTAGTAGGGAGTGGTGATGGGAGGGGACTAGGCCAGGGAGTCAGTGTTTCAGGAAGCCAGAAGAATAAGGGGTAGCTTGCAGAGCTTCTCCTGTGAGTCAAAGAGTGAGTCCTGGTGAAAAAGGGTGTGTTTGGCTGAGTGCCTGCAGCCCCAGCCTGTGCAGAGAGGGCACCAGAGGAAAAGCATCTGAAGACAGAGAAGTCAGCAGGAAGAGCTGAAGCTCTGGCTGGAAGCAGATGAGATTTGTGCAAAACATTTCACTGCACCAATGAGTACATGAGTGTAATTTCAGCACAGTGAGAATCATTTGCCACCTCTGTTAAGTCTCTCCAGCCTCCCCAGCCCCAAAGCCACTGACTGGAGAGGATCTTCGACATGAAGCAAGAGAGATGAAGGACTGTCCTCCCACACTCAGCACAGGGGCAGAAGAGGTGCTGTTCAGCCTCTTGTGTGTGTGTGTGTGTGTGTGTACCCCGGGACAGCCACCACAAGAGTGTGTCTGCTCTCTGATGGGCCTGGGGCCACCTCCAACCCACAGAGATTCTGTCCAGGGCACAGGGTGTCTGCAGCAGGAGGGGTCCTTCCACTGGGCAGAAACCCCAGAGACCGAGGTCAGGTCTGATCTGGGAAGCCTGTTCTTTCCTATAACAGTAAAGCAGAGGAACAGGGACACCTCCCGTGCCCAAAGAACTCAGACAGCGACTGAGCAGAGGGAGCAGGGGCTGGGAACCATCCCCAGCAATCTTCCAGCCATTGCTGGAGAGCAGCCCTTCGGAGGGGCCAGCAAGACTGGTGTGCCCCCCGCCCCCAGCCCTGATTGCCGCCGGGCTTGCGAAGTGGAGGAGTTGCAGGAGACAAGGATGCTTAATTACAGAGCAGTCCTGGAAACCAGCAACAGCAGCAGCACTGTGGCCAGGAGGGGAGGCAGCAGGGCTGTAAATAGAAATTGCGGAGGCAGCCGCGGGGAACAGTGAGGGAGGCTTCTGCGCCTGCAGCGCGGCATGTCCCTCCCTTCTCCGCGGCTTCTGTCACCTCTCCCGGACACCCTGGTCCCCATCGTGAGCCGGAGTGTTACAAACAGCCCCAGCGCGTGCCTGGGAGGCGGCAGCTCCAGAGGCAGGACAGCAGCTTTGCGTGGGGAAGCGGGTGAAGAAGGGCTCCTCCTCCACCGGGGGCCATCTCCCATGGAAATGAATGAGGGTGGTCAAAAGGTCTCTTTAGCCAGCAACGAGACCAAGGCAAGACGGGCACGGACCCAAATTGCCCCCTCTTCTTCCAAGAAGAGTGTGGGATGTCACGAGTCTGAGCCCCCATCCCAGGGTGCAGTCCCTCTCATCCCACCCTGACTTTTCCAGTGTGGCATCTTCCACAGCAGCAAGAGCTCTGCTTTCAATATTTTGCCAAGTTTTATTAAAAAATGTTGAAACTAACATCCCACAAGATTTGAATATTTCACCACAAGGAGAAGAGAAATCCTACAAAAATATATATCCATCCGCACAAGGGCAGGGGAAGGGGAAGAGCGAGACTGAGCAGGGGAGCAGGAGGGAGGCCGGAGGGGAGGATGGAAGCCATGGCAGAACGAGACCGAGTGGCAAAGGGAGAACAAGAGAGGAGTAGGGAGAGCAAAACAGTAGGAGGGGAGAGAGAACCAGGAGGTCTCGAGACCATGGTACAGGACAGGAGTGGTAAGAGGGAAAACAGTGGGAAAGGGAAAACAACAGGAAAAGAGGACTAGAGGGCTGGCAGTTGGTGAAGGAAGGGGACCTCTCTCTATGGATGGTCCTGCCAGGGTAGGGCCAGGACTACAGTGGGACTTTAGCAGGGGTGCAGCTGGGGAGCTGGAGTTTGACCCAGGACTTTTGTGCTGCAGGTCTCAGCTCTAAGGCTGTACCACAGATGTGGTCTGTCAGAGTGAAAAAACAAAACCACGGTTTAGTTCAGAACAGTCTCAAGGTGGTCGTGTTTGAGAACTTGCAGGGAATGAATAAACCACTCCTTTCCAGGTGTTTTTCTTCATTGGGGAACGGAATGGGAAATGAAGGGACCAGATTTGCAAGGGCACTTGGGTGCCATTGAAGAAGAGGTAGATAGCCCTCTCTAAAATTTTGGGATGATTAGTTGGATGTGAGTCCCTTGGAACTGGACTGGAGAAGAGGTGTGGAAGCACACACCAGTGGGCTGCTCCCTGCCTATCCATTGCAACCAACCAGATGGGAATGCCCAAGCAGGATTTGGCCTTATGGTCATAGCACTCTCTTGGGTAAAGAGAATGAGACTCCAGTTCCTGCTTCAAAACAGTACAGGGCTGGTGGGAGAGGTTCTCCCTCATCTTCCTTCCCTTCCACTGCACTCACAGAGAGACCACCCTTGTGTTAACAAAGGCAGGGCTCTCCAGGAGCTCAGCAGAAACACTGTTCCTTCATTTCACTCAGCCCATCTGGATGTTCCCTTTCAATAGCACAGGAATGTTGGGCAGGATTAGCCCAAGACTATGAACACTTCCAGCTGGTTTCCCTGCACACTTTTTTCTCTGTAAAATTTCCAATGGAAAAAAAAAAGTCTTTCTCCTCTGTTCATCTAGAAGACAGAGAAACCTGATGGGCTGTGACTAAGAAGGTGCTTGCCTCTGCCCTGGCTTGGTACTCAGTGCTGTCAACCCATCCATGTGCACATCCTACAAAATATTACCCTGGGCGAGGGTAGAGACCTCAGGCATGCTCTGGCTCCAGTCTGTGTAGGGGAAGATGGTTTATAAGGCTCCAGTCATGGAGAAAAGAGATCTAGTGTGATTATTTATTGACTGGAAGAAGCTTGTGTGTCCACATGTGTTCTGAGTGTTTTGTTTCGGGGATAAAGCATAGCAATGAATGTTTGGGCAGGACAATGAAGTTGTTTCCCTGCATCTAACCTGTTTTGTGTGAGAGATTGAATGACTGTCATAAAAACGTATTTCGCTAAGAAAATGGTTCTTAGAAAAGATGTTCATCATACCCAAGCTTCTGTTGTTGTAAGAGTTTTGTCTATGCAGCTTCACCAGCTTTCCCCTTACCACAGTATCCATGAAAGGTTTCACTCCCTGGAGATACTTACCAAAACCAGAGACATGTAAAAGGGAGAGGAAAAAACCCCAAACTACCAAAATCTGATTTGTTTGCAGAATTTACAAAAGCCTGGCCAGGAGAGCATAGGGCTTCCCCACATCAAGTGTTGTAAAATGTTTTTGCTATGCCTCCTGTGGTCCCCTGCCACTTCCTTACAAACCTTCTCTCCATGCAGCATGTGGAAAGCCTAAGGACAGCCCTTGAAGTGGAAGAGTCTAAACTCTGGCCTTGTTTCAACAAATGCTGTTGATCAAAGAACAATCTAATTAATCTGGTCTGGAAGATTACTTCAACCAGTTCAAGGCATTATATTGTAAATTGCCAGCAATCAGCAGTGCAGCCTCCTGCAGGCTGCATGCAGATGTCCTTCCCCAGCAGGGACGTGCCAGGGAGAGGGGGAACAGAGGCAGCAATGAATGGGGCAGCAAGCAGGAACAGCCACCTGGTCCTTCCCTGTCCATCTGCAGCTTAAATGTCCACCAAAACCTTGCATGGGTCCTGAATAAGAACAGGCTCAGTATCAGATCGATTTACGGTAAAACACTAATATCCCCTGCTGTAAGCACAGACTCAACCTGTGCTTAGGCTAGAGATCTCCAGAGTCCTTTTCCACCTACAATTTCAGCCACTCTGTGCTTTTAATAAGCCAGTAATTTTATTTGACCTGTCATTTTCTCCAAATCTCTACTGTTTTGGGGAAGCTTATTGTAATTTACACTCTCATTTAAATGCCCTTCACAGTGAGTCAGATGGGACCTGAGAACACCTAATAGTTCAGCTGGGTAAACGGGCAGAACCAGGCCTCTTATGAAATTCCCTGTGCTTTGTCCTATAAAGAACAGGCTTTTAATGCAGAGAGAAAGGATGAAAAGTCTGCTTCCCTCTCTGCAAGATGACTTTTGTCAGAGACCTTGTATGGTGCATTAGGGTCTTCAAATTGTGGGCGATTTTCCTGTCTCTGGCCACATCAGTCCAGCAGCTGAAGGTGTTTGTACACTGTAGGGGCAACCTTACCTAAATGTGCATCTTTTCACCTCAGTGGCTGTCAGTGTGGGGTTTTAATTATTTCAAAGGTGTCCATAAAAGCTAAGGAAGAGCAATATTGCCATTAAGCTGAAGTTTGCCATCTCACACTTCCTCAAATTGACACCCATGGGTCCACGCATAGGAAGAGGTGGAGATGCATGGATTTTGTTCACACAAATAAGTGACAGTGTAGCTACCTGCCCCATGGACCACCACAGCCCTGAAGGACATATGTAGGCAACCAATTTGGACAAACACCTGTGCCATTGCTTTTAGTTTCTAACCAGCTGGGGAACTGAATGAAGCTTCACTTGGGAGCCCAGGATCCCCTCTCTCATGCCCTTGACGAGCACTGCCTTTTGGGTTTCCAGTCACCTTGCACTCCAGGAGAGACATACCAGCAGTACATGGCAACCCTTCCAACATTCCCAAGGTCAACTGTAAACTGCTCTTGGTCATCCCAGGCATAGAGTCCCACCTGCTGCCTTGTTGCCAGTGCCAGGAGTGTCTGAAAGCAATTCTCTACCTCAGCCCAGCAAAACTCAAGTTCCTCATGCCCAGCTATGTCTGCATGTGACGTTTTAGCTGGGTACAGGGCACTTGCTAAATAGCATGGCGAGCAGAGGGCTTCACCTTGGATTTTCTGGAAAGCATCATCATAGACTGGTGCTCTTCAGAAAACCCTTGCTGAAGGACACTGAGGGGGTGGAGAGGGACAGCAAGGAGGCTTTCAACAGATCAAAACATTTGGAAAGCTAAAGGAATATTTTCCAACTTTAACTGGCAAGAGAAGTGGCAGGGGGGTGGGAACAGAGGGGAAAAAACCCTGTAGATGGAGAGAGGAAGAAAGATACAAGCTGAAGAGAAAAATGACAAAGGTAGTGTTAGGCGGAAAGAAACTGGAAAGATGTGAATATCTTCCATCTAGGGGAAAAATAATATTTCCTTCAAGGAAATGGGTTGTTGAGAGGGCCAGGTGCTCTGTGAGCCTCTCTGTGCCCAAGCTTCACCCACCCATGGGACTTTCAGGAGGGCCAAGATCTCAGGAACAGATGAAGTTGCCACCATCCGAATCACCTGGCAGGCAATCCTGCAGCTGTTGAACTCCAGACATTCACTGCAAAGCACACGACATGGGAAGAGACACACGGAGGGGTGAGGGCCCATGGGGACAGGGGTACGCCTTTCCACCTTGCCTACCCCCGATGTCAGGCATGCACTGGTGAGAGAGTCATGGAGATCCAAGTGTATCTGTGCACGTATGCTAGGAGAGGGGCTGGGGAGTTCAAGATTTCACACCACCAGCGGCTGTCTTCCCTCCCACCATCCTGCTCTCTTGTCACCCTGTCCTGCGTGGGCAGGGCGGGTCCCCAACCTTCCCCCAGCAGGAAGCTAAGGAGGCCCAGCTCATCCATTTGCCCAGGCACGTCCTGGTGGGGTTAGTTAATAATGGTGGTGGTGGTGGGCCGTGGCACAAGGAGGTTGTTTTTTCCTGGGGTGGCAGAGGCGGCAGGAGTCTGCACTCGCCAGCTGTGACAGGAGGGTGGGGGAGCCAGCTCAGCCTCTCCCGGGAGCTTCACAGGTTCACCAGTGGAATTCTGGGGGAAAGAGGGAATTGGAAATTAATTAGTGCTTACACTGCCCCAACCCACCACCCCTGCTAACCAATGTCACCTTTGCCCTGCCTCAGTGTGCCCGTGCCCCTGTCCCCTGTCAGCCCCTCCTGCCCCAGCTCTGGCCACTCACCGGTTAAGCTGGAAGGCTGCATTCTTCCCATGGCCACCCAGTTTCTCCGCACCCTCCTGGCCCTGCCTGGACTCCTCTGCCTCGGGTGTGGGGGTCAGGGGGTCGCCATAGGGCCCCAGGATGCTGACGGCGGTGGGGGAGAGGTCCGTAAGAGGCTGCTGGCTCTCCTGCTGCCTCCCACTACTCTGCTGCCCCGAGTGACGCCGGCGTTTCTGATTACGGTCCCAGCTTTGGAGAGAGCAAGGGGTGAGGTAAAGAGACAAGCCCCAGCCCTTGATGACAGAGAGGTTTGTGGGATGTACCCTGCTGAATGCCAAACCTTGCAAGGGATTGCAGATCCGCACCCCTGGGACAAATGGGTCCCAAGCCCACAGTGCTCTTGTAGACACCAGCCCAGTTAGAGCCTCCATTGGCCCAAACCCCACTCACCAGAATTTGAATATGATTCCAGTGGCAACCAGGACAATGATTATGGAGATGGTGATGGTGACGTACAGCTGGGGGTCCACACCTGCGAGACAGAAGAGTGGGGGTTGTGACGGCCACTCCCTCTGGTCCCCAGAGAGCAGCAGGGCAAGGGGAGTTTCCTGATGAGTTTTGCAGAAGGAGCTGCTCCTGCAGGGGATGGGGGGGTGAAAGAAGCAAAGGGCAGATTTACCTTCTCCCCGGGGCCCGAACAAGAAAGGCCGCAGGGTAGCCGGCGTCTCCCGCAGGTTGAGCCCCGCGTTGTGCAGGAGCGAGTGGGAGTTGGGCTGCGCCGTCGCCATCCCGTGCGGTGACACAAAGGTGTATCCCAGCGGTGGGAAGCCTGGGTTGGCTGAGTTTGTGTCCCCTCCATCCTCATCCGACACCGTGGGACCCCACACGATGGCCCAGGGGTACTGGGAGGAGGGCATGCCGTCCTCAAATCCGGAGGGGGTGGCAGGCCGGGCCCCTGCGGCCTGGCGCCTCAGCCGCACCATGTGCCGCAGCTCTGCTCCCCGCACGGGCAGGGCACGCTGGCGTGGCAGGGCCGAGCGGGAATCCGAGCGGGAATCCGAGCGGGAATCCCGCTCTGGCTGCGAGGTCCTTTCCCAGATGCAAATGGAGCGTGGGGCCGAGGGGCTCCGGCGGGTGCAAAGAGGCCGAGCGGCCGCCGGGCCCCGAGAGCGAAGAGACCATGTGCCAGGAGGAGGGACGGCCAAGACAACAAGGAGGAGATGCCACAGCTGCAGGGATTGGACGCGAGAGAGGAGCGGAGGCATCCTGCTGCAGGGTGGGGGAAGAAGAAGAGAGCCTGTTCTGAAATGTCCTTCCTGCTGAAAGGCCAAGCAGCCAGGAGCAGCCCACCACCCACACTCCTGTTTTCTTCCCGCCTCACCTGCCAGTGTGGGAAGCTGTGAACCTACCAGGCACTGGGCTCCATCTCAGATGCAACAGTGTCTTTGCTCAGTCAGGATCTTGTCTCATCTTCTTCACTGGGAACCGAAAGGGAGGGGTGTCAGTGTCCCCTCATGCAGCAGTGATGGCTCTCTCCTTGCAGGCAGCATGTGCCACCCCAGGCAAGTTCCCAGTGCCGGCAGGCAGGATAAGGGGAGTCCATGCACACACACGTGCACCTTCTCCTGCTGCCATGCCCCCCATGCACAGAGGTGCATCGTCATTGTCCCCTGCCCCGATACCAACTCCATACAGAAACACACGCGTTAGCATATGCTCACAAAAGCAAGGAGTGATCTCTGGAGCACACGTGCCCAGGCACATGCGCAGCTTCCCCAGGGACTCTCCTGTCTGAGGGCCGAGAGGGGGATTCGGCATCTTTGTTTGCTTATCACTGGAACAAGTTGGAATCTTAATTCCTGTGTTTATTTATAGTGTAGAGCGTGTAATCCATTTATTAAAAAAGAGCCTCTTCATTGTGTGCCAGAGCGAGGGAGCAAGAGGGGAAGCACGAGAGTGATAAACCAAGATGACTGAGAAAGAGTGAATCAGCGAGAAAAGTCCAGCCTCACTAAAGAATTTAAGAGAAAAAATATGCCTATCAAATATTTAGTATTTACTTTCCTCTTAGCTAACATGCAATTACCTTCCCACACTCCTTGTCTTAATGTCCTCTGCACTGTCCCATCCCTCCCTTTCTCCCCTATTCCTCCCTTTTCTCTCCCACCTCCCACGGCTGAGCAGCTAACACAAGGAGTGAGGTCAGGTCCCCTCAGCAGGATTTCTGCCCCAGCTGCACAGCAGCCCCGGGCACCAGCTCGGTGGCAGCACGGCTGCCCTTCATGCTGCCTGCCCCTTCCCTTGGCTGGGCACAGCGCGGTGCCGGCCCTTCCCCAGTGAGCTCTTATGTGCCTGACCCCGGATCCTCTGCAACCGCACGCACACACAGGACAAAAAAAATAATGCAAAATGTTCAGCCTGCTCCTTCGACATGAAGGGGAATGCATGAATGCTGACAACCCCTGGCCATGCCCTCCTGTGGCTGCCAGGATGGAGAAACAGGGATGCTTGGCTGAGGGACTCAATGCAGAGGCCAGCCCTGCCCCTCCAGCCCTGAGCCAGCTGTGCTGCACCTCCTGGCTTCCAAGGGTTTACTGCCATCTGCCCCTGCTCACCCCAAGCCCTGAACTCAAACTGCAGCCCCTCCTGGGTGGGAGGCTTCCTCTACCAGAGGGAAGAGCCCGGTGCTTGCTGTGATGTACACCTGAGAAGAGAGGCCAGGAGGAAGGGCACCCAAGACTAAGTAGCTGTCTAGCTCCTGCTGCATTAACTGGGGATATTTTTAGTTTCCTTCTGTTAAATATTTAAACAAAGTTCACAGAAAAAAAAGAATTGTTGGCTAATGTGCCCTGCCCCTCCCTCCGGGGCAAGATCAGTCTCTGGAGGGATCCTGAGATGAAGATGAGGAGAAAAGAGCAGCTATTCTCAGCATTTCTTTGTTCTTTGCTCCTGAACCTCTAAGCCTTGGAGGGGACTCAGTATTAAAATGCAGCTCTGCAGAGAGGCAGCTGAATGGAACAAGTTTCTTATGAAGCCAGAGACTGGCGAGATCTTGGCCATCTGGATTATGATCACGATGCCCGTGGAAGATCACGTCTGGCAACACAAATCCATGACAGAATTTATTTTGGACTTTGAAAGGGAGGGAATTCCAAGCATGGAGGACTTCCTTGTGTGAATCCCCAGGCCAGAGGGCACACAAGTTGCAGGAGAGCTTTCAAGGTGGTCTGGAGTGCCTGGGGCCATGCCTGGGACTCACCATGGGACAGAAGTTCCCTGGAATGAAAAGCCTGCTCTGCTTGTGGCACGGCACTCTCAGTCACAGCTCAGGTCTTCAGGGGTTGGGAGCTGTTTTGCATCGGGAAGCAGGAGATGTGGGTCTGGACTGTGCCATCCCAGCAGGGGCAACCTTCTCCAGGTGCAGGTAGACCGCAGTGCCAGCGCCACAGGGAAGTGTGGTACCATAGGGGTGCATGTGTAACCTCTAGTGCTCCTCCTACCAGCGATGGCTCTACCCTCAGAAACATGCCTGGATGTAGGAATGCTGGGGTCACCGTGCTCTCCTCGCTTGTTGGGAGGTCTCAGAATGGAGACGTCACTGTTCTTCTCAGCTGAGATGGTGAGCTCTGGCAATGACACCCCAGATGATGCAATTCCAGGGTCTAAAGCCTGGGAATAAGAAATCCTGCAAAGCCAAATCCTGGATGGCTTCCACACACAGTTGTCTAAATTTCAGCCCCATGGAGCAGATCTGGATTATGATCACGATGCGAGGGGTGATCCCCAGCACTGACAGCCTCATGTGCACATGATGCTGAGGAGGTAACAGCCCAGACATGGGGTGCAAGCCTCAGAGTGGAGACACTGCTGTGCACAGATTCTGCTGCCTACAGTGAAGACCTGGTGACTCCGAGTGCCCCCACCCTAAAGGTGGCTCCAGATGAGTGTAGGAATGATGCAAAGTCAGTTGGTCTCTCTCAACACATTCTGGTTTGCTAATCAGATCATGGCCAAAGACTGAGAGTGTGTCCTGCACTGGCACACCCAGGACTGATTGTGGAGGAGCTGAGAGCAGGACAGAGGTGTCTCCCATAGCATGGAAGGTGGGGGAGCAAAGGAAGGGTTCAGCTGAAAATACCAGCCAGTGTAGGCTGGGTTCCACCGTGCTTGGAGCATTTATGTTTGAAATGGAGCATAGATGTCCCTGTGAATTATTGAGAAACCAGAAGACACAGCACGTCTGGGGCACTCTGCAGTCAGCCACCAGCAGTGGGATTGTGTCCTGGGCACAGACCCTGCTGCATTGGAGGGCAGGCATAACACATGCCCTTCGTTTGGCTCTGGATGCAGCTCCCAGTGTGGTTCCTGAATAAACTGGTAGATCTTCAGATTAGAGGACAGGCTGCCAATGCTCTTACTACCTGGGTGTATAAATCCCACCTTATACCATTCAAGAAGCCTTTGTGTGCCAGAGCAGAGAGACTGGATCTCTGCACCAGCACCTCATGGCAAGGGTCCTTCTTTCATTTGTGTTTCTCAGGTCTAATGGCAATAAAACTGGACAGGGCTACTCCCAGAGTCTGAACAGTAACCTGTATACTTTCACTCTAGGTACAGAGACTTCATCTCAGCGTTCCAGTCCTGTGATGCACAGATGACAGAGTGTGAATGACAAAGCTGTTTCCCCAGGGCACTTCATTGAGCTCAGTTTGTGAATCTTGGTGCTTGAAAGCAGTGAGTAAGAATTACACTGTTCTTTGCTACTGCATATGGACCCCACCATCAGCCCAGACTGGGGCTAATCGGTTAGGAGCTGCTCTCACGGCATTTGCAGGATGGAAGCATGAATCCTGCTGCTGTTCCCCACACCCATCTGTGCTTTCTCCCTCTTTGTAAGTCTCCTGCAGCATGGACCCGCTGCTGCTGGGACATTAGAGAGCGGATCTTGGTAGCCATGCCCCAAAGAATATATAGCAGTTCACCAAGGAGTGCTGGGAATTTACATCCTATCTAATGGCTAGGAGCAAAGCCTGCTGCACTCCTGCTCAGAGCAGGGAGCTCAGACTAAACCCTGAATGTGACACCCTGAGCTCTGTAGTTCAGAAACTACTGTGCCCCAGGAAAGCCCTAGGATTCACTTACGATAACTCCTTCTCCATTTTCAGGATTCTTGTATACCTTAATGCCATATATAAATCCTATCCAAATAAAAAAGGCACCACAGGAATAAAAGAACGAAGGTGCCAGCCATGTGCTGTAGCTCCCTCACATCAAATGCAATCTGTAACCTTCTGTTACAAAATGCTGAAGTTTGACAAATTCAAATGAGGAACAATACTATTAATAAAGAGGGTCACACACCAGCACAATTCACCTAGGCAGGTGGTGTGTTCCCTACTGCCTGCAGCCTTTGCCTGGCTGTATTCCTAAAAGAGATGCTACAGTTCAATCAGAAGTTATGGGCTTGGCGCAGGAAATTAAATTGGTGAAATTCTCTGGCCCATGCTCTGTTGTAGGTCAGTCTCGATGATCAAAATGGTCCCTCTGGCCTTAAAATCTGAGAATCTCATAGCACTCAATGCCTAGCCGAGATCAACTCTGACTGGAGAGCAGTTGGATGAAGCCAAGCACACACAAGCCGTGTTAGTGAGGAGCGGGTAGAGTCTCCTTCCATCCAGGGATGGGAGAAGAGTTGCACCCGATTCTGTCTGGCTCAGCTGGCAGATGATGATCTATCTGTATTTTTGTAACATCTAGAGCTTGACTGCTGTGATACTGTGCCTCTAGGAATGAAGCTGTCTGCTCTCAGAGCGCTCCAGCTAGTTCAGAATGCAGCAGTCTGTTTGCTCGGCAACTCAAGCTGCCGGGAATGCATCACTGTGCCCCTCTGCACCCCACATCGCCTCGCCTTTGAGCACAGAGTCCAGTTCAAGGTATCCAAACCAGCATTCAAAGCCCAGCATGGGACAGGCCCCAGTGACCTAAGCAATCAATCACCTCTCCTTATGCAGCGATGACCTCACATGACGGATATATTCCACTGGAACAATGAAATTGCCAACCAGTTTGGGGAGAGGGGGAAGGGATGGAAGAAGGGTAAAGAGGCTCATGACCCTGAAAAATGGAACATTCACAAGAGCTGGGCCAAGATTATGAAACTTACTGCTGGCTGAAATAACGCTCACCATTAGCAACCCCGCAGCACCGAGAGCTTCATGCAAATCCTTGCTTCGCCCAGCTCCCCCACTGCAACGATTCCACTTGAAATAGTGATGAAAAAATCAAAACAAACCTAAGGAGGACCCAGCCCTCCTCACAGAGAAGGAATGCTAGGTTGGCTGTCATTCTTTAAACTCCCAGCCAACATTAAGGGCTATGGTGACAGCTACTGACATGAGACTGTGATCTGGGACCACGGAACCGAGCAGCTGTCTCCAAGCACTGAGCAGAGCGAGTTCAGGCACTGGCAGTGAGACCCCCCCACACTGTGGTGCCCTGGGCACACCACACCTGTATTTTTCTCAGGGGCCATGAAACACCCTGGAGTTCATGGTCCAAAAGGCAGAGATGCAGTCATTACTGGTTTGGCAACAAGAAGCATGAACCCTGGTGTTGGTGAAAAGGGGTTATATATATGCCCTGCTGTATTTGGCTGGGTGGGGACAGGGAAAGGGAGGAATCCCAGAGCAGATGACCCAGGGAGACAATTCTGCTGCACTCAGAGGAGTTTTGGCAGCTGGGACTGTGAACCCAAATGCTGGTACCCCTGGGTGGGAGATGCCAAGCCCATCTGGGGAGAGTTCCCGCTATGCGTGGGGCTGGGGGCAACACCTCCCAAAGCTGGCTGAATTTGGGGGCTGGCAGTTGGAATGCAGCGGCTCACGTCAGGCAGCCCTACCTGATGTCTGAGGCTGAGAAGGTTGGTGGCAGCACCCGGGAGGATCCAGCAGGATCGCGGAGGGTCTAACACTGCTCGCCCTGAGTCAGTGCGGGTCCTGCAGCGTTCAGTGAGTTGCCGATGGGAATTCCCGTGCCAGGCTACCAGGGTGAGCACTTATGGGCTGGGTATGGCAATCCTAGGCTGGGGCAGAATGCAGGGCTGGAAGGGTGATGCTGCATTTGGACATTTTCATGGCAAGGGAATGCGCGTGTGAAGCCCATCAGTGGTCCTCTGAGCTTAAGTCTCCCTGCATTTGGGAACTGTGAGTGTGGCCCCATTCCAAGCAGCACTCTAGGATGCCGGTCCCCTGCCATCTAGTGCCTGCCTGCAATACATGTCATGAGTCTGACAATCTTATGCCTCCCAGTTTCCTACTGTTCCCGGGCATCCAAGTGCTTCAAGCGCTGAGTCTCCACATCTGAATTGCTCTCTCTTGCATGGTGCACCCTTGGCCAGGCAGGAGGTGGGACTGACCCTCTGTTTCTTTTCTCCAGCTGCGACAATTTGGCTGAAGTCGCCTTCCTCAGTGCAGGCTCCAGTGCTCCAGCACAACAGGTCTGTGATGGAGCCCGGAGCTGGAGGGCAAGAGGCAACGATCCCTCGGCTGTGCCCCCTCCCTCCTGGCCCCTCAGGCATCCCCTGCCCCCGACTAAAATAAGAGGAAAAAGAGGGGGGACGAAGGAGAGAGACGGCTAGAAGGAGACAGAGCACCCAGATGGGGAAAGGGAAAAGAAAAAGGGGGAGAAAGGACACAGGGAAGGAGACGGGGAGAGATGACTTGGAGACGGGCATGCAGCCTCCCTCCCCTCCGCCCCTGCAGCCCCGTTCCCACTCTGTCCCCCAAGCCCGGGCCGAGAGGATGAACTTACCTTACGGGGAGACGAGTGGGGCGCAGCCGGGGCGGCGGAGCAGGGGGCTGGGGGAGCACAGCTGCTGCTGCCCGTGCCTCTCATGGCCAGGACGAAGAAAGGAGAGGAGGAGGAGGAGGAGGAGGAAGAGGAGGAGG
>VZTX01025953.1:952471-970546 GCA_013400915.1 Pardalotus punctatus | reverse complement strand
AAGAAGAAAGCAAGCCGCCCGCCGCCTGTTTCCAATCAGCGCGGTACAAGTTTATGTGAGCGTGCCCCGCGGGCACCGAGCGTGCTCGGACTATTCGGGAGAATTAAAGATGGGCGAAACGCTTCCCTCCCCGGAGCGGCGGGGGCTGCCGAGGAGCGGGGCTCCTCCCGCGGGCGAGTGGAGCGAAGGGAAGGGAACGGAAGGGGCAGCACCGCCCGGTGCCCGCAGGCAGCGCCCGGTGTGCGGCGGGGCCGCTGTGTGGCTGGTGGCTCCAGTAATTGTTGTTCCCGGTCACAAGCCCGCAGGAAAGGCTGCGCCTGGAACGCAACTTTCCGGCTCCAGCTTCCCCCGGGGGCGGCCGGGTGTCGTGGGGCCGTGGAAGGGGGTTGCGCTCTGCGGGCGTGGGGAGTGGGGAAACTCCGGGATGACCTGGGGAAGTTGGTTCCTTGCGCACGCCGAGTCCGACGGGGGAGGGGAAAGAAAAAAAAAAAAAAAAGGAGAAAAAGAAGAAAAAAGTGTCAGTTTAATAGTTGCGGGTTCGGTTCAGCAGCGCCCGCGGAAGGATGCTCGGCCCGCGGAAGGATGGAGGCCCCGCGGGTCGGAGGCACTTGGCGAAACTTCCCTTTGCCTATTCAAAATGACTGCGGTGATTTTGGTGTATTAATTGCGCCCGAAGCGCAACACAAAATGTTCTAGCACACGCTAGAGGTCCCTCTCAGAGCTGTCAGACGTTAGGGTGTTTTCAGGTTCGGTTGTTCTTTATTATTTGTTTTCCCTCACTTTAACTGTTTGAATAAAACCGACTGTCCCTTCAAATGCCAGCACAGCGTGTATTGTTCAAATAAGGGTGAAGAAAGATTTGCTACTTTTTTGTTTGTGCCCTCGTTGGTTGGGCATCAGTTAATAAGCTGCAGTCTTGAAAAAATGAATGTAAATTGTATTAATTTCATTCAGTGATTTATGAGATTTTTTTAAATAGCCTCACCGTTTGTTGTTAGGGCCAATTCCAAATTTTGTACTCGGTTTTTCATATGAATCCTGCCATGGAAGTAAACAGTGTAAAACTTGAATAAGGATACCAGGCTATGGTTTGTGATTTTTGAAAGAGAAACATGCAAGCAAGCAAAAAGCCAAGCATTAAGATTGTAAAGAGTTAATAAAGATGATGGAGGTGACTAAAAATGATTGATCCCCAAAAATTTCCATATCCAGACCATGACAGAGAACTAATTAGCCTCCCCAATCTTCATGTATTACAACAATATTATCACCATTTTACGGATGGAGAAACTGAGAAATAAAAAGAAGGTCACTGACTTGCCTGAAGCCATATAGCAAATAAAAGATAGATCTGGAATCAGCTAGGACAGATTTAGATCTCTTGCTGATTTGCGCTGCTGCAACCATTGATTTCAGTGGAATTCTTCTGGATTTAAGTTAAGTTTGGACCTTGTGTGTTGCTCTGTCCCTTAGAAACACTGACTTAATGTAAATTCCATTTTGACCATGGGTGAATTAGATGCAAGATTTTAGGGAGAGTATTTGTTGTACATCCACTTTTGAAAGACAAATGACTGTGAAAGTTTAGGACTGTTGGCTTTTGATTATTCTTTTTTTTCCCCCATTACAATTTCATTTGTCACGTCAGCATAGTACCCTAGTTGGGTGTTGGTATTGTGTTTTTTCAGTGAACGATTTCCTTGTGTCTAGTGCAGTTTTTATTACTGCATTCTGAGAAGCATTTCTTACTAGAGGTCTCTGAGTGAAACCTTCCGTTTTGTGTTGGAACGCCCTGAGAACAAATGATTTTGCACGAGGAAAACTTCCATTCATAGCAGATCTCACTCAGACAGAAATGAAAAATTGCATGAACATCGTATGCAAAAAAAGCCAGGCTTTCCCCTGCATAGTGGAAAGGCTGCATGTAGAAGACTTGCTCACATAGGCTCTGTATTGGATTATGGTGAGTTTATGTATGGAGAAGATGCGATGTGAAAGGAAATATTCACTGATCATAACAAATGTTTGTACATTATTCAAAGTGGGGTCTCTCACAATTAACAAAATACCAAATCTGCCAGTCACAGTCAGATAGCATTTCACATGAACCCAGCTGGGAAGGAATGATAATTTCCACTTTCTGTATTCCAACTACTTTAGAAATATTTTCAGGATACCGTAAAACAGACACAGATGTACAGATTGTGGTTGTGGTACTTTACTCTTCATTTATTAATGAGTGCTGGTATATACAAACTGCCACCACTAAACCATAATATAAAGTTCCTGCTTTCATGTCATCAGATGAGTTTAGTAAGATGCTGATACTTCAGGGAGCCGACAGTCCCTCAGTGTTGCTCGGCAGTGAGGATCTGATGTCACATCTTCATGTGTGGGGAAGGCACAGAATTTGTGTGGAATTAAGACTATTCTGCCCCCTCCCCCCTCCAGTTTGAGCTTATATGTCTGAAACAGAAAGCATTTAGGCGGGAATCAGCTCCATAGAGTTCATGTGGTTTGTTTAAGACCTTGTACTGACTGAGCAGAATTTTAAACGCCAGAGTTTCAGCCTCCTTTCTCATGTTCTGTGCAGTAAACTACTGTGCCTCACTTGCAGTACATGTTCAACTTTTCGCTTGTTCCAGAGGAAAAATAATGTCGTTCAGAAGCAAATTTTAGCCGAGATGCCTGCTGTTACTTATTTTGGATCCTTTTACACTGTTGCAGCAGAGCCAAGTTGGATCTCCTTCCAGGAAATAAATTTAGTTAGTTGTTGGTTTTTTTCTGACAGAAGCATAATTCTTACTCTAAATGGAATCTTTTCTGTTGGTCTGTGTTGCGTTTATGTTTTCTTTTTACAGCCTGGGTAAAATTCATCTCTGATGTATTGCCATTGACTTCTGTGTTCTTTCACAAAGAATTAATTTGTTTTCTGTGTTAAAATACAAATTTCTCTTCTACTTTCTACAAATACTTTTTTTTTTTTTAAGAAATAAGTTTGATTTTAGAAGAAGACAAATATAAAATGTACATCTTCATTTTTATTTGCCCACCTTTACTACTTGTGCAGGCAGAGATCTCTTCTTTCTCTACTTCTTTGGTAAATCAAGTTGGATATATATGTTTAGAGAATGTCTAGGCAGGAGAAGGGAGCAGCTACTGTCTTCCTAGCTGATAACACCTTCCAAAAAAATCTTAACGTGAAAGCCATTAACACATTCCATATTGATGATGTATGTTGTAGCTTTAATAATCTTGGGTTCTCTAATGTGTATTTGAATCATGCTTTTAATCTAAAATCAAATAAACAACATCCCATACCGAAATGAGCCAAAGTTGATGCTGTAAAAAGTTCAGTTGTAATCCCATGTTTATGAAGTGAATGGCTTACCTGATAACCTTTTCCTGATAGCTCTTCTTCTGGCTGCCTACCCCCACTGGCGATGGAAGTTAGGGTTTGATGTGGTTGGCAGGTTTGTGCAGACGCGACTTTGCAGGTGATTTGTACACAGCTGAAGTCTGTGGGCGAGGGATACAAAGTTTAGGAGTGCTTACTGGGACAAAGGAAAGCTCATCCTGACAAATTATTTAGTGGCTTTTACTCAACTGGTGTTCCTTGCCCAGTGTACTCATGAATAAGAAGCAGCCTTTAAAACAAAAACAAAAACAAAAACAAAAACAAAAACAAAAAAACAAACAAAAACCAAAAACCAACCAAACCAAAAAAAAAAAAAAGGCACTAAAAAAACCACCACTGAACAACAGGGTTGCTCGAAGATGATAGGAAAAGGAGTTCTGTCTCTCACAGGTTAATGGCTCTTTCTGCTTCTCATTCTCAAGCTAGACCTTTGCAGCTGTGGTTGTTCTCCCTCAGCCAGCATTGATGACTCAGATCTACCTCAAACCTCAGGTTCACTATAGGCTCTGTTGGCTTTCCGTAAGTTTTCCTGGTGTAATTCAGGATGATTTGCAGGACAGCCGACATTCAGGGCTGTAACTGGTCTTACAGAGGCACAGGCGTGTGTGCCTCACTTCCGACTCTGTGGTTGCCTTTATAACAGGCAGCCGCTGTGGGAACTAAACTGTCTCCTACTGCTGTACTGGGCTTTGCCAGACCTCCCCTGTCAACTTTTAGTTCTCACAGATGAACTCTGAAGCCACATCGTGATTTGGTCAGACAGAAATGGTGGGGGGTAGTCTCAGGTGAGGTATCTCCAGCAGACATGAGGAAATGTTAATATTTCTGCATAAGTCATGGGTGAAACTTTCATCTTTGAGAAAGGTGAGCTTAAACTGGAACCACAGCTAGAAAGGTGATTGGGGAATGGAGGATCTGTCTTTTGAAAGGAGATTAGAAGAGGCTTGAATGTTCTTGTTGGCAATGTAAGTCTGGAAAGTGATATGAAAATTCTCTGTAAAGTCACACAGGTATTGAATCCCACAGAGAAGTGGCTGTTCAAGCTAAATTACAATAAACATGGATATAAACTGTGCCTGTTTAGGCAGTAGTTTCCCAGATCACTTTCTGATACATTATCTAGAAATGCAGCATTGAAAGTGAGACCTTAAATTTGGTAATACTCTGTTTTGTGCATGCCTTTAAAACCTAGGCTACTTGGAGAATATTTCCAGAAAAGGTACCTCAGTGACCTTAGTTGTGACCAATAGGCTGTGATTGACTAAGTTTTTTCATCAACATTACTGTCAGTGGACAGAAGATTTAGCTTTTTTTAAGAAAATACACATTATATTTCCATACCTGAAAAACACTATTTATTTTATGTGTTCCTTAGACAGAAATTTGAAAAAGACCAACTGACAGAAGATTTTTTTTAAAACCCTGAATTTTTCACAGAAAAATAAACCCCAATATCTGTTCGTAAGATCAGTGAAAATTTTGCACAAGTTTTCTCAGTGGGAGGAATTTCTGGATTGCTCTTCACGTGGGATCCTTAGCTTATTTTCATTCCAGCTGTAAAACCATTTTTCTTTCTATAGTTCTTAATTTTTTCCAAGTTAGACCTTTAATGCTTACAGTTTTCCTATGATTATTTAGTGGCATTCCCTTTATTTTCAACACATTCTGTAAGAAGGAGAGGGGAGATTTAGTAAAGAAACATGAGCAAAAAAAGCCCTTTTCTCTTTTTTTCACTTCCTTACCAATATTAACTTTAAAACCTCCTCTGGATCACCCCGTCACCGAACCAACTTTCAGCACGCAAATTTGCTTTTGTGCCCAGTCGGTAAATCCTGGTGGGGCAGGACCATCTCCCCTGCTGCAGCAGAGCACTGCAAGTATTCAACAAGTAATTAATAATAGCTCCTGCTATCAGTGTTGCCAGGAGAGCAGGGAGAAGAGAGAAGAGGAGCAGCAGACATTGAGTATAACTCCAAATAACTGTTGGAAACCGAAGTATCCAGGGGCTGGTAAAGTAGCTGAAAGTTTACTTCCTAAGAGCACTTTGCCTTAAAACAGCTTTATTTCCCTCTGTGAACTGAACTTGGCGGAGGCATTAGATGGAAGATGTGTCTCACATCTTACAAAGGGAGTACAGGTCCATCAGCATGGTCACAGACTGTCAGGGGAAGGAGGGCGTGCCTGGTTCGCTAGGATGTAGGGAAAGGAATGAAATGGGGGTCTCTAGCTAAAACACCCATACGGTGCTCCCCAAGATGAGTGCTTTCTAAACGAGGCAAGACTCACCCAGAGGTTTAGTTAAGCTGCTCTGGGAGAGATTGATGGGCCATCCGTTCAGCACAGGGGATCAGTGCTGAATCATTCACAGATCGTTATCATTTCTGTAGCCCATTATGTACCCATTACACCAAATCTTTTCTAAACACTGGAGAGAGATAATGCATGTGCTAAGGACCACTCACACAAGGTAAACAGACATTCCTGGCTTGCCACTAACAGGCAGGTTTTGACACCATTTAGCTACAGCAGCCTGCTCTGCTGTAAGTGACACGGCGGGAAAGGGGTTTGACAGGTTTAATATCTGTATGGGAGAGGGCCTATAGTGATGTCAGGACAGCTGTCCTAGCTGGTGGCTGTAGGTGAAGGCATGAAGACCATTACAGGAGAAAATGAGAAAAGGGCTGGCTAGATTGGCAGAGGACAGTTTACACCCTGATTATCAAAGGGGATTCACAGATGCAAGGAAGTTAGGGAGAGCGTTGAAGACTGGTGGGAGTCCAGTGGAGGAATTCAAAGAGAGTCAAAAGGGAGAGCTGGGCAGGTAGGGCTCCATTCTGTGTCAACAAACAAAAGGGCAAAAGGGTTTATTCTGGACATTCAAGAGATGGTCACAGATGAGATCCAGGTGGAATCTTATATGGACCTGCAGCTTGGCTCTGGAGAAGGGGGAAAGAAGCAGTGGAGTTCAAGGTGCCTGCAGATGTGAGCTGAGCACAAGAACGAGAAAGTGCAACCTTCATATCCTCCAGCTTTTCCTTTTCCTACGGTCTCTTCCGTGGAACAAAAATAATTTGGGATTTCTGGAGGCAAAATGAGGACATGATTTTTGCTATTAGCAGAAAACTGAACTTCTAAGGCTATTAATGCTCTTCCAGGGAAGAGACTTCTGAGAAACTGTTAGGCAGGAGTGTTCCTTTTTGGGAAGAACTCTGGTCAGGAATAAGATAGTTATCTCTTTCTCAGGGAGAGAGGTTGTTCTTTCAGGGAAAACTGTGGCTTTGAAGAAACATTTTCTTTAAGTCAAAAATCTGTATTTATTACTGGCTGCATACAGTCTTTCCTTTTTTCCTTAGTCTTCTTCAAGTATTTGCATCAATGTCCTGCAACTGAGAGTTCCACGGGTTGCTGAGAGATAAGCTGTAGAGTGATATCCTTATTCATTTATAAGCTAATGTGTTTTTAAATTCCATTAGGTGCCCTCTTGTTTTATGAAGGGCATCTGATTTCTCCTTCACACCATTCATTATTTTATATACCTCAATTCCATCATCTTTTACTGTTTTCCTTTCTAAATGAAATAGTTCTGGTTTTAATCTTTTTGTTTAGAAATACCCCCACATGTCTCTAATCTTTTTTGTTGCCTCTGGCTATCTAGTGTATCTATCTATCACTCTCATCTTGCTTCTCACTGGATCTTTTAAAGCTAGTTCCAAAGTCATCAGCGTGAAAGAGACTGAAGGATGGTCTTGTGGCTTAAGTATATCACCAAGACTCCAAAGTTCTTCCAGATCTCCTGCCCTATGACCTTGGGCTAATCACTTGGCTGCAGAGCTTCACAGTTTCCCTTTTAGTTCCAGAAAATAAAACGGGGAAATCTCAAGCAAAATATGTTAAGTGTTTCTCCATGTCCAGATGGAAATTTTTCTAGATGCATAGCCATATTATATGTAGTAGTTTTGATTGTTTTTCCACAAGGCAGCTGCATATGTGTTGAAATTTGTAACTTCTCCCTAACTCTTTAATTGTATGGTGCTTGACTGTTTCCTGTTTGTTACGCTCTTCTCATATTAGGTTCCAAATATATTCAATTAAGTAATTTCTTTTTGCTATTTTATGGTGAATTTCATATGGAAAGTATGAGTTACTGACAATTTGGGCCAAACAGACATATGACTTTCATGTATCCTTGGGAACTTGGAAAGTCAGCACAGTCATGATAAAAGTGAAAAACAGGATCAAATTCTGAATTTTTACATGTAGGACACTGCCTGTTCTTGGGAGACACTAGGTACCCCTTACTCCCACTCGTACTTCCCACATGTGGGATCAAGACTAAAGTATTGCTGGCTTGTCTCCAGTCTACACAAACTAATTATCCACAACCTCAGTACTCTTACAAGGAGTATAAGACTAGCCCATCTGGTTCCCTCCCCTGACGTTTTCAGCGAGGCCTGGCTGTTACATATTTCTAGCACCTCTATCACTCTCCAACAGCCCATGTCAGGTCAGGGGCACCTTACTGCCTGGGTGTGTCAGTGGGTGCCTCATTTCTGGCACACAGGAGCCTGCAGCGCTCTGGCTGAGTGTGCACTGCTGTCAGCCCCACAGCCCAAGGAATCTCCCAAGCACACACTTTCTCAAGTGTCATCGCTTGCTGCAAAAAGGTAATGTGTCAAACTGGGAGAAGAGATCTATGAGGTGTCTGAACTATAAAACCTTCCTTTTTAAAACTTCTTGTGCCACAAAAGATGCTAGAAGAGTACACTTTGATAGGATGCTACTCTAGCGGAATAGCAAAAGCAAGCTGCTTAGATATTTGTAGCATAAAACTAAGAAAAACTGCATTCTTCTTTAAACTGCCTTTTTTTTTTTTTGTCTGCTTGTTATCCCCCTAGCCCTGTAGCTCCTTTTTTTTTTCACCTTGATGTCCCTCTTTCCCTTTGTAAGCAGATAGTCAGCTCCTGCTTTCATGAATCCCCCAGACATCAGTGTCTGCTCCTTTTGCTGGAGCTCAAGCCTCTGTACATATTCCTGTGCAAGCCCCAGGAAGTTTGGTGCTCTTCTGTTCTCTTTGAAAAGGGGCCAGTCCTGGAAGACTCTCCTGATAACCCCAGTCAGGTCAATAGGCTTGTTTGTGATTAAGGATAACACATAAGGATATCAGGGGTGTTGGGACATCAAGAATCTTTACAGCTTTAGAAAAGAAAAAGAGTGGTTTGGATTTTGGTGGGGTTTGGAGTGCTTTGTTTCCCATATGCCCTATAGCTGGCATTTTGTCATAGCCTTCTGCTCACTAGCATTCCCATGACACATGAACATGCTCAAAAAAAAATTTTCCTGTGAGAAATCAGTGGGCTTCATTAAATTTTCAAAGTTTAGAGCTGTGATCCTCTTTGCCCCTCTCCAAAGGCGGCTGGCCCTGCCAGATTCTGATTGCTTATGTGAACATTTGATGAATCTCACTGTGGACTACATTTGCTCTTTCACCCAAGCAGTCATCACACACATTTTCCTAACACTTTAAAATTATGCCTGCCAAACATTTTCTGATGTAAAGTTAAAAGCCATCTATTACTGAAGTGATTTTTCAGCCCTTGTGGGCATGTTTTTCTTTCTTTTTTTTTTTTCGTTTGTGTAGTTCAGATAGTTTCAAGCTCTTTTAAACAGGCTGCCAAGGGTCAGTTTAAAAAAAAATTCTCTTCTTTCATTTTCTCCTAAAAAGTATGGTGGTGCTATTATTTTCTTTTATGCAACTCCTATCAAAGCTGAATTCAAGTGAATGTAATGTTGTCTTACTGCTGTGACCACAGAGAACTTAATATAAAGCTGGAGATTGCTGCTTCTTCTCTGTAAATATGTCAGTCCTGCACTTACATCAGGAACGATGCTTTTCCCATTGACTTCAGTTAGCCTCAGCCACATAGGTCCCATTCCACCACACCGAAGTTGATGACACTCCTTCTGAAGTGTTCTCCACGGTGTGCAGTGGCACTTACGCCCTGCTGTGCTCCTGAGACACCCTAACTGGGGATGTGGCCTGGAGGGTGCACAGCTCCCACTTGGCTGCCATGCTGACTCACAGGGAAGGGAGCTGGGATGGGACTGGATCAAGCATCCACGTTTGAAACACTCCCAGTTCCCCAGTCAAGGCTGGACCTGTGTGGGTTTTGTTCTATCTTTGCAGCCCAGTGATCTGGTGTCATTCATAGCCAGGCTCTATCTGCAAGCCATTTGTTCATATTCAGAGCTTTGCCTGACCCTTCCCTCATTTTTACTTCCTGTACAGATCATATTCCTCCTGTCAGTGTGTGAGCAGAAGGCAAGATGTCACTTCTTTCCTTCCTGATCCTCTCTTTCCTCCCCTTCTCAGTGCTCTGGGCATTTTCCTTTAAATGCCTCAATTTTTCCTCTGGATTCCAGAGCTGTGCATGGTTGAAACTGATTAAAGCAGCTTGTCCTACCATTGCAGGGAGATGCTAAAACAAAGCATGTGTGTCTCTTGGTCTAAAACCAGGATATTTTTTTACTTTTTTCCCAGTTTCTTGTTTAGCAAACATGGTTAAACAGGATCATGGTGTAAAAAAAACAAAGCAACTCTTCCCTTTTTCTAGAGTGCACCAGCCTGATAACACACCCAGCTTTTTTCCAAAAGCCTGCTAGTGCCCTTGAACCTACTGGAGCATGCTCCAGCATCAAATGCTCTGACCAATCTGAATTTGTCATTTCTCTTCAAAGTGCCTTGTCAGGACCTTAATTTGAAATTGCATTTGCTGCTTGTTTGTGTCACAACTGCACTTCATGCAGTTTCTAGAAGTGTAGAGGCTTGGGTCTGGGCCAGTCCTAAATAAGGAAGCAAATATACAAATATACAAATACCCACCACGCAAGAAACACAAGACATCATATAAAGCCTCCCAGGGTGCAGATAGAAACCTAATATCAACATAGGACTTAAACTGAACTGCAATTAAAGTGTAATCCTTTAAATTTCTTGCATTTGGAGGGAGGAGAGGATTGGAAAGAGGTGCAGAGAACAAAATAAGTCAGAATTGAAGGCTTTGCAATCTTTACCCTCAACATGGAACTACTTAAGCATACCATAATTGCATCACAGAAAGTATGCCTACCCCGAAACCAAAAGGGAAGCAGGAAGGCAAGAAAAAACAAACACAGTATGATGTACAAAACAGGTAACCTTCAGGAAAAGGAAATCTAGCCCTGGCTAACCCAAAAGAAAGGAACGTAAACTAGCAAGGGAAAATGAAAGATGCGAAACAGGAGGATTGAGAGGATATTTCAAATGCAAAGAGACCCATTTCTACAAACAAATGAGAAATGTAAATATCTGAAAGAGAATTAGTGGATTTGCTGGATCAAAGGGGCAGTTTAAAATGACAAGATACAATTACAGAGACTACATTATATCCTCCCATCAGTCTTTACCAATTGAAAATACACTCACTCTCTACATATTCTATTTAATTACTGTAGATGGGTGCCTGTCAAACACTGAGGTATCAGAAGAGAAACTGCAAGACTGACATGCTAAAGTAACAAACCTCCCAGAGCAGATGGCATCAATCAAGACTGATAGCTGTTAACAAAATCATGCAAGTTTCCTTTAAAAATAGGCTATTCTGCTATACCAAAGCAATGGAAAATTGCATGTATTTTACTTTCAATCAAGATCATCTCAGTAAAGTTAAAAAGAAATGTTGAAATAAAAGTTAGCAAATTACAAAATCTGCTTAATGCTAAGCATGAGTGAAACAGTGAAAGTGAAACAGTAACAGTGAAAGATGCCTTCTATAACTTCCTAAAAAAATCTTGCAGATATCGATGAAGCCATGGATTATGCAGAACTATTTAATGTAAATGTTTAAGTAAATCTCAGAAAGTATTAGATAAATTATCTCAGAAGATGTTGTTAAGAAAATCTAGTAAGTATGAAGTGAGATGCAAAATTCTGCCCTAGATCTCTTTTACAAAAGAAAACAAGTGTTGCAGGAATGAAGAGTGAAAGGTTGGCAAGGAAGGCAGTAGAATCCTTTGATGAATTATCAGAATAATAAATTGGGATATATAAAGGTAAGAATATTGCAAAAATTATCTGGCCCCTTGGTCATCCAGGGTGAGATGACTCTGAAAAACTTGGGGACACAAATAAACTTACATGAAAATGAAGATAACAATAATTTTATTGCTTTGCCAACACAGAAAGTACCAAATATGAGAAGAAAAACTATTGTGTTCTCTGAAAACACTCTCAGGTTATGAAAAACCTCTTGAACCCTCTTACTTTCTTTGTCATGTAAGAGCAGAGCAGCGGAGGAAGGAGTAGATTGTGGTGCTCAGTCACCTGAAGGCAGAGCTCCAGAGGGTCCAGGCAGCACCAGAACCTGGAGGGCAGTGAGAGGGGGTTCCGTTAATGCAGCCAGGCTCCTCACCCTCTGCTGGGGCACTGCCACTTCACCCGAGGGAACTGTTCTGGTCACTCTGTTGAACAAGAGTTAAATACAGAATGGATCCAAAATGCTCCAAAAGAGCTGGTTTGTTAAGAAAGGAGATGGATCATATAATAAATTATATAATGAATACAGTTGGGAAAATATATTGTATCTTTCATTTTACTCTTCCATGTTATTAGGAAAATTTTAGTGTAGCAGTGTTAGTTTGTAGCAAAGGAACCAGTGTTATTCCCAGAAGACTCAGCTTTTCTAAATTCTTGCCTAAGAACTGGCTGCAGCATCACTCCTGCCTATTTCCATGTTTATTTCCCTGCCTTTACCTACTGAACCAGCCAGGGTAATGATCTCACAAAGATCAGAAATACAAAAGGAAACATAAAGTTATAAAGTCCAAAGCTGATAAGAGGAATTATATTTGGATACTAAATGGAAACTCCCTGGTGCAGGATGAACTAGATGACCTTTAATGGTCCCTTCCAGCCCAAACTATTTTATGATTTGAAGAGTCTATAACTGACAGCAAATATCATTCAGCTCAGCATGGGCTGGCACAGTGAGGTTCACTCAGGATTGGTCCTTGGGAGAGAGATGGAAGAGAAGACTGTACAAAAATGGGACCTAGTGCCTTACAACAAAGCTATGATCCATTTTTAAGGACAAGTGTATTGGACCCTTCATATTTTTTGTCTATAAAAACTACTAAACTTTGTAATGCAAAGCTTCCTTTCTTCTTCCTGTTGTGCATTCTCCTTCCCTTACTCCTGCAGTGATCATGTTCTGCTGCAAAAAGTGTTTCATTTGTTATGAGTTATTTGAAATTTTGTCATTCCTGGAGTGGGCAAGAAAGAAATGGAGAGATGCTTGAATAAAGAGAAATCCTAGTTTATAGAAATGAATAGAACATGATTAAAGTAGTGAATAAGTTCCTTTCATCTCACACCAAGTACAGTATTTGTGGGATGTCAGGATTATTAATTTCTTGTGAATGACTGGAGTTCAAAATACTCCTATCTGTAATTTTCCAGCTAGTGGCACTTCAGGGTCCAAGAGTCACCAGAGGAAATTACAGAGGGAGACAATTTGGAGAAGAAACTTTAAGTTTATTATGACACAAATCACAGTGGAGAAATGGAAGATGAATTTTTTTTCCAACATACAGTAGATGCTTTAGTCTGCAAGCTAAGAAATAATCATATGAAACCTCTCTGCCTAACCCTGATCTACAAATAAAATCCATTTAATTCCTCCACCTTTCCCTGGCAGTAAAGAGTGACATTGCAAGTAAAATGGTAGATATCTTCAGGGTGATATTACCAACACTAAAATTTTTTGTTACTTATCTAAAACAAAAAAAAACAAACCAAAACAAACAACAAAGAAACAAACAAGCCACCCCTCCACCCCAAAAAAAAAAAAAAAAGGAGGTTGCACTTTGTTCTTCTTAGTCAGCATCCCCACTGGATGCTTCTGTTCTTCCCTAACAGAGTATTTTAGAAGAAATTGCATTTGAAAGCCCAGGATTTGACTTTTGTTTTTTATAACAGGACTGATAATCTTAGGTGCAAAATTGCTAACTCTGACAGTGCTGAGATTCCAGGCTTGAGAGGCCACCAGAAAATACAAAGCATTCAATATCCAATGAGCTTTCCACAAACTCTTTTACAGAGATTCCTAGGCTAACACCTCTTGCTGCATGTACAGAAGAAGAGGAAGGAGGGAAGAGAAAAGCCACATCGCACAGTTTTCCATTCACAAGGGCAGATTGTGTCATCTCCATAGCTCAGTACGCATCTTTAAATATATTCTGGGTATTCATGAATTTGGCATTCATGTCTGCCAGTCACAAAATAACAACTTGCAAGCTGCTCCGAGCATCCCTCCCTGTGCCAGGGTTTCATGGGTGGTCAGAACATCACAGGATTAGACACACTGGACAAAAATGACTGTTTAGCTGTGCATAGGGAGTTTCCATGTTTCCTTGATTATCTTGTACATTTGCAAATAGATGTTCTGCTGAAGGCGTTATTAAGTCTTATCAGTAACTTCTTCAATCCACAAACTGATCTCAGAGCAGGGTAAAACTGATTGCTAAATAGAAATCACAACTACATCCCAGTAGACTGGCAAACAGAACAGCAGGAGTCACTGTCCTCAGGCACAGAAATGAATACCAAGGTCTGTCCAGAAGTTAAAACAGAGCAGGTGGAACATTCCCTGGTCACTCACAGGGAAGGAAATGGTTGGTTGGTGCACCATGCATTTGTGAATGGTGGGAAAGTTATGAGCAGGCAGTTAAACAGGGAGAAGTACTTTTGTGCTCTGTTCCAAGTGAAATGAGAGAAACAAGTTCCCAAAAGACACAGAGAGTCAGCTATAGATGTTGTGGACTTGTTCCCACTGGGCTCAGATCCTCTCTATTGCTATGAGCAGATGACAGCAAAGGTTAATTTTAAACTATGATTATTTGAATAGAATAACCAAAATATAATCATTGCAATGATCATGGCCACCTCTCCCATTGCACTTTTTATGAGCAGATTTCAAAGTTTATAAAAAAAGAGGTGTTTTACTTTGGATGCATTTTACAGAGAGGGAAACTGCTGCACGAAAGATGGAGTTACCTATCCAAATTCAGCCAGGAGGCAATTGGCTGAGTCAGGAATAGAAACCAGAGTGCCAGCCCAATGAGGAAGGCATCCTAAAACAAATGGAACCAAGCAGAAATGGGAACAATGTCCCTACATTTCAGCAGTGAGAAGTGCCAGCTGCCTTATTCACCATTTCTTTAGAATATTAACACACACTTTTTTTTTTTTTTTAAAGGTGAGTATTTAATTAATTACTGAACTGGCACTGCCATTCCTCCACAGGATGAAAACAAACACTTAAACAAGTCTCTCCTGCCAACCCCACCCAACACCTACTCAGTTACAACATATGGATGTGTGCCACAGACCAGATGTCAAAATGATACCAAATTTGACACTGCACAAGAAACTGTAGCATGGTGCAGAAAAGAACCGCTCCCATGGTAATATTATTTAAATGCCAGGTTGCACTGATCCCTGTTGGAAGAGATGTGCACAGAACCCAGACAGCAAAGGCTGTAGTTGCTGCCACAGCCTCCTGAAATCTTTCCATCTCTTTTAATAGTCTTGCCTAAATTTTGTTGTCTTCTAAAGGTGGGAAGGTTTGCTGGAAACGGATATAGAAATACCTGGCTGGAGTCCAAGAGGGATGAGATATGTCTCCTCTCCTTGGAACAGCTTTGGTTACACCTGCTTTTGTAGTGCCTAGTAAATAGGGCTGCTTAGGATGCTCCTTGCTGCCCTTGGACATCAGCCTTGAAGGACAGGTGATCTCTCTTCTGAGAGACTCTCTGCTCCTTAAACATTAAGAGATTTGGATGCAGTGTGGACAGGGATGTATGGATGTGAAGAAGGGATAAAGCTTTGACATTTACATAGGTGGCAGCCTCATTCAAACGGTTTATGTAATGTTGTATCCATTGGCTGCTGTAAGTCTGAAGCTGTGTACCCTTCTGAGCAAACCTGAGGGCCTTGAGCTTGGATGGACAGCCCAGAGTTATTTGGCTTACCAAGGAAATTGGTCACCCTCTGTGTCTGTAGCATGGTGTGCTGACCTGAGCCAGGAGAGCTCCCCTGGGACTGTGGGGTATCCGTAGTTGATACAGAAGAGTTCAGAATTTCAGACATGCCTTTGCAAGCCTAGTTTAACTTCTCCCAGAGCAATAACAGCCCTTGCAAACAGAAACAGGTACAGTGGGACTGGCACACTCATCCAAGAGCCCTGCTGTAGTCTCAGCAGTTCAGACAGAAAGTGTGTCCAAAACAGTTGTCTGACAAGAAAAGGCCTGTCAAAACTGAAGCTTTTTGCTGGAATTTTTCAGTTTTGATTAAATACGAAGGGCAAAGCCTTCTTGGTTAAACTGAGTGGACAAATGACCTAGAAATACCAAAAGTCTGCTGATTTGAGCAACTGTATAGGAGAGCCTGAACACCTGGAAACTGTATGAGAGAGAGGTCCATCCTTCGGAACCGAGAATAGTTTTCCTTTTGTGCTAATGGGGATTTGAAACCTCAAAATTATAATTTCCCAGACACTTACTTGTTACTGTTACACTGTCCCTATGCTGGAAGATGTATTTTGCATACAGGAAAAGGAGTCCAGGGAGATTGTGGATTACACTGGTTTTCTAATTTTAATTTTGAACTTGTGTTGTTGAGTGTCTGTCGTTTTTCAGTATATTTAGCATTTTGCAGCATTCTGCCCCAGTGGTGTGTAATGAGCACTCAGCTCTTTTATAAACAAGATCACAAGTCATTACAGTCAGACACCTACAGCAAAAAAAAAAAAAAAAAAAAAAGGGTTTTGGTGCCAACTTTGTTTGGTTTAAGTGACTAGTCCAGTATCCTAACACAGAAACTTTGCAGCAGAGCCAGGGATATAATCAAAGGATGTATCTTCAGCTCCAGGCAAATCTGAGACAAACTGTCGGGACTACAGATGCCTATTCAATGAGTCGCATCCATCCTGGGCACTGAATGAGGCAAAGGCCCTGTAGAAAAAGGAGGATGTGATTAGATCGTTAAGTGCACAAGAAAATGTGGCAGTAGGAGAAGCAACATAGCTATGCTGNACAAGTCTCTCCTGCCAACCCCACCCAACACCTACTCAGTTACAACATATGGATGTGTGCCACAGACCAGATGTCAAAATGATACCAAATTTGACACTGCACAAGAAACTGTAGCATGGTGCAGAAAAGAACCGCTCCCATGGTAATATTATTTAAATGCCAGGTTGCACTGATCCCTGTTGGAAGAGATGTGCACAGAACCCAGACAGCAAAGGCTGTAGTTGCTGCCACAGCCTCCTGAAATCTTTCCATCTCTTTTAATAGTCTTGCCTAAATTTTGTTGTCTTCTAAAGGTGGGAAGGTTTGCTGGAAACGGATATAGAAATACCTGGCTGGAGTCCAAGAGGGATGAGATATGTCTCCTCTCCTTGGAACAGCTTTGGTTACACCTGCTTTTGTAGTGCCTAGTAAATAGGGCTGCTTAGGATGCTCCTTGCTGCCCTTGGACATCAGCCTTGAAGGACAGGTGATCTCTCTTCTGAGAGACTCTCTGCTCCTTAAACATTAAGAGATTTGGATGTAGTGTGGACAGGGATGTATGGATGTGAAGAAGGGATAAAGCTTTGACATTTACATAGGTGGCAGCCTCATTCAAACGGTTTATGTAATGTTGTATCCATTGGCTGCTGTAAGTCTGAAGCTGTGTACCCTTCTGAGCAAACCTGAGGGCCTTGAGCTTGGATGGACAGCCCAGAGTTATTTGGCTTACCAAGGAAATTGGTCACCCTCTGTGTCTGTAGCATGGTGTGCTGACCTGAGCCAGGAGAGCTCCCCTGGGACTGTGGGGTATCCGTAGTTGATACAGAAGAGTTCAGAATTTCAGACATGCCTTTGCAAGCCTAGTTTAACTTCTCCCAGAGCAATAACAGCCCTTGCAAACAGAAACAGGTACAGTGGGACTGGCACACTCATCCAAGAGCCCTGCTGTAGTCTCAGCAGTTCAGACAGAAAGTGTGTCCAAAACAGTTGTCTGACAAGAAAAGGCCTGTCAAAACTGAAGCTTTTTGCTGGAATTTTTCAGTTTTGATTAAATACGAAGGGCAAAGCCTTCTTGGTTAAACTGAGTGGACAAATGACCTAGAAATACCAAAAGTCTGCTGATTTGAGCAACTGTATAGGAGAGCCTGAACACCTGGAAACTGTATGAGAGAGAGGTCCATCCTTCGGAACCGAGAATAGTTTTCCTTTTGTGCTAATGGGGATTTGAAACCTCAAAATTATAATTTCCCAGACACTTACTTGTTACTGTTACACTGTCCCTATGCTGGAAGATGTATTTTGCATACAGGAAAAGGAGTCCAGGGAGATTGTGGATTACACTGGTTTTCTAATTTTAATTTTGAACTTGTGTTGTTGAGTGTCTGTCGTTTTTCAGTATATTTAGCATTTTGCAGCATTCTGCCCCAGTGGTGTGTAATGAGCACTCAGCTCTTTTATAAACAAGATCACAAGTCATTACAGTCAGACACCTACAGCAAAAAAAAAAAAAAAAAAAAAGGGGTTTTGGGGCCACTTTTTTTGGGTTAAAT
>VZTX01025953.1:936147-952448 GCA_013400915.1 Pardalotus punctatus | reverse complement strand
AAAAAAAAAAAAAAAGGGTTTTGGTGCCAACTTTGTTTGGTGTAAGTGACTAGTCCAGTATCCTAACACAGAAACTTTGCAGCAGAGCCAGGGATATAATCAAAGGATGTATCTTCAGCTCCAGGCAAATCTGAGACAAACTGTCGGGACTACAGATGCCTATTCAATGAGTCGCATCCATCCTGGGCACTGAATGAGGCAAAGGCCCTGTAGAAAAAGGAGGATGTGATTAGATCGTTAAGTGCACAAGAAAATGTGGCAGTAGGAGAAGCAACATAGCTATGCTGACTTTAAGGTAATTAGTGGAGAGACAGTTTTATTGTAGCTATGGCTGTATGGAAGACTCCAGTGTTGGGTAACTTTTATTGTATTATTGTATTTTTGTCACACCTCTAGTTTGCTGAGCAAACTTACCATATTCTCTTTGGTGTCCACAAACTCTCAGCAGCATAAGAGAGTGAGGATCCCTTTTCAGATCAAAGCTTAATCATGTTTCTTCTGCCTTATCACGTTCACTTTATTTTCAGCACATGCGTGGGATCACACAAGGCAGACATGGCCTGAAATACCAAGGCACTACATGTGAAATGATGGCTGGTTCTTGGCAGAAGAGTCAGGAATTCAACACATTTTTAATATTCTGTAAGGTCTTTGCTTTTTAACACCTTATCATTTTAAAGAACATAATCTATTCAGAAATCCCTACAGTGTATCAGTGTATCTCTACATTTTTGAAAATCTATGATATTATGTCCATAAGGCACAAGAAGTTAATCCATGTTAATCATTAACTGACGCCAGAACAATAACATGTGAATGCAAGTTCTTTGTGGATATTGGACCTCTTCACTATGTTCCTATTGGAGCAGTGGCCTCACCATTTTGGCTTGTATCACATCAGCACCATCTAACACTGTAGAAATGGAGGTACCAGAGGGTTTTATACATGGTTATTGAATCCTGTGTGCTTTAGTACAGGCTTTTTATGTGACTCAATTTTGCAAGACAAAATTTGGCAGCTTTAATTCCCAAGATGGAAGGCAGTTTCCATGATCTAACCAAGATCAAAGAGGTGATGCCCACGTGTATCTTCACAAGAATGCAAATGTGCTAACAGTGATGAGACTCTATCAGTACAATTGTTGGTCAAAACAAAATGAAAACTTCCCCATTAATCAGTCACATTAATAAAACTGTCAACAGACAAGTCCTGATGTACTAAAGGAAGCCTCATAACAGAGGACAGGAAGGGACATGGGAGATCTTCTAGAGTTCTATTGTTGATTATTTTGTACTAGTTGATTAGCAGATCACTGAAAATTCTTGTAATAAATATTTTATTTGTGACAATTATGTTTGAGAAAGTGTTGGAGAGAATAAGGAATAGAAAAGAAAAGCAGCAAGCAGTGCATATCAACTCTCCAGGTCATGATGATACAAGTTGAAAGAGGGGGCAGAGAAGAAGGGGTGGTCTGAAAAGGAAGAAGACGGTGGAAATGTGAGGCATAAGAGAGCAATTGAGGGAGTTACTTGACAGCTGAAAAGTGCCAAATATGTGTCTCTGAACTGCTCTGAGTTCCCAGTGAAGCCCCCAAGTAAGGGTGCAAATCAGAGTTTCATATGTTTTTCATTAATGCACTTTCCCCCCTAGTCTGTCCCCAGAGCCAGTTATCTACCCCGAATCATCCAACAGCCCTCCAGGAGCCCTGGCTAGAGGCAGGGGGAAGGAGCATCTGAGGCCATGGTTTCTGTGGCTCAGAAGACTGATTTCCCTTCATTTAAGGATTAATGTTTTTCACAGTTCTAAGGATGACTGCTCAAATGTTCTTAATCGTGTGTGTGCTTGCCTGATGGGAAATGTGCAAGAGCATTTGGGGACTGTGGCGTTTGTACATGGCAAACAGCAATTAACAAACAAACTCTGCCTCTGGCAAATTACCCTTGCCCAGAATTCTAGAGGGGTTTTTGTGGTGGTGGTAGTGGTGGTGGTAGTGGGTTTATTTTGAAGTGACTTTATTTGACAAAATTAAGGAAATTTATGTTACAATTTTAAAAGTTTTGCAAGGATGGAGTCCTTCTTCCCTGATGCGTGCACTTACTTTTCAGTCCTGCTTTCCCACTTCTGTTTGCCTAGGCATTGGCCTGCACCCTTTCATGTGTATTGCCTCTGATGTCTGACTCATTATGGCAACAGAAATGTTGATGCCAGACCCAGAAGCAGTACTTAAAAACCTGCTATTCTCTCTCCTTCAAGCTCAAAGCTAACCCAGTTTGTGGCAAATGAATGAAATGCAATCATTTGGCACCTTGTCCATGCATCAGTTTGGAAATATAGGACCTCTCTCTTCTGCTTTTCTGTGTCTTTTTCTATTTGACCAGGCTGCCGTAAAGACCAGTAACTCTAGGGTGTGGAGTTTAATGATTGGAAAGGCATAACTGGTTTATTGTATTCTCTCTTGCAGTGCCAAGCCTCTCTCTCCTCTCATCTCCTAGTATGTTTCCCATTGCCTCACATCCAAGATTGAAGAGATTCCTGGATTTTAAAGGGAAAAACAATCATCCTTGGCCTTTATGTTTGGGATGGAGAATTAGCCAGTGTTTGGGGTAGAGGATAAATGGAAAAGGCAGTAAGAGAAGGGAAAGGTAGACCAGGACTTAAAAATTGTTGCAGTCTCAAAACTCAAACCCAGAAATTGACTGCTCCCAAATACACTGTTTAGAAAATAATCCAGGCTTTCTTCTCTTTCTTGATGCTTTGTTTTGGAACATCATGTGGTCATGAACACTAGGGGTTGGCAAGGGCTGGGCACTGTTTTACCCAAACCCCAACAAGGACACATGGCTGAAAGAGTGGAGATTCCCGCACACTTGCATAGGGACAGCAGTCCTGGCAGGATTGCAGTGCTTGGTGCCACCTTGAGTAGAGCATAACAATTGTTTGGCACCATGTGCCAAGGTGAGGAGCTGAAACCTCATAAGGAGGCAGGCAGGGTTACAGAAAAATGTAGAAACTCGGAGAAAGAGGGGGAGGATCATCCTGTATTTCCCCCAGATAGTATTGCTGTTTGTTCCGCTGTTTGTGTGGCCCCATAGGAAGAACAGAGCAGCCAGGGATTTTCCCAGAGAAGTGTAGGAAGTCATCTATCCTGAGTGATAATCACAGCTCAGAGAGGAAGGGGTTTTTCTCTTCTGCTTTGAAGCTGACAGCCATGCAGTGGTTTTTTTCCTCCTGGTTTCCTCCTGGTTTCCAAAGGATTGCAAAGAAGAGATAAAGCAGAATGAGGAGATTGTAGAAGAGATGTTCAATGTAGCTTCACATATCAGTTCAATGTATTTTCTGCACCACTTTTCCCTGTCTTTCATCTTCCCAATCTCCCCTAGCAGGAACCTAGGAAACAGTTAAGGCAGATGGGTATGTTGTTCTGCTCATTCCCAAAGGAAGAGCAGGTGGTGAAGGAGAGGGCATGGGAGAAAGCATGACATGATTTGGAGAGAATGGGGGATGGATGAGGAGGGGAAGCACTGTCCAAGCTGGGACTGATGTGCAGCATTTCAGTTACCTGGGTGTGATGCACAAGGAAGAGGGGAAAAATTGGGGAGCTTTTCTTAGAAGAATAAGAGTAGAAAGAAGAGTCCCAGGCCCAGGACAATTATCAGCCAGATTTACCAGCTCAAGGCTGGACTGCTGACAGTGGCATCAAACTTAAATTTCTAGTTTCTTTCAACTGGAGTGAACAAATTATTACATATTGTACACCTTTGAGAGTTGTGAAAATGGAAAATGAGAGAACCCTTGGTGTGCCTTAAAACCCAACTTTTTGTTCACTTTCACCCATGTTTGGGGTGAAGTGACCCTGTCTGCCAAAGGTAACTACAAGACGTGCTGCTTGGCACCAGGGTTTGGAGTCCTTACCAGATGTCCCAAGAGAAATCCTCTCTTGCCTCTGCAGGCACAGCAAATTTATGTAGGCTTTGCTGGTGACTGCAGGAGTTTGTCTTGAGAGAACGTTGCTGGAGGTTTTGCACAGAGCTGACCTGAGGCTCTAGCAATACAGAAGCTGCTAAGGGCAGCAGATTGCTTTGAGGAATAAATCAGCTCCGGTCCCAAATCTACATCATCTGTGCCAGAGCACTAGAAAATGAGACTTGCTCTTGCTGCTGTCTTCACCAAGGCAGAGTCAGTGCTGGGAGGGAAAAGAGTCAGATCCCAATTCTTGTCAGCTGTGGGATGAAGGAAATATGGTTCTACAGCATCATTTTGCATCTCTGTTACATCTGTCCCCTCCCTTCTTTGTGTCAAATGTGCTCTTGCCCTGAACCCTGTCCACCACTGCCCTTCACTAGGACAACAGTGTTCCATTTTAATTGTGCTGCTGAGAATCGTTCACCTGCTTTGGATATAGAGCTCATGAATATGCCTGCATGTGCCTAAGGATCATAGATGGATTTGGGCTACAGGAATGTTCCCACAGTGACTCTTTCTATCCACTGCATCTGCTAATGGGAAGAACTGCAGGCAACCAGACCACATCTTCCTCTCAGCAAATGCCACAATGCTCCTCTCAGCAAAATTTAGAAGAATTACAGACAGTTTGACAACAGGATGGCTTTAGGGCTCTAAAGGTTTTGCTAATTGCCAACAAACTTAAAGGGTACACAGGGATTGTTAGAGGAAAGCACAGCCTGAGTGGGAGTAATTTCAAAATTATTTCATATTCTTTTGTAGTCCAACTCCAGCCCCCACCTTTTCCTGTTATTCGCTGTTGTTCCATCTTATGTGGCTTGGTTAACCCAACCCAGCCTTGATATCCTGGTATCAAATCCTCTCTGATGCAGCTGTGGCAGTAGTTCAAAAGAAGCAAGACAGGATGCTAATGGAGGAAAGAGCCATCTGTTTGGTCTGGATTTCTGCGGGTTTAGTTTTTGGAGTGGGAGGTCGTTACTCAAGAGGAATGTCCATGGTGAAATTTTACTTCTATCTGTTACGACTTTGCAAGTTATCATGGTTCAGACTGGTTGTCATGAGTCCAAGAAGAGTTCCCCTCAACATTGTTAATTTTGCTAATGTGATGGTAGATTTTCTAGGGTTCCTGTTCTCTCCTAGGTATTCTTCATGACCCTCAGCTCTCTATTGACATTAAGGTCTCACATACATTAGGGCACAGCAGCAGTCTTGGCATCCTTGCATTTTACTGAGACTGTCCTTTAAAAACATAATAGTAAGTTGAATGATGGTTGATTTCACAGAGCAAAGGGGCTTTCTGTTTCTTCCATGAGAAAACTAAGCCAAATATGTGATTCAGATTATTCTACCGGAAAGTTTTTAGCTCTTGTGCCCAGATTACTAATATTTTCCCCCAAGGTGTATGCATTTTGCAGCGAGCACAAACAGAGTGGCATGGATCACCAGAAGCTCTCAGATGACTGCAAACAGCTGAGACTGAATTGTCCTTTCCCCAGTCTATTTGCTAAGCCTTATTCTGTTGGCAGATTCACCAGAGTCAACCCAGGGAGTGTCAGCCCAGAACAGAAGGATGTTCTTCATGGTTGGATGCAAAAGAGCAGGTGCAACCAGTGGTGCCATATTCAGGGGTTTCTCTTTTCTTGCTTTTGGGGTGTTTCTTAAAGTACTTTGCAGGATTAGGCAATAGGTGCTTTATAATAATAGGTAATTTCCACATGATAAATGTTTGGCCTTCATTATCCAGCCAAGAATCTTTAAACTGGCTGTGCCGATACAATGAAATCCCTGCCCATTTCTGCCTGCTATTCTGTGATTTGGCAACATTTTACACACATTTGAGAGATACACTGTTTTAGCACTGTGTAAAACAATTGTGTCATCAAAGCCAGAAGTTTTGTTCACTGGTTTTGATTGTTTCCTTATTTACAGTAGTTGGTTTTCAGCTGAAGTGTTTTTTTGCTTTGTTGTTTGTTTTCTTTTTTTGTTCCAGTTGAAAACTTACCTGAAATTGTAGAACATTCACAACATTTTCTGTTTGTTCCGTGTCCTTTCTGCAAAGCAGAAGAAATCGAGAGGAATGGCTCTCTCTCTGAGGTTAAAAGAAAGGATAAATCTTTCATACAGGCATTGATAGCTTGCCTTCTACCTATTAAAATCATTTATGCATAGGTCTTTGTGGAACTTCTACTGTAGGGCCAATATTTACCACCTTTCATTAAAAAATGTATTATTACTGATGTACTGTGTGGAGGAGACTTGCCTAATTCAAATACCACAGTGCTTATGTTCAAATTATGCTGGAAAATGTTGCTTCTCTGAAGCTTTGAAAGGCTAAGAGAGGGGGCAGTCCTTCAGAGAGCATGCACAAAACCAGAATTCAGCAGCCTATACCTCAGGTGGGCTTCTGTGCAGCACAGAGAAGGGAGGTAGAGGAAAGCATTTTTCCATGGCACTAGGGAGAACCTTCATGAAAGCTCAGAGTTTGTGGCCAGAAAGTGTAAAGAAATGAAGACCTGACAAAATTCCCCAACATGGAGGTGGTTTGTAGCTTCTGTGCATTAGGTGCTGCGGTGCTACTGCTGAGAGCTGGAACTCTCAACACGACTTCCTAGAATAGTACCACTCTTCTTGGACTTCACAGAACTTAGGTGCCAGGCAGACATGAAGCCTTGCAAGGGTCAAATTTGGTCTGTTTAACAGCCAAAAAGCCTCTGGGTTTGTATCCCCCATACAACAAAATTTCAGCACCTTCAGTAAGGGGGAATGATTATAAAAGTCCTGGGTGGACAGGCTAGCCTGTGAGCATCCCACCATGTGCTTCTGGCATGATACAGCATCAGAATCATTTCCCAATATGATTTTGGATGTGATCAAAGCCAGGAAGCAAAGCAGGCAGGTTCAGACAGATTTCCTGTCTGTGGATGCTAATTAGCACTGCTGACCTCAGTAGGACATCAGGATTTTTCTAGTTTATTCAGCTGTGTGTGGAGTTCTCTCTACCCATCCTTAATTAGCCCAGGCACTAGTGGCCAAACTGGAATTCAGTAGCCAAAATCCCATCCCTCCCTGTTTGGGATCTGAAAAACTCATTTGAAGCAATGGGTTAACAAAATAAATGTACAGCTTCCTTTGAAATGTAGTGCCTGCCCCAAAAAAAAAACCCAAAACTTACAAATTGTTCCAGATACTTTGATCCCTTTAGCTTTACAAAGCTCCTATAATTCTGCCTCTACACTTTACATATGACTGAGATTCCTAAGTACTTAAGCACCACTACTTTCTGATGGAATAAAACTAGTTCTTAGCGAGTCTTATGAAACATTTTAGTGTACGCCAAGCCCAATATATCTTGCTGGACAAAAGAAAAGCTTAAAAATTTGGGAACTCCAGTGAAAATAAAAGAACTAAGATGATTAAATGCTCTGTCTGGAGTCGTGCGAAACAATCCAAGGGTAACTGCTGAAAATACAGTGAAATAGCAGGAGATTTTAGTAAGGACCCAGAAAGTTCCATCTATCTGGTCTTAAGGGAAAAAAAATGATACAGAAAATGTAAAGCATAGAAAGAATATATTCCCCTTCACTCTTCTACCAGTGTGCCAGAAAGACTGAAGGTCAGCTGTTCAGAAGCACACTGTGTTCACCTACTCTAATTTAATTATCTACATAAGCAGCCATGTTTGCAAATGGCTAAGCACCAAGCAGCTCCCATGGAAACTGTATCAGGTGCAAGCCTGTTTAAAAGTACAGCTGGCTTAAATACCTGTACAGCAATTTTTGAGTGCAGATACCTTCTGATAATCAGAACAAAAAAGTTCTTGGCTCTGAGAACTCAAAGAAATCTGGATATGAATTTCTTGAAGTAGTTCTTTTGTGATCCTTTGTTCTAAACATATTGGCAAAGAGGTAGCAAAAATGGCTTGTGTAGGATTTGGATGGTGATTTTTTGATTAAGAAATTATGTGAGGCAAAGAAGTCAGTAATTTAGAGACTTGTCCAGAAAATCAGTTCAAGTTACCAGCTTCGTTCTCAGAAGCAGTTTCACCTGGGAGATCCCAGGAGTTCCAACCACCAGTGTTCAGAATAAAATTTTAATCATGTCTTAAAATCACAGGGATTTCTTCTTCCTAAAATTACAAAACTGTGCCTTGCCACATGATTTCCAAATATTTATAGAGCAGTAATTCAAGGTTTCAAAGTTGTCTTCCAAAGACTAATTTTAAACCTCTCCCTTCCAGCATATGGAGGAGGAAACTCCAAACCAACCAAGTATCATGAGGCTCTGAGATTTGGTTATCAAGATGCTACTGTCAAGGCCAAATCCATACGAACAGCCTTGAAAGAAAGACTCTATTATCTCTCACCAGCTCTTCAAACTTCAATACATCCCCCAAGAAATTCACAGTTGGAATAGGATGCTGGGCTGTTTGGAAAGAGATTAAATTGTTCACAGCTGCTTGGGAATTAACAAACTTCCTCCACTTTACGGTGCAATGCAGCGTATTTCTGAGCCAGGTGGAGGATACCATGTGAGGTTCTTGTAGGACCTGGACTTGGCACAAAGGACATTTTCAAGTCTGCACATATATCTGAGTTACCAGGGCTCAATAATAATTTTCTGGCAGATTAGTCCTGCCCTACAGCAGGTTTCTATGATCACTAAAGCCAGAATGAAAGCAATGGGTCTGGATTTCACACTTTATATCCTTCCACACTGAAGCTTTGATTTTAAACAGTCTTTTTTTTTTTTTTTCTTTTGACACCACTCAGCAAAAACAAGTCTGACAATTCACAGGTAAACAGCAGATTAAAGTGTAGGGAGAGGTCCCTAAAAGACCAAGTAACACACTCATAACTTGGAGGAAATTATTCAGAATAACTTGATAAACCTTTGCCAAGATTGCTAATGGAGAGATCAAGCACAGCAAATTGCAAATGTGACCTTGTTTTGTCCAAGGCAAAAGAAGAGCTTGTAATTTTTCTCCTCCTTATTTTAACAATGCTCATTTCTATTAAAAGCAGGGTCTTTACTAGCAAATAACTACCTGCTTGTAATTGTATAATTCAGTCCATGAATGTGCAAAGTCTTGGCTCTAGGATTTTTAAAATTATTTTTATTTATTTGATGAAACCTTTTGTTCTGTGAAAAGAACCTGAGTTTTAGCCTTGATCTTCAAATAAGAAAACTTTGATTCAAGCCCTGCTTAACCTTTCATAGGTAGAAAAACGCAAGGCTATTCAAAGCACAGTATAACTCAGGGATGGACAAAAAAGCTTTGTACTTCAGCATTCTCAACAGTTGCAGAAGTGGTTTGTTGGGGTTTTCTTAATGCCAAACGCTTACAAAATACTGATGCTTACCAGCTGCTAGAAGGTATTTTTCATCTGTTTTATTGCCTGATGCTGAAAAAACAAGAGAGGTACATCCAATATACCCAGTCTTTTTCACTAAACTTTTTAAGTTTTCTTTAAATTTTTCTCTGAATCATTTCAGCTTTTCTACTTTTCCAGGCTTTACCCTCTATAACTTAAAATGCAGCAAAATGCAGGTGCAAACTGCAAAGAGACCTGAAAGGTCCTTTATGGCCTCTGGCTTTAAACCTCAAATGAAATTCCTGACAATATCCTGAGGCATTTCCCCCAGTTTTCACCTGAAGACAGATACAGCGGCAATATTTAGTTAATGCAAGGGGTTTTGCATAAAGGACTTTCCTTATATTTTAATATTCTGCCACATGTTCTACCATTGTTTTTCTTGATATGAATTAAATCACACTGATAAAGGACGTGACAGGGTCTGGCAGTAAACACTGCTGTACTTTTTTTATCCCTGTACTCTTCTTTCATATGACCTATGAATTTATTCTCTTCTACTCAAATGCTGCTTTACAAGTTAGTGTAACTTGAAATTCAACAGGAACGGAAAGGTGGGTCTGGGTGACAGCCTAAGCAGGGCTCTGACACTGTTTAACAGTATGTTTACACCCTCTGTGGGCTTCCTTTGAACTCACAAAATTCTAAAGTTGCTTAAATTGGGTTTATGTCAACCCAGCTGAGATAACTCAATTGAGAAAAGAAAATCCAAGAAGACAGACCATTGGTACTGGGGTTTTTGCTACATATATACCTGAAAGGGAATTTCCAAATTCATGATGACACAGACATAATACTGGTGGAAAAGGGAAATAATCAGTTTATTTCAGTCACTAAATCAAAACAAAAGTATATTGACAGTGAATTCATGGTATAAAGAGGTTTTAGAGCCACTAGTTGACAGTCAAAAGAAGATTCCCTTTTCCATGCTGGGCTGTAGCCCAGCTGCTGTCCTGTCCCTTGAGGACCTCATGCTCTGAGAGCAGCCTAGCTTCAAAAAATTGTGTGGGGTGTAAAGCTCTGCCGTTGGCCCTGTGCAGGAATCGGTGCTCAGCACACCTCATGGCAGCACAGAAACTTTGGGTCATGCAATGGGGACGGTAAAAGGAACCAAGATAAAAACAAAAAGGTACAGAAACAAGATGGAAAGTGCACTTCTTCAGAGTCTCATGAATTACATTCTTGTTTGGATTCAGGTTTTTTTTCCTTTTTTCTTAAAGGAATGTTTAAGGAGTTTTCTTTGACAGTCCTTGTCATATAACCAGTTGTCTCACCCTGCATATCCAGACCTCATCCAGCCCAGTGTGACTATCCTGATCAGAAAAAAGGATTTCAAGAACTCCATATCCATTACAGCATTATGTTATGCTCTGTTACATAGTATTTAGAACACTGTATGAAGTGAAAACTTGTACTTAGACCTACAACACTTATGCTTATGCTTTGTGGTTTCACAGGCATCTCTCTCTTTGGAGCTCCCTTTCTTGAGTTACTGGCTTGGTCCTTCTAAATTTCCCTCACGTTCATGTAGAATTTATGGACTCAGTTAAGAAGGAATAAAAACGAACCAGTTATCAGCCTGGATATAAAGAGCTCTTTCCTTTCATGGAGAACAAACATTATGCCACTAACACACCAGGTTGCTTGGTGTCAGTAGTTCATAGAAATTATCAGACAACCACTAGAGCAACTTTAACCAGCTACCACTGTGCCACACAGACCAGCCAATTTGTTTCAAGTACCCTCAACACCAGAGAAGCAAAGACAAACACAAACTGAATTACAGCTAAATAAAAACATTAATATATCTCCTGGCAACTTACCTCCAGCACATTTTAAAAGACCCTTAAAACCTTTATGCAGCACAATGCAATTTATTACCTGCCTCTCTCCAAGCTGTCTGACAACATAGCTCTTCTATATTTTTGGAAGCAAAAATGCTCCAGCTGCTTGACACTGAAAATAGTGGTGATTTGCAAAATCTTGCCTTTTAATTTGCCCAAGCACTGAATGTGTGCTTTCTTACAAAGATGATGATTCAGGTTTTCTCTGGTTTATTTGGAAAATGAAGCAATCAGGAAACAAATTGTGGCCTCAGCAGCAAAAATATTGCTTTTGTAAAAGAAAGGGAAAAAAAAAAAAAAAAAGCAGTGAAGTGAGTAACGGCAAATACCTGCAGGAAAAAGAAATAAATAAAATAGGAGCATACTTGGGAAATAGGCTCTCAGTTGGCACCGGGGAGCTTCACAAGGGGGCTGGCTTGATGCTGCCTTCACATTTCACAACGTTTAGGTGGTAGCTGGTGCTTTGATATGCGCAACTACTACTAACATTTCATAATATGACAGTCTAAGAGGTGAAATAGCTTTTGTATTTTAAAATCCATTAAGAACAGCTGCAACTTTGTGCTGATGGATACATCCTTACTTTGCTAAATCAGTGTCTCCTTTGTTGAGTTGTATGAAGCTATTTCATTGCCATGCAGATGGGAGATGCTAAAAAAAAAACAAAACCAGAAAAGAATTAAAATAAAGGAGATTTAAAATCTGTTACAGAACACTATATGTTAGCATTAACTGTCCATAGTATGAAGAGGGTAATGAGACAACTAGAAATATCATATACAGAAATAATAAAAATGGAATTAGCATTTGAAGTGACAGTTCTGAAATGCTAAAAAAGCTTATCTCAAAACTGCATGTTTCTGGGTGGGAGAAGGATTTCTAGGACATGCTTTTTCCCTAAGTGAATTTTCCAAGAGTCCCAAGTGTTATTTGCCTTCTAGTTCTGTAGTGTCAATATGGATTTCTCATACCAATTTCCACATAGCCTGCCTCTACAGTGAAAACATCTCGTGTTTAGAAAACATATTAAGACATTTTAAGAAAATGTTTATTGCATTTAAACTAACAGTAAGTGGAGAAAAAGTTATTTTCTTTAAAAAATGCCAGGTGGCCAGCATTAGGGTTAACCCACAAACTTGTTTTAAGCACTGTTTTTTAAAAAAAATCTTTCCTAGATGCCTAGACTGGATCTTGAGAACCAAATGAACTCAACAGATTTTCTTTGCTTCTTTGCTTTTGGGGGTATTCCAGTTTAGTTCTTAGCGAAGCCTCATGATGAAACACCTACCAAGACTCACCAAAGCATGAAGGTTTAGGTGGCTGTAAGTGAAATAACAACTTAGAGAGGCTATGGGACAAGTAGATTGTGTTAGTCTGAAGGAGAATTAGACTGTGGAAAGCTTTAGCACAATAGCCGATTGTCAAAGAACACAGCTCTAGCAAGCTCTCTACTTGCCAGAAGCGATGCCAGGGGCAAGAGTATCTTTAAAAAGAAGTGAAGAAAGACCTGAAACTGTTTGCTAATGTGGTAACAAGCACTACCTTTACTGTAAACCAACTGACTCACAGAGAAGGTTGTATTGGTTTTTAAACTGGCATGCTAATTCTGTGGCATATGAACTGATCTCCAAGTATTCATAAGGATAATCCTTAGTGAGGCCAGTTCATTATTAGTGTTTTGTAGGTATTACATCTTCTTTACTGACAGCCGTAATAAAATGTATTCTCAAAGTGCGGACAGGACCTATTTGAGAATCAGCCTCAAACCTTGAGTCCTAGGGGAGAATGCAGAGTGCTGTCTATGCCTGCGCAGAGCTCTCAGCAGGATAAACCTCTGATTAGTGACGTGGAGGGTGGAGTGGATGTAAGTTTAATGTTAGATGCCAACTCACATTAGACAACCTTGTGCAACTCTGTCAGTTTTGGAATGCAGTTCGATTACCTTATCTAACTGGAGACCTTGAACAATAGGATTTAAACTTCTGGAATACAACTGACTAGGCTAAATGCTATTTTTAGGAACATAGACAGATAGGTAAGTTAACATATATACGTATATGATTAACTTACCTATATGCATATAGGTTATACAGGTATATAACTTATGCATGTGTCTTCCCAATTACGGGCACCTGCAGCACTCTGAACACCTCACTTGCTACTCTCTGAATTCCCCCTGGCTGCTGAGGTGCTTCCAGTTGATGTGTGTAATATGGATGCTCCGTATACATTTTTCCCCTCCAACCTCACTGCAAGTTCTTTATGTCCTTTATACTTACTATTCGTATACTGGGCTGCATATTCATCTGCAAGTCTGTCAACATAGTTCACCTCCTGTAATCAGAAAATCGTGATTAAATGAACATCCAAGTACAGAAGCTGTCAACCTCGTGTTCATCTTTTTTAAAGTTAAAAAAATATTCAATTACCTTTTGCACTTACATGGCTCTGAAATGGTCTTTAAAAAAAGTGGCTTCCACGATCTTAAGACAGAATCAAAGGTCAATGCCAATCACGTAATTTTTAGCATTTACGGGAACAATACAGAAAAATAATCTCTGCAAAAATAGTTTATGCTGCAAGCCCTGCAGTTCTATATCTTCTAGGGTGGGTTGTAATAGCTCCTAAAAGGAGCTTGTCTGGGGCATTTAGATTTTAACCACAACAAGGTATTGTTTCTTTTAGCTATCTGTTTCAGCATCTGGTCCATCTCATGGGAAGGTCTTTGAGGTTTTGTTTCAGGATTAGGTTACAGATAAAGTATGACAAGAGAAAAAAAAACAACTTATTTATATCCTCTTACGTGCATAAGAAAGAAAAATGCAGAATTTTACATATGTGCCATCGACCTAAGAGGGCATATAATCCGCTCTCAAACTACAGAGTGAGCTCAACTTGTGTAGTGTGTGCAACAACTTTGACCTCCGTGTAATTACTCCAGGCTTACATCAATATAACAGTGCCGGGTTTCTCTTCAATTATTTCCCGGGAGTGGCAGGCTCTCTTCCGGCAGTGCTTTTTTATTTCGAATTGGCCTAATTTGCTCAACAATTTGCACATCCCTTCTTTGGCATCCCACGTTTCCCCGGACGGCGAGAGCTGGGGCTGTCCAGGACGCCCCGTCCGTGGCGGTCGGTCTCTGCCCCGGGGGAGCGGCCGCGGGGATCGGCGTCGCCCAGCACCGGCGGGCACCGAGCCCCCCCCCGCCCAGGGAACCACCACGGCTGCGGCCCGGCGCTGAGCAATTGCTTACGGATGAGTAAGCAGCAAATGTGGTAACTCAGGCCAACAGCTCCGCAATTAGGGCTATAATTTCAGGTGTAGCCAGCAGTCGTAATGAATATTTATTTCATCGTACCGAATAAAAGAAATCGCCCGGCTAAATGGCACGGGCAGTTCTGTGGGGTAGTTTGGCCGGGAGAGTGTGGGTGCTACCAGCGGGGAGCCACCTCGCCCCCTCCCGTCTCGAGTAGGACAGGCTCCCTCTCCCCGCGGTGTGCGGCTGTAGGCTTATGCCCTCGTTCCTGCCCGAGTCCAGCCCGGCCAAGGACCCTTCCCGGGAAGGAAGGGTAAGGCAGTGTGCAGCCAGCCACCTTCCCGGGGCAGAGCCGGCCGAGGGACGGAGCGGCCCGAGGGCGCGCACGAGGCGGGGGACACGGGCCGACGGGGGCAGGGCTGAGCCAGGGCTCCGCGCCCCCCGCCCGCGCTGCGCTGCTCCGGGGCTCCCTTCTGCCAAACCCCCGCAAACTGGCTGTGTTGGGTCCGGCGGCTCCGCACCCCGGCGCGGTTGCGCGAGTCCCCTCGGGTTTTGCTCCGTCGCTGAAGACGGTAGCAGAGGAAGAACGCGGGCACGATGGGAGGCAGCGGCGGCACGGGGGGGCCGAGGGTCCTCCGGCTGCCCTGAGGTCTGCAGCCCCAGCGAGCAAGAGGGCGGCCCGGAGCGCCCGTCAGCCCCCGAGTCCTTATTGCTCCCTCTCCGCAGCCAGCCTCGCCGGGGCTCCCGCAAGCCAAGCGAGCGCCGCGGCTCCCGACTGCCTGTTCCCGGGCAGACTCCGAGCCGCACGGATGCAATGCCCCGAGCGTCCGTCTCCTCCCGAGCCCCTCGATCGAAATCCGGGCGCCCGATTAAAGGTGCGAGGTCGGCGGCAGGCGATGTCGCGGCAGTATGGCAGGCGGGGAATGGGGCCAGGTCCTCCGCCCGCTCCCCGGCAGCATCCTATCGAGGTCTGAGCCGTGCTGCGGACAAGCACAGCCAGAGTCTTTTGTGTGTGTGTGTTCGGGCTTAATTTGGTTTGGTTTTTTTTTCCTTTTCTCCGCTTTGCGTTTTTTTTTTTTTTCTTTTTGGTCTATGTTTAAGTTACTGTGGAATGAGGGTGTGCGAGGCGTCGTAGCATCTCGGTGGTGGTCCGTCCGTACCGAAAGAGCCGCTCTGCACGCGGAGCACTTTCATTTTCGGGGATGGGAAGGTGGGACGAGCAGCGGGGCTGGCAGGGGAACCTCCGGGCTGGGGCGCACCTGCCCGGCGGGTCCCCCCCGCGCCCGGCGCCCATCAGCGTTGCTCGACGGGACGGACCCGAGGTGAGCGGCGGGCGCGGTAAGTACCGCTCCCTTCCCCGCGGTACCCCCTCAGCGCAACTCAGCCTCCTCCCCATCCATCCCAGCCTCTCCCGCCCCTTCCCCGCCGCCGCCACTGGGAGCGCGGCCCCTTTAAGAGCCCGGCTTTGCCTCCCGGTAGCTGAAGGTCATTAAAACACAAAAGCGCTCCAGCGCTGCGGTCCAATATAGCGCATGCGCCCTGCCCGAGGACTGGCAGGGAGACGGCAATATGGCGAGAATGCCTGGCAGCGGCGGCGCCGGCGGAGAGTGGAGCGGCGGCGGCGGAGGGGGCGGCGGACGCGGCGGAGGCGGCGGGAACAATGCGGGGGACCGGTCGTCCGGCCGCGGTGTCGCCCCCCGCCCGCACCGCTACTGCAGCGCCGGCGAGGAGGAGGAGGGCGAGGAGGAGGATGAGATCCAGGAGGTGCAGATAACGGGGGACGAGGAGGAGGAGGACGGAGCCGATGGGGGGCTGCTGCTGGACGAGGAGGAGGAAGAGGAGATGGGTCTGGAGTGGGACGGCGA
>VZTX01025953.1:643621-934476 GCA_013400915.1 Pardalotus punctatus | reverse complement strand
CGGCCCCCAGAGAGCCCGGATGCGAGTTTTCCCCCTTATTTGCCCCCCCCCCCCACAATTCCTCACACCCCACCACTGGTCCAGTGGCCACTGGTGTGTGCCTGGGTGTCGGGCTTGAATGGTGCCTGGGTGCTGCCATGCTCCCCCTCAGCAGCAGCACTGACGCTCAGCCCTGTGGGCTCCCCCTTTTCCTCCTTTTTATTTCTTCCCCCCTCTTTTATTTTTCTTTTTGCCGAAGATGTGACTTATGAAAGTTGGGCCAGTAGAGTAGATAGGGGCATCAGGTATCATTAGTGTGTGTGGTGTTCTTGATGTGCTAATGAACTATTTGAATAACCTCAAATGCAGGAAACAGCCGGGAGAATACTCAATTACACACTAGTAATGAGGGTGTAATTTTAAACTTTAGAAGTTAACAAGAGGGTTAATATGGCAATTGCATTCATCTTGTATTTGTTTATTTAAAATAGCTCTGTTTCCTGGCAGTGATCCTCCTTTTTTTTCCTTTTTTTTTAAAGGCAGATTGGCTTGAGTTGCATTAGTTACCATAGTGGCGAAATGTACAGTAAGAGACAATTAAACGGGTTTAGGTGCAGCTTAGCTGTTTAACGAGCCCAAATTCATAAGATGTGTTTCGTTGAGGTAAAACAGTGTTGTCAAAAACGCTGTTGAGCTGTGCCCTAATGTGTGTCTTGTGGAGCCCCCTCTGCTCTGTGCCAGCACGTGCTGGTGCCTGCTCCGCAATCCCCTCCAAAAGTACTTTTCTCTCGGGTGTTTGAGCTCTGGAGCTAAATTACTTCAATTAAAGACTCACTGCACCTCTGCAATTGGCTTGAAGTTTGGAAGTTATTCTAACTAAATCTGTAAAGCATATGCAGTTGTGCCCCATAAAATACCGTGTTTCAGGCAAGAACTTTACTGCTGGCTGCCCTACATGATTACAAAACACTTCTGACATTCTTGTGTCAAGTAATAACAGGGATCACAGCCGTCAGCCAGGGAGCACAGTGCTGGGCGAGCACAGGTATATGACATGCCTGAGCTGTTTTTCGAGTGGAAATACCAGTTCTGGACAGACTGACCCTTTCAAAGAGTTTGCCAACTAATCAACCAGCCTGAAGGCTAATTGGGGTGGGGAGGGGGAGGGCAGGGCTTCCAGTGAATGCCTGCATAAGCGTCTATGTTCTTTAAGATACCTGTGACCTCTCCTTTCTTTCAGGGGGGCTTTTTTTGGACCACTTCAGTGGAGTACTATAGCTTGATCTCCTGCTGTGTGTATCTGGTGTCTCTGAATGGCTTAGAGGCTCGATTATGTGCAGATAATGTTTTTGTTCTAGCTCATTATTTCAGGTAAAAGTTAATGCTCTTCCCTGTATTTAACCCTAGATTCCTCTTTCCCTTGCTTTTAATGACCGTGAAAGTAATTTTGAAACTTCAGGCATAGCTCAGCTTTGTAGGAGGAGAAGCGCGTGTGCATCTGGGAAGGAGAAGAGGGAACTGGACAGAGCAGTCTGTGCTCATGGAGTGTGTCTTTAACCTGTTAAATGAGGTGTCTTGGTGCTTTCAGTTGTCAGACTGGAGAACTGGATCTCTACTGTGGTCCACAAATCTCTTCACACTAGCAGAAAGCTTAGGCGAGGAGAAATCCAGCTGCTGTACTGTTTGTTGCAAAGCCATGCTTCCTACGAGAAGCGTTCAGAACTGTAATTCTCATTAACAGCAGGCTGTGGGGAGAACGGGAGAAATAGCTAAAATAGAGTACACAGGCATCTGCTGTTTTCCTAAGTGTATCAAGAAAGAAAATGAGCAATCAGCAAAGGTACTAGAGCTAGACAGTGTGGGTTTTTTCAGTAATTATATGAAAATGTTCACCTCCATTCACAATTTCATGAGTTAAACAAGGTGCCCAGTCACTTTTGTAGCTGAATCTTGCCTTTGCTACAAACTTCATTAATTTAAATCCTTAAGAGAAAGAAAAGTGTCTCTTTTTATTTTTTTTTCCCCTTTTTCATCACCAATTCTTCTTGTGTCAGTTTTAACTTATGTACTTCTGGGATGTGACAAAATGAAAAATACTGGCTGTGGAATGGATTTCCTTGGGAGAATGTTAATGCTAAACCTTTTCTCTCTAGCTACCTTTTATGATACTTACACTAATCGAGGTCCAGGGCATTTCCTGGGGAAATTAATGACTGGTTGGGGTTAATGGCCCAAGGCATTGCCTCAAGCCATTGACTCTCCCAGCCAGTCATTAATCCCCAGGAAATGCCCTGGCCTTCAATCGTTATTGCTTAATTATAAACAAAGAGTTTCTAGGCCTTTTTACTGAATAGATCTCATCAAGTACCATGACACTAAATTCCACTGTTGACAAATATTACCGATTCCTTGAAAACGTGAAGGTCATAAGTTTGTGGTTTATTGGTTGGCTTTGTAATTAGTCTTCCGGGGCAGATTCTGCTGAACTCATGGATTTGTGCAATACTGTGGTGAAAAAGTGGTGGCATAATGTGTGGGTTTCTTAGCATCTTTATACTGTGTGCTTTTTTTTTTTTTTTTTTAAAAATAGCATTAAGCAAGGTATAGAAAAAATTAAAGCATTAAATGGGGTGTCTTCAATTTGCACTGACTGTCTGAGCAAGAATGTTAATTTTATGCTTTTGTATTGTAGCTCCCATCTTTTGTTTTAGCTCCAAAATATCTTTTCAACACTGGATTTGTAGGAGCCTCTTCCAGAGCTCAGAAAAGGTACATTAAATGTTCATCTTGATCCAACTATTGCTTTAGGTTTTAACCTTAAGAGCAGCATTTGTAGTGTATTTTAAGCATGCAGTGCTGCCATCATGGCACAACTTTCTTTTCAGTCCTTATTTGCTCTGAAGTGTAGCAATTTTCCTGCCACTGACAGCAGTACTCCGGTTCAAGTTGATGACAGAGAGATGTAATTTGGCTGTTGTTCATCTCCCATGTTGCTGAAAGATGAACAATAGCTAAAGCTTAAACTTTTGATGCTACAATGTGGTGGTAGCTTTTGGATTTTATAGATCTGGTACATGCTGAACTTACCACAGTAGTAATTCCCAAAAATAGGTGTAGGAAAATAGATTTGCCTCTGGCATGGGGGAGGAGGGTTGCCTGTCACTTGCAAATGCTTTGGTTACATTTGTTCTCTAAATTGTTTGGATTTCTCTGAGATGTTTGTGAAAAATTTATCAACTATTAAGATATCTACCAAAAGCCTGGTCATTAAAACCTGAGCCGTGTGTATTTGTCTTAGCTGTTTTGGGGAATCCTTAAATGCTTTTTTTTCTTCTGCTTTAAATTCAGAATTGTGCTTTTTGCTTTATTTTGATCTGGCATGTCTTTTCATTGCCTTACACTCTCTTTGAAGGGCTTACTTTGACCTGAACCAGAAATCTACTTCTGACTGCAGGTTTTGCAAAAGAAGACAGAACAGCAGCACATGAGAAATATGAGTAGGCAGTAGGCACAACCGGGAGCAAATCAAAAGTGGCTAATAAGTCTATCTCTTTGTAGTCCTGGTTTTTGGAGGAGGTGGATAAGAATCTTTCTGCTTGGATCTTTGACCTGGGAACATCCTGCACTTCCATTAAGTGGCCACAAAAAAGACTTGTGTTTTGTACAAGTATCTCTAGTACTCTGACCAGAATCACTGCTAGGTGCTTTAGCAGTGTGCAGGGCAGAAGTCATCAAGCAGCTTCAGGGAAGGATGCTTAGGATAGTGGTGTAAGGATGGTGGGCTTTATTTCTACCGGGGTAATAGATGGAGCAATATTCCTGTCTTAAGGGCTTGAAGTACAGTAGTTATTACGACTGATGACTGCTAAATACCTTGTTAGTTCTTGTGATGGTACTACTGTTGATCAGGTTTAAGATGTTGGTGCTGGCTGCCCTATTGTGTAGTTAGTGCCCTTCTCTTTGATTACTGGATTATCCCAGATTGCTGGGAAATCCAGCATTTGCTAAAAAATTTATCTTAACAAAGACATCTCTTAAGAGAAGTACTGAGGTTAAAATCTTAGAAGGTAAGGGTTAAAGAAAACTTTAACCTACAGTTTAAGAAACTATACCTACCTTAGAGGGTACTGTTTGTTACTTTGTTACTTATGGGGTTTTTAATGAGGAAGATTCTTCATCTTCTGCTAAATTATAGGTGTGGAAAGTAGAGCTATAGAAGGGATGTGTCATACCCGATAGTCATCAAAATTGTTCTGAAATCCTTGGGGGGCAGTGGGGTAAGGTGTCAAGAATGATCCCCAAAGCTTTCTTACCAATCTCCATAGTGAAAAACATGGATCCCGGCTATTCCTCCTTGAGTGGAAGTCAATGTTGTTTGTAACTGGGTGCTTCTAAAGATTGTTGAAGAGAGATAGGATTTTTTGTTTTTAAGAAAGTAGGATATCCCAAGCTATGTTCCTTATAATGAACATGAGGCTTGGAAGGCATGAGAATGTTTCCCAAGATGAGTACAGGACAAGCAGAGTGGAGATTAGGCTTAGTGATCTCATATACAGCCTTGGGGGCAGTACATGCACTGAAAAGAATGAAAGTAACTGGTTTTTCTTTCCTAGATTGAGGTTGGTCCATGTTGAATTGGCGGTTAGGGAGGGAGTTGATTTAAGGTGACTTGAGAGAGTATTTCAGAGAAGATCCAAGAATGGTGTTTTGAAACATGCATTTGGAATGGTGGCTGTGGAGCTAAAGGTCTGATATTGTCTTTGTAGATCCTCTTGGTTGCATTGGCATGGTATGTTGGAGGTATTGTGTAACTTTCAGCTGGTGATTTCTAGTATCAGTTAAGTTTTCAAAATATTTTTCCTTTTTGGAAATTAGACTCAATTTATTTAGTTGCATTACATGAGCTAGTCAGAGAACTTGCCTTGTTCCAGCCTTCAGTGATGGCAAGAATGCAAAAGGTGACCAGTTCCTTGTTGCTCAAATTATGACCTTTTTAGTACAATTAAGAGGGGGGGGAAAAAAAAATCACTGAAGTGCTGCTGTATTTTGACAATTTTTACATCCTATAGAATCTGAAATGACTGTGTTGGTACTATATGCATGTCAAAGATAAAATGCACAAACTTAAAGGCAGCAGAGAACTGTTGTTTTTTTTGTTTTTTTAATAATAAAAAGTATTCTGTGATTATCCTGTAAAAGATTTCCCATTGCCCACTGCTCTGCATCTAGAGAGCAAGAGATCAGAAACTGCTCAGTCTAATTGGTGAGTCTGTATGACAGGGAGCTGCCTTATTTCATGTATGGTGTAGAAATAAATGAGTGCTTAGACCCTTTGAAACACACCACTACTGCAAAAGCCATAGGCTGTAATTAAATTGAATGTGGGGTTGTATTGTCTTGTGCCCTTGGCTATAAATTTGATAACAGGCTATGGTACCCCCACTATTGTGTTCGAAGCTGGAACCTAATTAGAGATGTTGTAGATTTTCAGTCACTTTCGAAGCCCTTCTGTATCATCTTTTTCCCTGTCTCCTTTCTTATTATTTTGCTTTTCTGTTTCTGAAGCAACAAATGCACCCTTCTTTTCAAACGGAAATTATTAAGGGCATGTAGCCAAATACGTGTGTGCAAGATAATTTTTTTATCATATTTTGGATTCAAGGGACAAGTGTTGGTAACTGCATTTTATGTGATATAGAAGAGATTTATTAGTGTTGAGACAGTAAAAATACATAATCATGTTTCCAGGGAATGCTTTCTAAGTCTGTTCCAGGCATTAGAGAGGGGAATAAGGAAGGGATTGGAACTTCTCATAATACCTTGATCTAAATGTAACATTGGAAGATGTACAATTGAGTTGTGGTCTTGTTGTTTTTTGGAGATTATCAACAAGGCAAAAATGGCTTTTCTGGGCATTTAGAAATTTAACATGCTTTGCACTCAGCCAGTTTTTAGTTGATCTGAAAACCTTCAACCTTGCTAAGGACTTAATCCCTGATGAGAACAAGTACCTTTGATGTGTTCTTAATGCAACTTTTAGTTTTGAAAATAATCAAAATTTTAGTGCACAAATGTATTATAAACATTTCTAATAAATTCTTAGTTAATTGGTAAGCTTACCTATTGTATGCACCTGTACACTTTGTAGCTAGGAGAGCTACATTAATGAAATGGAAATTGAGTGAAACTTTAAAGCCCTATCCACTATACCAGTGTATGGATTTCTTCTTTTTTTCCCTGTATGTTTAGGACACATCTGCTCCCTATAGCACAGTCCTGAGCTAGCACCTCTTTGGGACTTCTGACTTGCTTCAAGTCTTAACCTGAGTGTTCTGATGTGGTTTGCAGTGTTCTGGGTACTTAAAATAGGTCATGTAGTCTGGATAGCGCATTATTGTGTGACTTTTGGAATGAGGCAATCACTTCTCTTCGAGCAGTGGCACCAGCTGTATGAAACCAATCCTTCCCCAAGGTAAGGGTAGGATAGGAGGACCGAGTGGAGCTTTTTTGGTGGTAGGTAGGGGTAGCTGATGGTGGGAGGGAGGTTGTTTGGTAGGTGCTGTTCCAGTAATACGGGCTGGAGCACTTGTCTGTGTAAAGAGAAGAGAGCAGAAAACTCTTTACAGGAGGCAAGGTGTGAAGCTGAATTTTGGTTTTCTTTTCTGTTTCCTTATCCAAAAAGTCTTGTAGAGGTGCTGGGGCGATTTCTGAGCTGTACTCATCTCTACCACAGTGCTTCGTTTCCCCCTCTCCTCCTTAAAGTGCCTAGGGACCAGGTCTGATAATGCTGTCATTTGTTTTAGTTTGGTTTTTGATATCAGGAGTGAGAGGAAGAGGAGCCTGTGTAGTTGAGACTCTTGTGCTTCATAGTTCTAATGAAGGAGCCACAGCTCTCAGGCTCCTTGGCAAATTGGCACCTGCATACTCTGTTACTATTTCTGTGTCAGTCTGTCAGAAATATAATGCATAAATGAACGACTTCCCTAAAACACCAATTTATTTTAAGCTTTTTTTCTTTTTTTTGTGTACATGTATGTCCGCTTATGTTTATTCAAAATTAAAGATTGCTGGAGAAATTTCAAGAGTAATTTCTCAACACCCTTCAGCTGAATCCTGAGCTTTTACTCACCACAGCGATATATTCAGCTGCTTATTTTGTTGCTGTTGATTTTTCTCCATATGGTTCTAGTAGGCTTCAAAAGCAGCAGAGGGAGGTTGGTCTGCAGTAAGGGCAGCATACTGTGTCTGATGCCTTGGCTTTGAGATATTCAAGTCCAGTGTAGTCATACTGAGCCCTTACTCTCATCCAGGGTCACCGGATGGGAAGCTTGTCCTCACCTTGCTTGTGTGAGCTCTTGTTTCATGGGTGAGGTGTCTGCAGTGCACACAGAGGAGCAGCATTGAAACTCTTGGGCTCAATAGCACTAGTGGCTAATTTCTGAGCATCCTCTGGCTTAAAGCTCCCCTGGAGAAGCAGCAATGGAAGCATGTGGTGTGTCTCGCCAGCGTGGGGCATGGGAGCACGGGTGTGTGGGTTTAGCATGAAAGAGAAGGGGAAACCCGCTCACATTGCCCTCCTGACTTCATTGCTACTTGGTGTGGCTTGAGACTCTTTTTGACCTTGTGCTTGAAACGTGGGGAAGAGGGAGAAGCAAGGAGGGTGAAGTGGACTTAAATAGCTTCCTTCCTTCCTTCTTACAAGGGCTGCCTGTTTTACCTGTGACATGTCTGATAAATTCCTTCGCATGTATTGAAATCACCCCGTTCAGAAGAGTGTGAGTCATCTGAAGTGCAGTAATTAACCCATCTAGTTTTGATGCCAAATTGGGAGGACCTAGCTGAGAGTTGGGTTGACAAGTTGGAAAGTGTAAATGGGAGCACAGATGTCAGAACAGAATCCTATGGCTGTAGTACTAACTGTGTTTGAAATTCAGATAAAGAGGGAGCCTGCTTCAATTGATTGCCTTTTTGAGGGTTTCTCTGCCTTTCCAATAATTTTATAACTAGCAGCATTGGCTAGTCACAAAAAAAGCTTGTGTTCTTCCTCCTTAACTTGGATATGACCGTGATACTGGCTCTTTGTGGTGATGCTCTTTGTAGACTTTTATCAAGTTGATCAGTACTAGTTTCAGTCTTGGGTTTAGAAAATGTGGTGTTGTTCTTGTCATTTTATGGTAGTTTCTGGAAGCTCCCCCTAGACTGTTGCAAGACCAGGTTTGCTCAAGTTTTTAAAATGCTTTTTAAGGGATGGGGGAAATAATGAGATACTCTAAGCTTGTGAGTTTTGGCTAATCAGCAGTTCAGAAAGCACTGTTTAGCTTTTCAGTTTTTTCTCTTGTCTCTTAATTTAGTAATGCTGTAGTATGTATCTTGATGATTATCTCTTTGAAAATACAGTTTCTCTGAAAAAAAAAAAAACAAACCAACACTTTATCTGAAAACACACACTGATCAATGACTGACAAATTTGGGAGTAAAAAAGTAATTGCTCTTTGAGGAAGAACAGATAAGGCAAAGCTGTGTGGTCCATGATACCTTGAGAGGAAAACTAAATTCTCTAGAACTGACTGATGCTGCTAAGAATATGATTTTTTTTTTTCCAAGCACAGACAGTTGAAAAAGTTATATTCCTTAGCAGGGAATGCAAAATCCCTCAGCCTTTGAATCTGCTTTTTTTTTTTCCCCCCAAGTACCCTCTGAAAATAAAATAGGCAGAGTGGGACTAACGTAGTTTCAGTGTCAGCCTCAAACTGCTACAAAATCATCTTTCTGAAGCTGCTGCCAATCCAAAGCGGTATGTGTAACACAGTTACAGTTTGATTTTTTTGAAAAGCAGAAACAACTTTAATGTTCTTTTGGAACTTTGTCATTTTGCCTTCCTTTTTGGGATATTTGACGCACTTCCAAAGCTACCTTAATACTGGTTTTATCTCTTAGAAGTCTTTATAAGTTACCTTTTTTTGGGAGACTTTTAGTGTGTTACTTTTGAGAGGCACTTGAATACAAATGTTTTCCACTGAAAGCACTGTAGATACAAGCTGTTGGGTTCAGTTTCAGGCATTGAAAAGTATCCAAAGTAAGGAATTTAAAAAAAAGCTAAGGAAAATGAGGTTTATTGTAACTAGGAAGTACAAATGTGTCTAAATGGGTATTGCATGTAGAATGTACAGTGACTCAATACTAAATATAGTATTGGTTGAGTTGCTAATGCATTGTATTGATGTATGGAAGTAGCACTACACTACTGTGTAACTGGTAAAATTATCCCCTTGGTACAGAGGAGGGTAATTCAGCACTTCAAAGTTTACTGTGGTAATTCATTAAGAAAAGATTTCTTGTTCTTGTCCTTAAGTAGAATTTTAACCAGTCAGTTTTTCTCAGTACAGTATGTTTGCTTCCAAATTGCCAGTAGATATATTCAGGTTCATGAATGTAATAGTAGGCTAGATTTGAAGTACAGGATATTGATATGGTAGTAACTGTGACTGTCGTGTAAAACTTTGAGAAGCTTGTATATGTTGTTTTAATTGTTGAGAGATACAAAGGCATCAGGTCAAATCTGTATCTTTCCCGGAAAAAATATAATAGCTGACTTTTTTTTTTTTTTTTTAATTTAGATTTCACAAGGCCCATGTCCAAATTTTTGCTAAAACAGCAAAACGCACTCCTCCTTCTGCTTGGTAACTCAGCTGACTATTCCAACTTATTAAGGCATTTTTATTTCTGTAAAGTGCTGGACTGATTCGACTGGACACTTCTTTTGCTACAGGGTTATGATCTTACCGGTGTTAGTTGCTGTGAAATGCTCTGGTGTCACGGTGTTCTGGCATTGTTCTGTGAAGATTACCAGCAACAGAGCTGCCACAGCTACCCAGCTACCCTCACCCTCACAGCAGCTGCCCCTTGCCTGGCATAGGGGGTGGCAGAACCCTCCATGGCCCCATCCCTGTCCTTCCTGCAGGGAGTTGGTTCACGCTCCAGCCACAGGAGCACTGGAGCAGTGACCATGCAGCCCTGCCACAGGGATGATGGACACTGCTGCCAGCCTGTGGCTCAGGGTTCTGCAGGTCTTCTCAGGCTTTCCTCCCAAAAAGGGAACTCATGCTATTAGGAAAATTAAAATGTTACCCCCTACCCCAATCTTAAGCTCCAAAAAAGCCCTAACCTGAAAACCCTTAATAGTCTTTGACATTAATGATAGTGGTCTGAAATAGCTGTTACTTTATCTGAAAAGACTAGATTTTTAGGAGGGCAAAGAAGCAGATATGAGCTTTCTAACCTATCTGGAGGCCGGAAAGCAAGGGTTAAATAACTGAGCTAGCAGGAATTTGAAGGCAGAGCATGATTACTTTGTGAGAAGAAAGAGAGGGAAGTAATAAGTTGAAATTGAAAATAAGAAGGAGAGGAAAAGCAGGGTGAGAATACATTATAAACTATTTTGTTGCAGCATATCAGTTTGGGAGCTAGATTAACTTCTGTATAACTGTGCTTCTTCTGGATTAGTTTAATGGATTCAAGGAACAAGAAATAACATCTCTGTTTGGAGAGGGGCTAAAATTGGAGGAAGAAATTAGGGGGGAAAAATCCTTCTTTCCTAATGCTAAGTAACAAATGTAGTAGGTGCACTGAAACGAAATTTGATCAAGGAAAAGATAGACCCAGAGGGATGGCAAAGAAGAACTATGCATTTTTTTTTTCTTTCAAGTAGAAAAGCTAGAGGAAAATATAAAAGAACAGTTAAGGGGCAGGGAGGGAAGTCTGGGTTTTCTTCAACTTTAGAGTTAGTTTAAAAAAAAAGGGAGTAGGACTTAAATTAAGTACATTGTATTATTGCCTCTTAGGGGAACTAAAATCTAAAGGTTTTTTTCCTTAACCTTAAAAATTGTGAAATTTAAAACAGTGGTTTCCTGTAGAGTCTTGTGTTGGGAGTATGTGTGTTCTTGGGTATGTATTCTGAAAGAAATCTGCTGTCAGCACGGTGGTAAAATGGCCTGTAAGCATTGTGTTTGGTTTTACGCCTAATGGACAATAAAGTAGTTTCCTCAAGCTACTTGAAATACTCCTTGTAAACTAAAGTGTCCGGATCAATTTCTCATTCACATCTTATTAAAGCTCACTGAGGAAGTTGGGGAAAGCATGTTTTTGATCAAAGCGCTGTAGAAGCTTGTCATATACTCTCTTAATCCTTAAGCTACTTCATAAAATTCCTAAGAACCCCAGTGGGTTCCTGCTGTCAAAGATAGCTTCATCCCACCTGGATGCCAAATAGAGAGAGCAGCTCCACTGTGTGGTGGGAGGGCATGCAGGAAGTGTATGGGGTCAAGAGGAGAGAGTTTGAGAGTCTTGTTTTTCCCATGTTTATCTGACTCAGAGTTTCCTAGTGGAATACTAGGATTGTTGAATTATTTGCATGAATAGCTGTCTGCATCCAAAATTACTTGTGCATGCTAGTTGATTCTGTGTATGTTAATGCCTGTATTTCACTTGTTTAGTCAGTTTATGTTACATGACAACCTTAAATGCCTTGGTGGTGTGCTTGATCAAAACACTTTTTTTTTTTCTTTTTCCCCTAAGGAAACACATAGTGTCTTAGCTCTGAGAAGTCAGGAATTTCTTGTTGGTAGGTAGATGGCTGGGTGCTATCTTTCAGCAACCCATTCTTGAGAAGAAGTTAAGCTGCTATCATACTGTACTCATTTCATAAATATATTTTAAACTTTCATGATCTCTTCTGTCAAGTTTCTGCCTATGCATCTTTATGAGTAGGAGGCTGAAATCAATATTTACAGGGTCTGCTTTCATGCTTTATATACGCAGCTATATCAAGACACATGGTTGTGCATTTTATAAGAAACTTCTTCAAGGGGAAGTGTTCATCTGATCAGCAGTATCTGCTTTTTTGACAAAAACAGGAGGATGCTTTGAGCACTGTTGTATAAGCAGTAGGAGTGTGCTTTGGAGAAACTGTCAAATATGATGAGTTTGTTGTGACTTGAAAATTGTGTTTAACTGTGGAAAAAAAGTGGCCACTGCAACACAGAGCCTCCCTGGAGCAGCAGGTGTGCTGCCTGTGTGCCAGCAGGACAGTGCCATGAAAGTAAGTTGTGTTTCAAGACACAGGAGATGACAATATTGGAGATGCTGTGCCAGCTAAGAAAAGCTGTAAGCAGGATACAGGGTACATGGCAGAGATGTTATTCTGGCTGCACTAGTGAAAGAGTCCAAAAAACAGGGTGGGGAAAAAGGTCCCGGTCTGTAAAAATGGAAAGCTTGTTAGCTGCTCCTAAAGTGTGTTTTTTGGTGAGAAAATTAGCAGTCTCAATATCGATCTTAGTGGGCAAGTATCCTTGCAGTGGAGGCTGCCAGAACTCATGCTGGTTGTCTCGTCTGTTGGCAGCATGGGTGGTCAAGAGCTTCTCTTGCCCCAGAGGTGAGCTTCTGACCAGCAAAACAGGGTGACAGCCACAAGAGAATGCTCACTCTGCCAGTGGTACACTGGCTGTCTGCTGGCTGTGGATGTGATGTCACCTAAAAGCAGCATACTCCTGCATCAATTTAAGTGGAAAAACAAGACTAATGACCAAATTTCTACACTCTGTGTCTTTCACTAACTGTGAAAAATAGCAGTTGCTTCTCCATCCTCCTGGCTTCACTGTCTTGTTCATATGACTTGCTGACTTTTACTTATGGCTTCTTGTCTCTAATAATTTCTTAATGAAGCAGACAATTATATTTTATTTTATCCTGTATGAGCTGTTTCTCATCATTTATTTTTGTTTCTCTCCGCTCTGTTTCCACTCCGGGCAAAAATTATTTCTGGGGAAGAAGGGCTAGATGTGTGTCATTCCAGAACTATTTTAAATGACCCGACAGATTTGTTTGCATACACCATTTTCTCACCTAGGATGCATGCAAGGAAACTTATATGGGGCCTGTCCCCATACACCATCCCCACATCTGTGGCCAAGAGTACATGTCTGTAGAAGAGAATGGAAACGGACAGATAGGTGATGCTTCTCATGTGGATGTTATAAAGATGTTTGTCACTTCCCCCTCTGAGGTGTAAGGGACATGTCAGAAAGCACATTAATCATTAAAAGTAGATTTTAACAGAGTCACATTGGCTCTGCGGGGTGAATGGACCCCTTTACATTTTCTTCTCAAACTCTTTTGATGGGAATGTTGATTACAGACAAGGTAAACTTGTTTGTACTTCATTCATTAATAACAAACTATAAACTGCCCTGCCTCCCCTCCCCACAGGCAAGGCACTTGAGGAGATGCCAGGCAATTAAAGTACTTAAGACAGTAATTACAGTCAAATATACAACAAAAATAAAATCACTGCACATGATTTTTTTTTTATGCTTGGTTTTGTTCTATGCTTTTATTAAACCACAATTCTTGCCTCACGATTGAACAGGAATCTCTCAGCTGGTAATACCAAAATGTTTGACAAGCTTTCTTTGGTTCATCTGGGTATTTAGTAAACTCTTTGATGGTCTTCCTACTGAATTCATCACGGCTCAGATTCCTGCCTTTTAGATGTATCCTGCTATATAAAGTTGGTGTACCTCTGAGCCTTAGTGCCAATCAGGAGGGAGGACATACCTATTCTATCTTGAAACTCTTCCTTTCTTACTTTTCTTGCTGGTTTCCTTACTGTAAGAAAAGGAATAGCATCTCTAGGTGTTGTGATGCTTAGGAGGGGAAAAGTGAGCTAGGCTGAGGTGTTCAGTTGGATTCAGACATTTGAATTGAAGCTGATGCATTTTAAACTCCAGAAATTAGTGTCCAAAAGTTTGATCTGTGAACCTATTTACTGAGTTAGCATCCTTCAGAAGAAACTTGTGTGTATGTCAGCTGAGTATTTTTAAGTGAAGTTCTAAGGGACTTCAATGTTCCCGATAAACTACACTTTAAAAAGACAGAAACGTAGCCGTAATGAGATCCAGCTGGTGTGCATAAACCTTTCACATTGCGTTACATAGTTAAGTTGCTAAGTAATGTATGGGGAAAAGTTCTGGTGGCTTATTCTTTTGTACTGGAGTTTTATGAGGCTGTATAAATACTCTAAGTATTTATGGGGGAAATGCAGGATTAAAAGCAAACAGCTGATGATGTATGGTACAGAAATGTCGTAAGGCAAATGTGTTGTAGTATCCTTTCAGTAAATATTAAATGACTGAAACTTGAGTGTTCACCTATGTTAAAATTGCTCTCATAAAAACAATTTCCAATTGATTGGTTTGATTAAAGTGACTAGTTCAAAAGTAGGTAATTTTATGCTGGATGGTATCAGATTGTGGATTCCGTCTGAGTAATGTTTTGACTGGTCTTTTTATTCGGTAAAATCTACATCGCTGCGGTATTCAAAGCAGAGGACAGGCTCATGGGCTCTTTACCATAACTTAACAACCTGTTCTCCTTTTAACAAACTGTAATTATAGAAACATAAACTACATCTTCATTTATTTCAACGGTAAGAGCATGGGAGAAGAATGTGGGAAGGCATTCTTTGTGCCGCCATCAATTTAGTTGCCTGCCTTGCAGTTGTTTATGAAACATCCTAGAAAGCTCCTGAAAATACCGAATGTGGAATGTGCCAAAAGTGGTTAAAATGCAAAACTTTGTCCTCTTACAGACAAGCCCTGGCAAATCTTAGCTTGATGTTACTGCCCTCAGCTGCTCTTCTCCTTTGTGGAAGGCTTTTGTTCCCTTGTGGAGTCAGCAAAAGGAACCATGTGCCTGCACTTCAGCAGCTGCAACAAACCTTGGTCAAGGGATTTGTATTTTTTGGGTGCTGTCATCATCACCAGCAAACTGAGTTGCCATGTTTAGTCTGTGAACTGAAACAGAGGAGGCAGGGGCATGTAGTCTGTTTTGCCAGCTCTGCTATGGGGGTGGTAGCCCTGGGGAGAGGAGTGGTTAAAAGAGAGTAGTCCAAAATTGCACAGCTATTTGCTGCATGATGATGTCTAAGCCCTCAGCTATCCTCATTTAAAGAGAATGGTCAGGGAGGTATTGTAACATTTTTAAAGCTGAGGTAGCTGCTCTTATGAAGAGTATAATTTACAATAATTGCCACTTTTAATAATGCCCACTAAACAGTTAAAATGACCATTTAATTTTAAGATGCTGTTACCAATGTAGGTATATTGACCTCGAGCTGTTCAGAGGGACATTGTGGGGTGATTTCCATAGTGAAAGTATATTATGCTTAGGCACCCTTCTACAGAAGGGAAACTGAATTTTGAACTAGAAATAAATCTTCACTTTCTCAAGATTTATTCAATGAAAGGTGAAAGGAACATTCAGAACATAAGCGGATAATAAAAATCTTCTGGTTCTGTGGGTTTCTAAGTTCTCATAAATCAGTCAACAAGTTCCCAGTCATGACAACCACGTCCGTACTCTGACATTGCAGCCACCGCAAAACTCAAGAGAAGGATGTAATCAACCCCTAATAAAAGTGGCAAGCCAAATGAACAGCATTAGAAAAAACCAAGGTGCTGTGTTCCAGATTTCTGACTTAATTTTTTGCAGGCTGTCAGTACACTGATAGACTCTTTAAATCTTCCTCCCTTTCCTCTGTGGGTCTCCACCTTGCCTCTTTCTGCTTGGTAAAGAAGGAAGCAAAAATCTTGTAGGGAACTTTGTACAGAAAAAATGGGTTGAAGATCTAATAATTTGACATAGCTCAATATTTTGTGGTCATTGGTTTTAAGGAAATGCTCATGTAAAATATGGAAAAGAAATAGTTTAGAAGTTAAAGCAGTGATAATGACTGATCCTCTGTTTTTCTCCCTGCTCTTGGGGCTGAGATTCCCACTCCTCCTGGAGAAGCCAGCATGAGGAGTGGGGCTGCACTGCTGGGCATCAGCCCTGACTCAGGATTTCTACCAAGGGTGAGCTCTGGGCATACACCACCATATCACCCAAATGTCCTGGATTAAAAAATAAGGATAAGAAGTGTTGCTGCTCAGCAGCCTTGGATCACTTGGCAGGGCTGTGCTTCTTGCCATCTTCTTGCTGTGTGCAGGACCTGTGAAGAGCCAGCAGACCTGCTAAAGCATTGGGAGCAGTGGCTGAAGGTGCTGATAGGGATGACTGAGTGCCCAACACCTTGTGTGCTTCTCCTGTGTGATGTGGCCTCACTGGAAGTGAGACATGAGCTTGCTTCAGCCTTGGAATGGCTGATTCCAGTGCTCTGCCAGCCTTTAGCCAAAAACTGGCCTGAGCCGACCCTGCTTGGCTTGAGATGCAGTGGGATTGCAGTGCAGTGGGAATAAGAGGCACTTTGTTCTCTATTGTAGATACACTGTGATTAAACTTGGTAGTCATGAGGCCAGATTTACTGCTGTGCTCTCCTTGTTTTGCATTGCACAACGGCACAAACACCCAGAGAGCGAGCAAATTTGATCTGTGTTTCCTAAGGATTGTGAAATTCTCAGTCTGTACAAATTTGCTGGCTGAATTTAGAGCATGATTTATAAAAGGGGCCTTTCCTCCTGGAGTAAATGTGATTGCCCTTTCTGTAGGGCTGCAAGATGAATGTTCTTAGTCTTCAAGGGAACTTTTCCAGTATGCTATCCTTAACATCATTTTGGCTCATCTTCCCTGCTGTACACTTTAATAACTTAAAGCTATTTAACTGAGATGCAAAGGAAAAATACTGTTTCTTCATCATTTGGGCCTTACGATAGCACACAAGAAATGTGGAGTGAGGCAGGTATTTGTGTTGCACTGTTCAGAGGCTTTTTTAAATCCTCCAAAGTCTGCTGTGGTTCTTATTTTTGGTCAGCTTCCTCTATCTGCCATTGCAAGTAGACTTTCTCTTGCTAATCTGCTGCCTGAAATACTCTTTGTTCAGGAAAGCAAGTCTCTTTCTGTTGTAATCAGGGCTAAGAATTCAGCTGCAGGGTCACTCTTTGTGCTGTAGAGTTCACTGACCATGTTCTGCTTCTGGCGGTCCTAGCTTTGGCCCCTTTACACAGATCAATGCCAGGCTAACCCCATTTATTGCTACTACTGAATCAAAACTCTGCTTCTCCTATTTAATTTAGCTCAAAATAGATGTAATGCAAACAAGCATCAGTAAGGAAAAAGAGCCAGAAGAAAGGGAGGAAGAAAAAAACATACTCGGGTTATTTGAATTAAATATACACTAAATGGTTCCAGGCTCCAGGTGGGAATAATGAGTTGGTGTTATATCATTAGACCATTTATAAAAATCAGCCATCATCATTGTGTCTAATTTGCATATGAGTATTAGAGTTTATCTGCTTGTCTTCAGTTCCCTTTTTGTGTTTAAAACCATTTTTAATGTAACTGCTACTGCTTAAGGTCAGCCATGCATTCAGATTTCTCCTGGGTTTCTTAGTCCTAGATGAACTTCCTGGTTTGCTTCACTGTGCCCTCACGAGGTGAACCTCCATCCTTATTACTGGATTCCACAGTGTCAGCATCCTAGAAACTTCCAGACTTGCTTCTGATCAAGAGAGGCTGCTGTTGGCAGTAGTGTGTTCTTATCAGGGAAGCTGCTTGATGCTGAGCACTTTGTAAGGTTCATCACTGCGAGATGGGTTAAGAGGTTTTCTGGAAGCAAGCATGTGGCAGGCAAGACTCCTGTGGCTATCAAACCCTGTGAGTGTAATATAATTTTTTTCTGTATCTGTGGCACACATCAGTATGAGAAAGTGTTGGGCACTTCAGGACTGTACTTGAATTTTAGATAACAAGACCTTCATGGTGTGGTTGACATCCAGACATCTTCCCTGCTCAGGGCTGGAGTTAGGAATTCCACTTGCCACACCTCATTCCATGCTTCTTGTCAAATATAAGGCACACACGTCCCCTCACCCATTGTTGATTTCTGGATTGAAGTTCTATTTGTTGCGCAAGGCAGCGTGGGTGGAAATCATGAGGTCTGGTTTTTCTGCTGAAAAACAAAGTCTTGCGATTCTTCCTTCCACTCTATCCCTCTTCCCTACAGATAAACCTCTCCCCAAGCTATTCCCTTTTGGCTCTTCAACTCCAAGTTGGTGTTCATCAGAAATCAAGTGTTTAGTTGGCTGTGTTTGTAAGGGGATGGAAGATAGCTGAGACAATCTAGAATTTAGGGATTGTTACTGCTGTTATGTTACGCTCTACTGGGTGATCACTGCAAGACTCCTGAAACCCTTGCAGTTTGTTTCAAATGCTCCTTTATTTCTGACATTACAGATCTTCAGTTCTTGAAGCCAGGCTTCTCCAATATTTTTTCTGGAGGAGAGTCCTATCAACTGAAATATTTGGCATTTTGGGGGAGTTTGCTTTTGGTTTTTTTCCCTCCACTCTTTGCAATTTAATGCCTCCTCCTTCTATCTGCTCTTTCATTTTCCTTGCAGGGCTTTATTATTTCAAAAGGGGACACTTTGGTTTAAGATTGTCCCTTTACCTGTCAACTTTTCCTATTGTGATGGTTCCTTCCATTTTTCAGGTCTCTGTTGGAATGTGGTGGGTTTCTTGCATATGGTTTAAAAAAATTGTTTTATCATAGTTGGAGGTTGTCTGTACCTGACACCTTCTCATACTTTTGATACTCAAAACTGTATCTTTTAATGATTTTTAATTTTTCTTTTAATGATTTTTAAAAAGTCTTTTTTTTCCCCAATCTTGTAGTCTTTAACCTTCTTTAAAATTGTTTTTTCTCTGTTGTAGAAGACTGGTTCAAAACTCAGTTTGGGCTTAGAGAGGCCCCTGAGCAGCATGGTCTTACTGCTTTTTCAGTATTATTTCAGTATTATTATCAGATATTCAGTGAGTTTGTTTTCTCTAGCTTTAGTTAAATGAAGTCTTCCCCTGCTTCCCTACAAACCCAACAAAAGATTTCTTCAAGTGTTATTCTGAACGTGGGTGAGTTCATCTAAAGCTTACTGCCTCAATAGCAGTTCAGGTGAGCTGAGCTGAGCCTTCTGGCCACTGCCAGCTTCTCCAAGATCCCCGTTACAGAGCAGCCTGAGAGAAAAGACATTTATTTCATACCTAAATGCTTATTACACCTTGGTGGTTGGTCCAGCTGTGGCAAGTGACAGCCTGTGTCCAGGATTGTCTCATTTAACTTCTGTGTGTTTTGAAAATAATTTAACTATATTATGTTTATCTTTTATTTTCTTGATGAAGCTGCTGGTTGCTGTTTTAATTTTGAGCTATTCTTTGAAATCATCTAATGATGTGATTCTTCTCTGTGCCATGATGTAGATATATCAACTATTGGTTTATGCCAAGTGTTTTTATTTTCAATTTTATTGACATGTGTTTTACATTAGAGGCAATAAAAGCCAGTAGCTAGAGTAAGTGTGATAGGCATTTCTTGCTGATTGACAGGCATAGATTTTTCTGCTTCTTTAAAAGTTTTCAGGTCCTTTTGTTGACCAACCACTGGTGGTTTGTGTTTTAGTAATGACCAGAGAAGTATTACCACAGACTTAGAAGCAGGCCATGCCATCCAAAGAAGTGCATATTGTATATAATGTTGATTTCATCCACTCTTCTAAGGTTGTATGCATGGTCTGATTTGGTGTTGGATCAAGTAAAAGCCTTTTAATATAAAATTAAGTTTGCTGAGCTAGTTGGCAGACTGCTGGGCCACAACTAAATAGTGGATTGCTGCTTCATGACATTGGCAGGGGCAATGGTGGCTGCTGTTAGCATATAGCACATGTTTATTAGATTCAGGGTTAACCACCCCTGTGGGTTAAAAAATGCTGAAATTAGCTGCCAAATGGATATTTTTATCATATGAGCTACAAAGACTACTTGGAGAAATCCCTACAGGTCTGAAAACAATAACCAAAATGGTATTTCTCAGCCATGGATCTTAGAGTATCTTTTACATATAATGGAATCAAATTAACCAAATCTAAAATATGCTTTGTTCATATGCCATATGGTTGTTGTCTTGCCAAGCCCTCTTTTTGCCTGCCAGAGCAGACTCCTGTGTTCTCCTTTCCTCGAATCCTGCCCTTCACAATAACAAACAAAAAATAAAAATTGCTGCTTGACCCGTACAGGGAATGGTAGGCATATGACATTCTCTCTTCATCCCTAAATACGTTTCCAGCATTTAAGAAAACTCCAAACACGAGAAAAGAGGCAAAATGAAGTAAAAACCTTCATGTACTACTGCATTGAAGGAGCCTTTTGAATTTAGTACAGCTAAATTTAAGTATTTAGCTTAATTCAGAGCTTCAGCTCCTTCCTACCAGTCACCCAAAACCATGCCTCCTTCTCTAAGGGATTTAAAATCCAAAGATGGACAGATTTTAGTGTGGGGCCAGGGTAGGGAAGTATCTAGGTCACTGATGTGTTTGGATGCAGGTTCCATGTGCTGCATATATAGCCCATTTCCAGAGCCCTGGGGAGAGGCCCCCATTGCTGTGTGCTGCCTTCTGTGTATTTTTAGCAGGGGGCTGTTTTCTGTCCCCATATAGGGACACCTGTGTGGTGTTACACTGCCTGCACCAAGGTATTAAGTAACCCACAGGCATTTTGAAATAGTTAATCATAATACGATTTCTCTCGTGATAATGTTTGGGTTTTTCATTCTCCTGCTTGTTATGAAATCTGTAGGCTGATAATTTTAATGGGAGTTACAAGAGGAGAGGAAAAAGTCCCAACTAGCCCTGGAAATGCATGGGATCGTGGTAGAGGCAGATAAACGCACCCCATTGCAGTCCATCTTGACAAGGACTTCCAAAAATCCCATCATCTCAGTAAGTTCAACTCTTACCCTTTCCTTGCACTGTTCTCCCTCTTGGCAGTCTCTGTCCCTCTAGTGGGGTTTTGATAGATTATCATTTTTGTGAGACTGGGACGTTTCTTTGCGAACTTCAGCTTTAAAGACTTGTTGGAAGGGGAATAGATGAGAAAGAAAGAAAGAAAGAGAAAACTGAGCAGTGACACAGGGGTTCTAAAGGTCAGTTCTTTTTGCCCATGGTGTTTCATCAATAATGGAGTAAAGAATGTATAATTTAAGATTACAATTTCACACCCTATTTCTAATTCTCTACCAGACTGGGTTGCGACTGTCAAAATTGTGGTTCTCTTTACATCTTCGTCATAAATTAGATAATTACAAATGTGTGGCTTTAAAGCACTTTCATGTCTTTTTCCTGCAGTCAGGTTATAGATGAAGCTGTCTGTTTTATTGGCTGCTGCCATAATTACCAAGTGGACTCAATGTCTTCAAAATTGCCATTCCAGCTGAGAATATTTTATTATTGGTTGCTTTGAGAAACATCTGGAGAGTGCTTAGAGCTCTTGGGCTTTACAGCATTTCAAAGACGTGGTTTTATCAGATCCTTCTATTTTGTACCGTACCTCTTTCCTCTTCATATTGCCAGGAGAGCTAATGAAGGCTTTTCTGTATTTTTCTTAAGCCTGGTAAGGTGACTCTAGATAAAAAATTCTTCAGACAGTCCACAGGTGGGGCTTTTTGTTTTGTTTTCATGTTCAGTCTGAAGTAGTAATGTTCTGTTGATACGTTTTTGGACATATCTTCTCTAGATGGGTCAGTGTTATTTCTTTCTGCTCCTAGGCAAATTAATAAACCAAATTTAAAAGTGCAAAGGAAAGCAGGCGGCTGGCTGATTCAAAGGGAGAGGCTATGTTTTTCATCACCACCCTTTCAAAGCTTCTCTGAATCAAAAGAACCATTGGATTGCGAAGGCAAGACCTATGCCACACCAGAAGCTCCCAGTTCAGCAATTTTCCCAGGGTAAAATTATAACTCATGTTTCCTCAGCACAGGCTGTAACTGGCAGCGTTCCTTCTACTTCTAAGGGTGAAATTGCTGGGGGGAGAACAGACATCTAATATGCCTCTGGAAGTTTTACAATGGGTGTTAGCCTCCCTTTGTGGAAAGGTAGATATTCTTCTGGAACGTACCCAAGGGCAGGTGCTATTCAAACTGGAGTGTAAACTGACTTCAAATAAGGCAGTACAGGCTTATTTTTGTTCAGTTTGTGAGTCAAATTTAAAGACAAAAAACCCTTTCTCAAATTCTGACAGTCCATGACAATATTCCAGTTATCCCACAGAAGTCTACATTTTTATGGGTCTTTAAAATCTTCAGATACAACTGCAATTCAAGACATTAATCTTTATTTATGTACTGCTGATAGGATCTTACCTTGCAGACAGAACAGACAGATTTTAACAATGCTTGTTTTTTAGTGTTTCTTCTCCCCAGATTATTGGACAAATTGCAAACTTGGTCTTAGAAGAATGTAACCAGTTGGTTTCTTTCCCACTCAAATCTTGATACCATTTGTAAGGATTTGTTTGATTTTACACTCAAATATACCAGCATGGTTCTGGCAAAGAGAAATTCTTTCCTTCTAAACCGGATAGAGTGTTTGTTGGGTTTTTCTCCCTTGTCCTTATGTGAAGACTCTTACAAAATATATGTAGATTGCCTGCTAGAAGTGGATAAAAGGCGGCAGCACTTGAGCAAAAAGTCTGACTAAAAATTACATTATTAGTAAATCTCAGCCTACAAGTAGTCTACTTGTGAACAGTTGAAAGATGGATTCCAGTGCTCAGAGTTCCCCTATTCCTTCCTGTGTCTGTTGCTGGCCCAAACCCCATGTAGATGTGGTGAAGGTGGCTGTCACACTCCTGCCTTCACTGGTGCAGGAGATGATCTGGGAGATTCTCCATCCCTCACAGAGGCAGTGGGAGCTGTTGACTGCTCTGTGCTGGGCTGTTCCCAGGGACTGAGGAGAGATGACTGAGAGGCTGCCTCTTTCAGGCAGGAGGTGTAGATTCTGAATAGACTCCTGGAGTATTTAGGTATGTTATCTGCAAAGCAGCTGGCAGGCCAAACATCTTGCAGCAAGGATGAAGTGGTTCAAGATACTTGGATCGATGCTTCTCACTCGAATGAGTGAAGCCTTGTATGGTGGGGAAGTAGTCTGCCATCTCTGCCCTTTGCAAAAGGTGAAACTCACTTTGTGTGTGCTTGCTGTCCTATGAGGTACAAGTAAATTCACGTTGTCTCTGCTACCTGAGGTTTGATAGAGGTACAAGAAGAAAAGTGACCTATTTTCCAGGTTTAAAGGAAAGTAAATGAAACTGTCCTCAGGGCAGCAGAAGCAAAGACTTTTGTATCAAGCTGTAGTGTTGTGGGCAGAGCTGCCAGGCTGCTAAAGGCTCTTCAGACCTGGAAGCCTTTCCCAGGGACTGCTCGTCTTTTAATAGCGTTTTTTTTTTTTTTTTNTTTTTTTTTTTTTGAGATTTTTTTTTTGGTTTTTTTTTTTTTTTTTTGTTTTTGGTTTTTTTTTGTGTGTGTCCACAATGACTGCAGCCTTTCTCTGCTCAGACCAAGGGATCGTGTGGAACTTACTGGCTTGTTTCTGCAGTAGCTGACAGGATACTTGTCCCCTCTTGCATGTGAGAATAAAGAAGTCTGAGTGAAGGTCACTGAAGCATTGTGTTGTGTACCTCATGAAATATTTTGAACTGGGCATGTTCAGCTCAGGCTGGGGGGTTACAATTTCATTTGGTCACTCCTAACTCGGTTTCATTGCTAGTTTGAGTAGATGCCGGTGCAGAGCAGACAAGCCCTTCGTGGAACGAGTGGCCTGAAACAGCAGCTCTCCAGTCTGCCCCTATCATAGGACACAATTAGCAGCATCATGGCAGGTCTGTTACCTTTGGTCCAATGTCTTCCTATATCTAAACACCGTGTCCTCCAGCATGGGTAAGGGGGTGTTTTGTGCCTGCTGCATCCTGGGGTGAGCACCCTGTGATTTACACAGTGCCAGGTGGGCAGTGGTGTGCTGTGGGCTAATTGGGAGCAGCTTACAAATCCAGTTTTGCTTGTAAATTAAATGTACATTTTTGCTGAGCAAGAATTGAATCAGGACCTCTAAAGGCTATGGAAGTTCTCCTTCCGTCATCAAAGCTAAAGTGTGTGGTTTTGGGGTAGTGAATCTGGCTGGACCCCCAGGTTTGGTTTGTTTTTTTTTATAGTACAGTGGGTTGGAGGTATTCCAAATATCCTGCTTGTGTTATGGGCTTCAGTCAAGTTCTGTGCTGGCCGTGTTTGCCACTTGCTTGACCCAAGCACAGAAAGTGTGCACATCAGCCACCTCCAGCAGAAGAGTCGTGCTTGACCCAAGCAAGAAATGGGTAGGCAGTGCAGAAGAGCAGGGATGTAACAAATGACAACATTTGGGCTGACCTCAGCACTACTCACCCAAACAAGCAAGGGGCTGAGTTAATCTTCCGTAAAGAGTGCAAATTCATAAAATAGTTTATTTATTTATTAAACTTTTGTCTGCAGTTTTGAGCCTTAGGGAGGTTTTCAGAGAATTTTATAAGCACTTGAGAAGATACATCCTATCTCTGTAAATTTTTCCGTGTTTTTGGACTCACCTTTACTGCTGTACTGGTATAAGCCCAGGCCCTCATTTGACTCATGCCATTATCCATTAATTCTTTTTCTCCACTTAAATATTTTTCTTAAGTTTCAATGACTGGTTTCTGATGAAGGTGTGGTTAGAGCTGTTCTGCTCAAGCTAGTTGTGTGCTATAGCCTTGGCTCCTGGGCTCTGGAATTATCAGTGCCTCCAAGCTCTTGTCCAAGAGTGGTTTTTAACTGTCCTGCATCTCCAGATAGGCGGCTTTCTCCACCCCAGCACAAACAAATACCTCGTTTCCTCCAGCCCCTTGCCTTGCATTTGGTTCTCTGCACCTATGTCATTTATTCTAGGTCCTGGTCAGCTCTGAAATCCCAGCAAGGCTCATTTAGCCAAAGAAATGCCACCACATCTCTCCAGTGCTTGCAGCACTTAGCATGTGTATGTGCTCAGCAGTGCCAGCATCTCAAGGAGCAGAAGGCTGTGAGCAGCCAGCATTTGGGATGTGCAGCAAGGGACCCCTGTCTTGAGGGGCCACATCAGCACTCCACCCTGGGGCCAGTGACTCTGGGACAAGGAGAATGTACCAGTTAAAATTGTCCCATCAGGTAAGTGCTCCAGTCACCACTACCGTAGCCACTGAGATAAGAGGTGCATTTGTCACCTTTGTAGGCTTGATCTACATTTGGATTAATTCAGGATACAGCAAGGACAGCCTAACACTGTTCCTGGCACCTTCAGGAAAGAGTTTCAGCCAAGGTTTTTGTTTCACAATGTACTATACCCTACATCCTTGCTATGATGGACCCTTCTGGGTATCTCTGTCCCCTTTCTCAGGTGGCCTTGTGACACCCACCTTTCTAAAATGCATTGCTGCATGTATTTCTGCAAATAATACTGAGTGCACCAAGCATGGCACTTGTGGTGGGAGGAATGAGCAGCTGCTTGGCATAGTAGATCTTCTGCACTTTGGTGCCTCAGCATATCCACAAAACCTTCCTGCTTCTCAAGCTCTCCATTGTATTTTACTGTCTTACACAGGATGATTTGACCTTCTGTCGTATGTTGACAGACATTCAGGATTTAAAATGAGATTTAAAATAATAAATCTAGTACTACGACTGAGTCTCAGTGGACCTGGTATTTTAGCTTGCTGTGGCATTGAATTGCAGCTGATTGTGTTTTGGGCCCATTTCTAGTGTGACGCTCAAACACAATTGTTCTGGAGTTTTGCCTTATAAACATAATTCCTAATGTTCAGAGTCAGCAATCCTAGACCTTGTAGCTGTGAGAGAAAGGGCAGTTGGATTATATTGATGAAAGGCAAAACATGACAGTGCAATTGGCATATTTTCACTGGGGAAAACAATGGGCTATTTCTTTGTTTTGCAGACCCAGTGGCAGCAGTAAAGCCCAACCATGTCCTCAGGGAGCTACTGACCATTGGTGTTAAAGTGAAGAAGCAGAAGAAAAGGATGGATGTTCTTACATGTAAAGACTTTCTGACAAAGATCTGAGCAATGAGTTTGTGCTTCTGGGCTCTTCAGAATGAAGGTGAAGAGAGAGCACCATGATGGCATGCACACCTTGAGATCAAAATGCAGTTTGCATGCTCTGTGTGGTGCACATGGTCATCTTTGGCCACCTTGCCAGGCTCTGTCTGAGGGGCCAGCACAACTTGGTGTCATCTGTGGATGCTGAGTACCAGAGCCACAGTCAGACAGTTTGTTGTGAGAGGATATCAGCAGCCCGTACAGGTGCCCAGGGTGGGGTTTTCCTCTTCCAGCAGGACAAGCTCCTGGGTTTCTTGGACGTGTAGCTTTGTATCTCTGCCTGCTTGCTACACCTTTCAGAAGTGCTGTTTGTACTGTACTGATACTGTTTATGTTGAATAAATGCTTTCTCCAGCCTCTTTGTTGTGGCAACTCTTTTTGCTGAATTCAAAAAAGTGGGGGGGTACTTGTCTCACCACAATGCTTAAACATGATCATGATTATTTTTTTAATCTTTAATGAAATGTTTGTTTTGAAAAAATGCATCTTCAAAATGGGGACACTTATGCAGGAGCCAAATCTGAGAGCAATCCTAATGTTCCTGGTTTGGATGAGGTTCTTGAGCTGTGCTTTCCCCCCTCCCACAAGCACCCCTGAGCATCAGCCTGCTGTTTATTTCAGAGTGCAGGCACACAACTGTCCCTGACACTTGAGTGATTTCTGCTGTGTACTGGAGGAAAAGGGATTTGTCACCAGCTTCTGAAGTTTATTGGCTGTTTGGATTCATTCCCCTTACAGTGGGATATTTGTGTTCAGAGGTGACTCCTCTGCTGGAGGTGGCTGATGTGGATGTGTAAATTGCTGTTTCCAGTTGTTCCTGGGAACCAAGCTTCTGTGAGGAGAAGCATCTCTCTTATGCCTCTCTGTTGTCAAAAAAGGCTAATGAACACAGACTGATTTCATACTTTAGAATAAATTACTGAGTGATTATTCTTTCTAACATCTAGAATAGATAAGACAGGCTTGCCCTCACCTCCCCGCAGAAATGCAAGGGAGTTAGAAATGTGTAAATTTGAGTTGCTCAGCAGTAGCAATTTCTTGGGCATTAACTGGGAATATATTTACTACTGACTAGGATATATACTACTGCTTGAGCTAAGCTGGCTCACAGGGAAGATGTTGGCTAAAATAACTTCAGCCAGCAGTGTCTTGACCTGCAAACTAAAATGATCCTCACAGTCCAGTGAGTCAAGTAGATAGTTTGTACTGGAATGTCAGTCCTTCTGTGCCCGAGCTCTGCTTGTCTTGTAGTGGCATGGTTTTTGTCAACATTTCTGTCTTAAGAAGGGAACTGGGATGACTTTACTCAAGACCACACAGTGTAAATGACACTTAGGACACCAGTGCTAATATTTTGAGATGAGAAGTAAGCCTCCTGTCTCTTTGATTTTTGTGCACTTAGCACATTGTAATGACTCATGTTCTTCAGTTATCTCTTATTCCTTCCACTTGCTACCAGAGCATTGACATGTTTCCTAGGATGCTGTTTGGTAGACTAGTTGCATGAGTGCACATCTCAGCCCTGCAGCTACTGTGTTTTTTTCAACCCAGGTGTAAAGGCTTATTCTTTAACAATATTTTTGAATGGAGTTGGGAGAAGATGGGATAGAAAAAAAGGCAGGGAAAGAAGGGATTTGAAAACTCTTCTCCATGATCCTTAGCCCCCTTTTGTAGGAAGACTTCTAAATCATACTGATTTTTGTAAATCCCAGGAGTAGTTAAAGTGGGGCTGCTTTTGCTTTTGTTGAGCCTACAGGAGGGCTTGCTTAGAGTAGAAAATATGAAGCAGGTTCAGATATTCTCAAAAGACCTGTGCCTGCAATCTGCTTGTTGTGGAAAAACTCCTTCAAGTGTCAGCAAGGAAGTGGAGGAGCCCCAAACTGCTCTTATAGAGCAGTGCTTTTATGTGCTGAACCAAAAAGAAAAGTTTTATACAACCTAAATGGCTTTAGCCTGCCTGGTACACAGATTTTGGCACTTTTGATTGCATAGTTTCAGTAATACATTCATTCTGAGTGAAATAGGGAACTAATTTTTATGAAAAGTTGTTGGAGGCGGGGAATCATCTGAATATTAATGATACATGCTTCACAGGGTATTTGAAGTATTTTGATTCATGGGAACTGTTACAAAACTGGCTTCTCTATTCTTACTTATTTTTTTGGTAGGATAGATAATAAAATGTTTGAGAAGGAAAGCTATGAAGTGACAAAGAGACTGTTGACAGGTCAGGAAGGTTGCTGCCCATGCAGCCAGTGCAGGTGGTAGCCGTGCTTTGTGCCCCACTCATGAGCAAAGCTGATGTAGTTCCTGAGGCAGACGACAACTTCTGTGATCTCCTGTGTGGGAACAGCCATGGCTGAGCTCTGAACTCGTTCCTGAGTTTGTATCTCACCTGCCTGACACCAAGAAAGGTTTCTGAAGATTTTTTCGATTCTTTTTGTTGTCAGCTGTTCTAGATATTTTGCTGGATGCTGTTGAGTATTGTTTCTCCAATTCCCTTCTCTCTGCCCATAATTCTTGCTAAGGAATTGTATTTGTAATCACATTAGGTGGTAGAAGCTTAGCATACCAGCAGTGCCTTATTTTAACTACTTTTTACCAAAGCTTGTTCAGTTCCACGTTTGCAATAATCCAGTCCAAGCCATGTATTTCTTCAGAGACTGTTTGCCTCTGTGTGATCCTTTCCATAGCTGAACTAATACAGTGATTTAACTAATGCAATGATATAACTCTGATCTGTTAAATGCTGTACCCATTGGATGGCAATATTCTGTGCTGTGACAGTGCTATTGAGTTGTGAGACATTAAAAAGAATTGGTTTTTTTTAAGTACCAGCTTCTCTGAATCCCATTTCTGCTTTAGTTGTGCTGGGGCCACTGCAGTAGAAATCAATCGCCTGATTTCAAAGTGTCTCCAAAAGGGTCCTGAACTGGTTTTATGCAGGGAAATGTGCTTTGTGGGCTAAGGCTGGAGCAAGGTTAGCATTATTGTGCTTAACATCTGCCATTGAGAAGAAGGACTTTGTTTCATGAGACAAAATAAAGGCAGGTAACTTGAAGAGGAAATGTTGAAAAGGAGGAGGGTGAAATAAGAGAGCAAAAGGTTTTTATAATAAGCATTTTTATTTCTTGGGAGTTTCAGTAGGTAAACTGTGTAAATGTCAGCTTGGTTATTATTTAGGTTTGGAAACTGGTTCCCTTTTCTTATGTTTTGTGAAGTTTTTTGCCTTTTAAAATGCCCACAGTCCTCCAACCTCTCTCCTATCCTGGCAGTGATGTTTATACTACACATTCTTCTACTGTTTTGTGCAGCCAGTGCTATCGCAGCTATGCTGAATGAGGTCCCAGCCTAACTACAATATTAACCCTGCAAATCTGTTCATTTTCTCTCGAGCAGCCCCAGGCAGGGAGTACAGGAGAATGTGTCCAATTGAAAAACTATCACAGACTCAGTGGTGCTGCACTGTACTAAATTGCAAGTGAGCGGTGTTTTTTCTGTCAGAGATGATCCTGCGAAGGGACATGGTGGTGTCTGTCTCACACAAGTTACAGAATTTTTTTTCATTTTAGTCTCAACTTTCATTGGTGATTTTATCTTTATTTTTGCCAAACTGTTTGTCTGCATTTAATCACTGAACTGTGTTACTCAGACCTGCTGCTTTCCTCCTGCTAATCGTCCAATGCGTGCTCCCCCCACCCCCAGTTTGTATCAGTCCTTGACTTCTTACTTTCACCTTTGTAGTTGTTGTTTTTAATTTTTTCTTCATTATTTTACTAAATACTGCTCTGCAGATCAGTAGCATCTTGGGTGGTGGTTGTACCACATAGCATTTGTAGCAGACATTAGTTTTGCATAGCGTGTGTACCTTACTTTGTCTGGACTTGTCTTCTCTGTGCTGCAGGCACCTCCTCCAGCAATTGTAGTGATTAAGCCTGGTATTTCTGCAGATTTATATTAACTTCTGCTTATACAGAAAGAGAAGAAACCCAACCCTCCCCCCACCCCCAACATCTAAAGTAGATGTTTTTCTTCATTCCCTTCGTTTTTATCAGTATTAGACCTAAGCTTGCTTTTGTATATGAAAGAAAATTAGTTAAGTACCTTGTGGTTTATAGATGCCTTTTGTTACATATTACTCGGATTTATTGTGCAGCGTTGGCCTCTAAATCATTTCAGCCAGACATTTACCTGGCTCATGATGCCTTTATGGTTTGAGTCTTTTAACAGCCATGAAAAATGGAGAAATAATGTTTTTGACGGCGGCGGACTTTGCGAGTCCGAATGCCCCGTAACTCTCTCTCACGGCCGCGCTCCTCTGGCGAGGTTTGCTGCCTGGCTCTGAGGAGATGTTTACGAGGAATCCATTACTTTGTGCAGCTGAAAGACAGTGTTGAAAGAACAAAGGGACTTTTGTGATGAAGTGTATCTGACTTCTCGCTGCTTTGCTTACCTTTTAAATGTAAAACTTAGTCATTTGCAAGGGCTTTTAGTTCTCAGGGCATCCCTATAAGATTCCACCCTATACGGAGCTGTCCTTCAGTCGAAAGCGGGGTTGTCTCAAAACCGCTCTCGAACGAATTTCTATTTTAATCCCCAACTTTGCCTGCCGCCTGCCTTCCTGGCTCCAGCTCACCGCCCTGCCCTGCCCCACCCGCTGCGCGCAGGCGGCCGCTGCTCCGTGCTGGCGCTGCCTTTGTGACTAAAAGTTGGTTTCATCAGCAAAGCATCGGCTCCCGCTCCGCACTCGCAGCTCGCCGGCCTCGGAAGCCGCTCAGACCTGCAGCCTATGTGCGGCACGCGGGGGCAGCTGTCGCCATACGTATAACTTTTAAATGGAAAATGTCTTTCTCAAAGGCTGTCGATGTCCAGTGGTCTGCAGTCCATGAGCAGTTGACTAGTCCAGGTGTTTCTGCTTCTGTTCCTGTGCTATGTGAATTGGGAATTCAAGAGAAGAGTGTGCAGGATGGAGGAGTTGAGGGTTTGTATTTCTGTTCTGGTGATATGGCAGTGACGGAGGGCTTGGGAAGGAACAGAAAATCTGCCTGGGGTTGTCTTAATTAAGGAAAATACTGGTCTTGGTCTTTTTGTCTGCCTCTCTTTCTGTCAGTGCCTTTATCAACTCTTAAAAATGAGAGCAACCCTTTTTGTCAGTATGGATTGACTGTCACGAGTAGTATTCAGAAAAAACTTGTTTTATTGAACGTGATTTCTACTTTGTGGGTTTTATCAGTGCATGATGCCCAACTTATTTAAAATGTAGCCATTTAAGACTTGGAGCTGGATTAATTTTAAAAACTGACAAATATTTGTCTGTGCTTTACCAAGATAACAGTCATAATTTGCGACTATGAGACAGTCCTATTAATTTGAGACTGTGGGTTTCTGTGAGGTTTTTAAGCAGATCATTAACCCAGGTCTATCTTTTCACAGGACAGTCGGCCCAATATGTCAAGACCTCTGATCACTAGATCCCCTGCATCTCCATTGAACAATCAAGGCATCCCCACTCCAGCACAGCTCACAAAATCCAATGCACCAGTTCACATTGATGTGGGTGGGCACATGTATACCAGCAGCTTGGCCACGCTTACAAAATATCCCGATTCCAGGTAACTTTAAGAAGCTTCTTCTGCATGTCTTTGGCAAACTCCTTTTCTTCCATTTCGTGCTTTGACGTCTTGGGGCTGTCTCAGAATGATGAATTTAGTTCCTTTTGTTTCAAAATTAAATTAGCTTTCTTTGTTAGGAGGCAGTTAGAGACTTACTTTACTTTCCCTGCTCCACTGTGTTTCTGACAAATGGCACTTCTGCAAATCCTGAAGTGTGTGTACTAAAACAAAGCTGATAGTAAAGAGCACTTACTTTCTACTACCTAGGATTCTGGGTTTGTGCCAGGGCACCCATGCTGTGGTTTGTTACATTCAAAAAGTGTAGTGATACTGCATTTAAACCCAAAGGTGGGGGTGTTGGGGTATTTGTTTTGTTTCTTTTGGAACAGTAACCACTCTCCTGTACTGTCAACTTGCCACCTTGGATGTGTCACTTGAGGCAAAGGCAAGGTTGAATGAAATAAACTATAGGACAGTATTAACTGGATACCTTCTGTAGAATCTTAGGACTTTTGAAGTAATTAATTCTTAACTCTCACGTACCTTTTGAATGGAGCATTTGTGACTCTGGTAGCTCACTGGTATTAAGCAGTCAGAAAACTGCTTCATGCATGAGCAGACAGTGCATGTAGAGTAGATAAAACAAGAGAGCATCTCTTAGACAACAGCAGTGCATTTAACAGTGTGTGTGGGCATTACCTGGTGGCTATGGCAGACAAACAGTATAGTGGCACTGTGATTCTAAGGGTTGGTTAGCAGACAGCAGGTGTTCACTGTGCCCACTGTATTCATCTATACCTTGCCCTTCGCCACCCGATCCTGCTCTGGAGGGAAGGCAGTGTTACCACTGTGCTCTCTCCAGTCTGAGGAGGCAGATTTTCGGTTTCTTGGTCTCACAGCTCTGACTTGTCTTTCCAAAGGGCACAAAGTGCTCTTCATGGGATGTGACTTTGTTCAAAGCCTGGGTTTCACTTGATACTACTGCCTCTGCAGCATCAGCTCATAGTATTAGGTGGACTACGAGGTCCTCCTGACACAAGGAGCTGACAGGGCTGGAGGAAGAGAACAGTAAATACAGTGAGGCACATGGCCTTTCTTATGACAACCTCCTCAAGGAAGGCCCGGCAGAGGGGAGTAAAAGAAGCCATGCCAAAACCTGGGTCTGCCAGGAGAGATTGAAGTAATGTCTGGAAAAACTTGAACTGTTCTTCCAAAACCAAATCTGTTGTTTTGGGGATTTTTTTAGGAGCTGCTTGTGTTCAGCTCCTAGTAGCTATCATCACTTAGTGGGTGTTTTGGTAGTTGGAGCAGTGATGGTGTCTGACACTGTTGTGTATGCAGAATGAGAGGCTGTTGCTTCTGTTTTCATGTCAAATTCAAAGAGAGAGTATATTACTTCAAGTGAAGAAGCACTAAAATGTCATTCAAAAATGTGTATGGTGGCAGTGGAATTTAAGCTTAATATATTCTGTGCTCAATTGTGCCATTGTAGCACTTGAAAGTGAAAGCTATGCCTGTAGTATCAAAGCCAGTTTAATAAATTAAACATTTTAAAAGCTCATCAAATGTAATTTAAAGAAAACCCGACTCTGAGTTATAGTCATTCTGTTTCAAGTCGTTCTGACATGTGTTTGTGTTTCAGTTCTGACAGTGTCTTTTGAACCTCTTGATGAGTGAATATTTCCAGAATAGCTGTTAGAACCTGGAATTCCCAGCCACTTCCAGAACTTGAGAGGTTTTTTTAACATTAGCAGCTTCAAAAGAGCAATTATTAAACTCGTTTGAATGTCAAGACAGTGGCATGAAGCAATATGCCAGTAATCATGATGTAGTTGTTTGGGTTTTGTCTGAGATTTTGCCATCAGATTTTTTTCCTGTGGAGGGTTGGGATGAGTGGTATATGTGTGTGTATATATATCTGTAGATATTTATATACAGTGAGTGCTAGGTAAAAATTATCCAGTAATATTTGGACATTAATACAAATTGTTTCATGGAGTCTGGCCTGGTCAGTTTATATCTAGACACTTAACTTTGTTACTCAAGATTAGCACAAAGTTTTTGTCAACATTGCTAATACATTTCTTTTTCTGCCAATATCACATGCATGGATTGTATCAAAACTAAGGAAGGTCTCGTAGATATTTTTGGGCCAGTTAAAGCCTCCTGAGACTTACTGTTGTATGAGGTCTTGTCTATGAAAAATAAGGTCTTGATTATCTTGCCTGAAAGAGCACTGCTCCAGGGATGAGTCAAGGCATTGGTTGCAGGCTCCAGCATGTAACAGGTTGAGACACGAAAGTCATTAGGTTTCTGACTCGTATTACATGTAGTCTAAGGGCCAGAAGCCTAAAATGAACCTTTCATCTGTGGGCCAGGTACCAGAGTCATCTTTCTTTGTGAGATTGAAAGGGTGATATTCAAACCAGCAGTTTTGGAGTCACTCTGACTTGCTGGTGTGAAGGAGACCTATTCTGATAGAGCAGTCTCTGCTCTGGAGCAAGTGTACTCTTCCTTCTCCTTTTGGGCTCAATAGCATCTTGCCTTGTACCTCTCTATTTTCTTCCTCCTGGACAGTAGAGTAGGAATTGAAAAGAGCGCTTTAAAAAAGAGTTCCTTAAATGACATTGGGTAAAGACTTGTAGCTCGCAGGGCTCATTTTCCATAATTCTCTGTTAGGTTCCCCAAACTGGTTTGTACCTTGACATGTAAAATACCTACTGACAGATATCCATTCATTCCTCCAAAGAAACCCTGGTGTGACTGTTAAAGTGTCCTGCTGCTGCTGCTGGATCCCTGTCCTTTGTTTTGGAAAGATCACTGTGGGCTTCTTTTAAATGTTCTTGAAACTGAAGAACCCAAGCAATCAGAACCTATCTGTGTTTTGGTCAAGAGCTGACTCAGTGAAGCAGCCCAACAGACAAGCAGCTTACCTAGTAGTTGGTTTGGATTGAGTAATCCTAGAATTTTAAATTCTGAAGCTAAAATAATGCTTAAGAAAGCCCTCAAAATTAATTTTAAAATCTTGTAGCATATAATTTGAAAGATCCCAGTTATAATCCAGACTAGGGAGATCTATTGTTTTCACAAGGAACATCCCCTATGAATACTTTATCTCAACAACAGGCTTCAGGGTCTCTCAAGAAACCAGCGAGACCATGCCTCAGACATGGTCTCATGAAGCTGAATAATACAATTTGCTAGACTTAGGCTTCAAGAGGAGGCAGTTTGAATCAGTATATGTACCAAGAAGACCTAATGTAAGGTCTCTCTGCTGAAATAAATAGAAATTTTCTTTTAAAGTCTGAGGAGGGAGTAGGTGTCCTTCTATGTAGCTCTCTCCACCAAGACTGTAGACCTTGGTGCATTTACTTGTATATAGATTGAAATTACCAGATCTTCAGGATGGTATCTGGCAACACAGAGCTATCTGTTAAAGATTTGGGTGCACAAATTTTTTTTTTTTTTTTAATTGCTTGGTTTTTGCAAACAAAGATTTTTTTAAAAAATTGTTTTCTTTCCACTGCCCAGAAAAAAAAAAAGTTATTCCAGGAAAGTGGATCCAAGACAAGTGTCTACTAAAGGAGCCTTTCTGCCCTGAGAGCTGAGGCACCTGCATGCTGTGCCACTGTTCCCCATGGTCAGTAGAGAAACTGAGGAGAACAGGTTGAGGTGTTAGAATTTATGATTATGAGGAGAGGAAGCACTGGCCTATTAGCTTTGATACTTTAACCTACTCCCCTTGCAGTGCATTATCATCTTGCAGTAGGATTGAACCCTTTTCTTGGAGTTGGCATTCTTACATCTCACAGCCTTAATGCTGTCTGTATGGCATCTACCGTAAGTTATTGTGTGTCAGGCTATGACAACCTCAGCTGACTATCAGAGCTAAAGGGGAAGATGTTTAACTTTGATCATACGAGCATCCGCTGTCTAATATCTCTGATATCAGCAATATCAGCAGTGTTGTCTATCTCATATGTTCAAAGCATCTGAACTTTTAATTAGTTCTGTCCAAGTCATCTGGTACAAATATTTACATAACACCGTGGCTCTGGATTGCCACATTCTATATGCCCCCACAGAATGAGAAAAATTGACTTAAAGCCTTGTATATATTTCTTTGTAGAACCTTTGGAGTATCTGTTTCCATTGGTACGTCTCCCAACTTGTGCTACTCCCTGCATATGAAGATGGATTCTTCTTATACAGTATTTCACAATCCTTCCAAATTTCTGCCCAGGGCTATTTCAGGTTTTCATATGAACCAATCCATTTGTGTCCCAGTTTTCTTACCCAATCTTCACTCTCAGCCCTCAGGGAAATTAAATTTCACACACTTGGATCCAGTTAGGACACTGGCTTTTTTTTTTTTTTTTTTTGATTGGTGAGGGTTTCCTTTGCATCAAGAGCACAGAATTACTTAGGAGAATGCCCAGACTGTCCTTGGCCTTTTTTGACAGTTTGCAAAAAGGAGTTACCCTTCACAAGTTGTATAGGTAGACTTCCAAGGACATGCTATGAATCAGGCAGGTTAGCACTTCTTGCCTCTTTCAGAGCTCTGGCAGTTTCTCTTATCAGTTCCCAGTTCCAAAACAAACTGACATGGCCCTTAGTTCAAACTCCTGCAAATTGTAGCACCATGCTGGAGACTTGTGTCTTGGTAGGAGATCTGCTATGGTGAGGGTGGTCTGCACTTTGCATAGACCTCCATCTGAACCACCTCCATGAAGGCAGCCCTGTCCCAACTTTTCTACTCACCTTGGATAATACCTCTCAAACTGCTCTAAGTTATGCTAAACTTAAAGAAATCCAAAATTTTCTAAGAAGCATTTGGTGATTTGGGGTTTTTAAAGGAAATTTTGAGAGAGTGGGTGTTGCTACATCTGTATTTCCGCTCTCCTTATTTGGATTTATTTTCCTGAGAGGTACATCTCTGTCTGTATCTTTCTAGAATAGCAACATCAAAGTCTGATGCGGCAGTAGGTCTTAAATCAATGTGATACTCCAAGTATAGCAACACTACAGGAGGCTTGCACTTTCTGAGAGCAAATATTGTGTTGCAAGTTCTAAAGAGCAAGCTTCTGTGAAAGTTTTCAATATTGCTGTAACCATCTTTGTCTGCTGTATTAGGATAAATGGTCCAGGTCACAGCTTTTTAATATTTTGTAACATTCTTGGCAGGAGGGAAATAGGCAGAAGTTGGCAGAGGGTCAGTTCAATCTTTGATATCTTTCCTGTCTTACTCATCTCATTATTTACCTTTTATATTTCATCATTTGATTGCTGCATGGTCTTATGGCAAGGGAAAGGGAGGGCTTCGGATAGGAAAATACATTGACTCTCGCTGACCTGTTCTGTGACCCAAGATAACTGATTTGACTTTGTGCTTCAGTTGCTTCCTACCAAGGTTAACAAAAAAACAATTTGTAGAGTGCTTTGGGATGATGACTGAAAGTGTAAAAGATTACTATCTCTAAGCATAAATATTTATAGATCCAGTAAGTGAGATAGAGGTTGATGATGTTGGTATCATCAGTAACATGTATTAGTAAAAAACTAAATGTTGATTCATGAGGACCAGACTTGACATAGTCAGGCAGTACAGTTCTTTTGGTTAGTGTAACCACATATACAAACTTGGAAAGAAAATAGAAACAGAACTGTGAATGATACTATACTTTATGCCTATTTAAAGAAATTCAGAGAATTTACACAACTGATATTTTAAAGAGAACTCTCTTGCAACATACGTCTGTCAATAAAGAGCTCGGAGGGGTATTTTCTGGTCCTGGCTGAACCAAGATTAATTGTAGCTCTAGGTATATATATTGAACTTAGGGTGTATATTGACCTCATTTTGCCTCAATTAATGATCACCACAGGTCAGTCATCACTGTTGCCTCAGTAGAAGTAAATATTTTTCAAATTGTAGTCCTGTAATATGTTTAACTTGCAAGGTCAGCAAGTTGCTTCTGTTGCTTGTGGCTGGTGACTGGTGAAAGAAATAGCACCATCAGATTGGCAGGTTCTCACATCATGTGGTCAGTAACTGGTGGCGAGTCACCACAGGAAGGGGCCACAGAATTGATGTATGTCTTCCTGCTCTAAAAGTCAGTAGAAGTGGGCTTATGTATTATTTACTTGAAGGGTAAAAAGCCGTGTCCTGTACTCGTTCAATGCTTTTGCACTCAAATGTGTAAAATGACAGTAAAATCAAGATAGTGGATTGTTGGAGTGCTCTTTGCACATATGCAGACCCAGAGAAAGGAGATGTGCAGACTTGATGCTACAGGGGGTCATGCTTTGTTTGTCTCTGGCTGCCTGGGTATGACAGTGCATAAGGATATATATCCAGAGGAGTTAAGTGTCTACATTCAGGAGTGTTAGAAAGCTCTAAAGGCTTCAGCTCCTTATTTCTGAGGCTAGTAATCTGCAGAAGTAACAATCCTTTTTCTTGAGGTGAAATAAGAACGTCTATAGCCATATCATCAGTATATAGATTCCTTTGCCAGTTGACCCATGTGAATTTGTATGCGTTGGATCAACCTGTAAGTCCGGGAGAGGGGAGGTTGTCAACAACTAGTTTAAGGGTCTGTGCTTTGAGAAATCCTTTGGTTGCAAAGGCTGCTTGATGTGCGCTCAGTGGATGGATATTTGTGGATGAGAACCTTAAAATGCTTGCATTTTTCTATCCAATAGTGTGGTTTCGTATGCTAGACTGAAGGCACCCAAGCAGTATTTCTCACTCTGCCTGACCAATATCTGGGAGGATAAATCAGAGTGCTGAATCTATGGGTCTCTCTGACCTAATAAGAAAAATCCCATTAGAAACTGAGGTGGCACTGAAGTATTCTGTTTGTTGGTCATTTTTTATAGGGCCCAGGTTTGAACCATAGTTGTGAGGCTGAGTAGTTTGTTTTGCCTTTTGCTGTACTTACAGAGGTTCCTGATTGCAAGGGGTATGTTAGCACAAGGTTCTCATTCTGCTCTCACATAAACTGTTTGTAATTCATTGGTCTTTCATAAATTGCAATGTAGTTGCTAAGCAAATTGGCATCTAGTACATACATAATTGCAGAAGCAAACATTTGGCTTCCAGTTTTGCCGTCAACACCCGGCCACCTCTTGGGTGTGTTTGAGGCTTTAGGATATAGATTCCAGCTTCTGGCTTACTTCTTTCTGGTGATGATCAACCTTCTGGCTGGGTTTCATTTATACAAGTATGCTTGCCATTTGGGGATGTATTTGCAGGGGTTGCATAGGAAATGGTGAAAACTGCTTAGGACTCAATAGTTATCTGCAGTCATTTTAATGTAAATAAGGCACAAATACTGTGTTGGCCAAGGGAATGTCACTCGTTCCTGTTATGTGAACTTTTCGTCTAACTTAATTGGTCTATGGTTTATTCAAATAACCAGACAAGTATCATCTGGCAAGCTTTATTTCTCCTTTTGTCTTTTGTTCTCAATCTTTCTTTGACTTAGTCTACAACTTGCAAGATGCTGCTGTCTCTTTGACTCTTGCCTTTCAATATCTTTTTTTCTGTCCCTGTTCTGCTCTGAGCATCGACCCTACTTCTGTCAACTGAAGTCCCTTGTTGTTTTGTCTTCATTTCTTTTTTGAACACACTTTTCTATTTCTGTTGGAAGGAGTTGGGGCTCACAAAGGCCACAAGTGATCTTTAGCTCACCAGATCAAAGCACACTGCTTGCTTGCTTGTCCTTTTCCCCACACACATGCTTGGTTTTCTGGCTCTTGTTAATAGTGAGCTTTCTTTGAGTAGGTAAGCAGCCAGCATATTTTATAGATATCTCAGATGATGCTTTTGCTCTAAGTGACATCAGTTGAAGGGATGCTCCAAGACTCATTCACATTGATCTCTTTCATTGAGTCTTTGAATCAGTAAATTGTTTCTAGCCCTGATGTGTACATTAGCTTAGGTCCGTAGGACTCTTCCAGCACAGTTGTCTCTGCACCCCATGTGGACAATTTTCTAGGAATTTTCAAGACACTTTTTGCCTGCTTCAGAGAACCAAAGGGCTTCTGCAACCGTTTGAAATCATTTAAGCTGAGCTTGTAGCCGCTACTTGTGGATTAGTTTGTAGGAACATGCCTTTAGGAAAGCAGTGGGCTCACAGTCACTTTCCTATCCCGTCCTTCTACTGTGCAGCATCGTGTGTGTAGACACTTGAGTAGCTCAGGTGCTCAAAGCAATATAGCACGACGCTCCACCTGGACTCGTTTTTCCTGCTTCCAGCAAACTCAGCTGTGCCACGTCTGGTACCCAAGCTCATTACTGAAGACCTATCTTTTCTATTTCATCACACTGCTGCATTTTGCAGAACAGGCACTCAGGGAAGGAAAGCAGCACTGGCAATTCAGTTTCCATGAATCAAAAACTTTCTGTTTGCAAATGATTAAAAGAGGTAAAAGGGGAGAGTAATAGAAAGATGCAAGGGTTTTGTTCATAAGATGAGATACTTGAGCAAAGGAGTGTTAAATGCAGTGGGGTATGCTTTGGCAGTTCACCAATTTATAAAGATAAATTCTGCTTCCTAGACCCCAGTGGGGTTTTCATGGTAAAATGTGAGAAGCCTGTCAGTCAAATGGTAGACATAATTGTTCTTTAAGTGACCTATTAACATCCCATTCGTTTTAATTAAAAATTTTATTTATATTCTTGTACAGACCATATTTGAACGGTAAAAAGTCTTTCCATATGAGGCATGTTGCAGGTGAAAGGCTGTCACAAGCTGTGTGACACATGTGAAACAGGAGCGATTGAAGTCCCAGTGCAGCAACATGTGGCTTGCCTTCAGCTGCCTGCTGACGCAGAGGGAGATGGAGGGATAAGCAACATCTCCCAGGACCACACCCAAACCCTTTGCATTCCTTGCCTAAGAAATTGCTTGTAGTTGCTTATTGTGGCATAGAAAGTTATAATATACAGCATTTGCCATAAGTGTGTCACTTCAGAGCAAATGATGGATTATGTCCTTCCACACCCCAAAAGTTGTTCTTTGTGCTGTAATTAAAAAATAAATGTTGCAATGCTGAATTGGAAATATTTTGTGCCATACAATGAATTTGTTTTGTTAGGTTGCCTGGATGTAATTGCAACAATGTCAGTGCATTAAACCCATGTCATGGGGTAATGGTTTCCTGCCGCTATACCAGTGCCAAGCACTGCTTTGCTTAGCAGCTCTATTGCTGTTTATCTCCATCAGCCCTAGTGATTATTTTGCTTCTGTGAAACTTTTTTTCTTATTTTCTTCCCTGCATGCATACTATAAATTATAGTTCTGTTCAAGTGCTGACCACAAATCCCAAACAGTAGGAAGTGCTGCCATGCCAGAGAGTGGCTCAGCTGGGAGCTGGTTTTAAGTTCGCCCGAACTTGTCGGTGATACGAGGGGAAGAAGGCACTTCAAACCATGATGGTCTGCTGGGCCCCTTCTACCCATCTGAAAATTGATCCCTCTTAAACAGTTTAGAGGACCCTCGGGGTCTTGCAGCTTACATAAAAAATGAAAACCCTTCCTGTCTTAGAGCAGTGCAAGCAGTCAATACAAAAGAGAAAAATGATCTTTTAAGTGTATCCCATTGAATCCATTATCTCGAGGGCCCGTGCTTGATGCTTCATCAAAACATCATCGTCTTGGTGATACATGGGGGAGAGGGTGAGGGGGCATTCAGGGGATTTCAGAGAAAATGCTGCAGTACTCTCAGTGCCACAGGACAGGCTAAATATGGTACAGGCCAGAAGATGAGAGCTGCAGAAAAACTGATATGTTCCTCCTTATAACATTGAATTTTGCATGTTTGAAACAAGCAAATCATTCAGGGAAAGTTTTGAATGTTTCTTTTGTAGGTGTGAAAGTCCTCTGAGTGGGCATCTCATACAATAATTGCTCTGCTTTCAATCAGAATACAAATTTGCAGATTTTTTTTCTCATTACAGTGATAAAATATAGGAGGAAATAAAAATCAGTTTGTACCATCAATATATTTTAACCATGTTATGGGAGGTAGTGGAAGGGTTGACCTGCTGTCATTACCTAATTAGTGTTGGATTTCTAGTTCTTGTGAGCAAGTATCAGAATTGTTAGTTTTTAAATGCTGAAGTGTTTTAAATCTTTTGCATGCCTGTGCTAATGATTCATATGTTTTTCACAGACAAGCATGAAAGGAAAGCCATTGATTTCTGTTGTTCTGAGTTTGCAGTATTTACAAGGTCGCTGTGGAGTTTTTTACCTGATTATGAGTTTAGGAGCTGATCTTTTGCGCTCAGTGTTTCCTTACTGGAAGCAGTAAGAATGTTGCTCTTTTGGTAAATTATAAGCAGTAAAATGGAAGAACTGGAATTTGTTTTCAGTAACCAGTAGCATCAGTAGTTCAGAAATACTATTGAAAAAGGATGTATTTTTGGAAGGCAGAGAGAACAACGAAGAAGCATTGTTTCTGAATGTAACTGAGCTGTCAAATGCACATCCTTTGGGGTGTCCTCCATTTCCTTGGGTGAAAGCCTTGCTTAAATAAACTGAGTAGTAGGCAGTGGGTGTGTGCCTTTGCACAACAACATACACCCAGGTGCTTTCTTGGCCACTATGATCCCAAAGGCAGAGTGCTGTCAACATTCCTAATTGGTTATTACCCAATAACACACACCCTCCAGTGTCTTGGGACTACAAAACACTTTTTACCTAGCCTTCCTACATGAATAATGAAGCACTTCAAATATTCATCCAATTATAGTCAGCCTCTCTCTTGGCTAAGGATTGCCAAATGCAATTGGACATACTTCTGACATAGAATTTCAGGCTATATCTATGTTGGAAGGGTTTAGTCATAATTCTTGACTTCTGGGGAGAGATTAGATAACACCATGATGGTAATTTCTCCAGCCTCAAAAGCTATTGTTTATTCACTTTTGCTATGAAATTCTAGTTTACTGGCAGTATAATGTGGGAGTTTTAGGAATATTTTTCTCATTTTATACTCGGAGCTTGTCACATGAAACTGCTCATGTTTGTTTGAAACAATGAGATGTTTTGCTTTTTCTTCAAGTGCTGTGGCTGCAGCTGCATAGTACTGAAGTTGCCATCAAGCATATGAAAAGCAGTTAGTGTGTGTACTTTTCAAGCATGTAGGCTGTATTTATGTTCATCTTATATTTTTTCTGAATATTTTGCTGCCCAGCACGATTGACTCCTGATGTGCCAGTAGCCAACTTTTACACGTTTTTCTCATGCCTTGCTACCATTCTCAAAAACAATGTCCTTATGCTTTGCAGAATATTAAGGTTTAATTTTGCTTTACTAGCTTCTCCAGTGTATTAGCTCTCCTGAGTCATAATCTTCCCTCTGGCCTTTCAAAACCTGATGAAGGTCATGTTCCATATCTGCTCACAGCAGCTTCCAGCTCCGCTGCAGTAATGCCATAGGGAGCCACGCTGGCTCCATCGTGCTGCCACAGACAAAAGCCCTGTGACAGTGTCCATCTTTGTGGTGCAAAGGAGAGGCATGAGTAGGGAAGTGGTGGCAAATGTTATTCTAGGGAGATACAAGCTGGCAAAACTGTGGCAGGTAGGATACCTACCTGCTTATTCCCCCTTCAAAAGACGTTATGGGAAAGGGAAAGGAGAAGAACTGCTGCTTTTCTGTAGCTAAAGCGTATTTGGAGTCTCCACTTTTCATCAGGCATTTTCATTTTCCCAGTTTCTAATATTGCTGTCTCATAAAGCTGGGCCTTGGGCCATGCCTCTCATACTGGCCTTCCCTTGCTTAGTAGCTAACCCTGACAAACTCATCAGCCGAGCTACTGTTGCACTTTCCCGCTTCCACTTTGGATTAATGGTGTAGCTCTCCGAAACTGAGTGGATGCTGCTCTCCAGAGCACAGAGGTCTGATTCTAGGTGAGCATTTAATTCCCCTCTTGGGAAGTAGAAATAAAAGCCCTAATCAAGTATGTTTCATGTTTCTCTCTTGGGTAGGCTCAACAAAATGAAGGATGAAAAAGATGCTATTGGAAGTTGCTGCTGTCTGCCATCATTACAAGGCGTAAAGCACTGGTTTGAAAATAGAAACAGCTGGTATGGGTGCAACTTTCAATTGTGTTTAGTTTCCATGTAGGTCAGTTTATTATTTCCTATTAAAATGCAAAGTAGTTCAATCAAAGGCATAAGCCCTTCTTCCTTCTGTTTGTTAATGAAATCTTGGAAATGTGATAAACATGAATGGCCCTGGGAGTGATGAAGAACGTATAACAAGTCCCATACTGTGTAAAAAATGTAAAGCTGGTAGTGGAGTTCTTATTCAAAGAAGAAAAATCAGTTGTGCTGTTCTGCAAACCTGAACCTGAGCCAGCCAAAACTCTGCTGGCTGTGCCAGGCTGTCTCACATTGGGACAGCTCATCTGTGGCTCTTCTGGGAGTATTTCCTCCAAGAGCCCTTTCTGTTGCTATGAAGGGCCACAGAAAGGTCTCTGTCCCTTGACCTTGCATGCCAGAATATTTTTCTTTGCTGTGTGATTCCACTGGGAAAGGTGAGCAGTGATGAAAGCTTTATCAGTTGGAAATTGCAGAGGCTAAAGACAGAACAAAGTAAATGGGGTGAGGTCCGAAAAAAAAGCAGTCAATGAAATCTAGTCCTGATAAAGGTCAAGTTCGTTGTAGCACATTGCTGACTAAATGCACATCCATCATAGCAGAGAGTTTATTTTCCTCACTGCTGTCCTAATATTATTCTGCCGTAGTAACAAAACATTGGGGATGGTAGGGAAGGTACTGTGGAGGGAGCTGATGCTTCTGGTCAAGTGATTCCACATGCTTCAGGCAGCAGAAATGTGTTCCTGCTTCAGAGTTGAGGTGAAACTCCTTTGTCTTGTCTGAGTGTCTAGTGATAATAAATAATAAGCCAGCGATGTGCTCCCAAAATTGGATGTGGAATTTAATTTTGCCTGTGTTCACAGACTCTGAGAAGCAAACATGCCTCGCCTGACTTTGATCTTGCAAAGTAGCCTGAGCTGCTGTCCACAATCATATACTGGCTGTTTCTGTGCCTCTCAGTATCTGAAGATCAGCCAGCCCTTGAAGCACATTAGTTCTTCACATTAGGGAGAAATACCCTTCCTTTTGTCATTGTTGTGAGGCTCAGTTCTTGGTAAACACTTCTCAGGGATCCCTGCAAAGCTGTTGCTGCCTTTGTGTTACCAGTGTGAATATAGGAGACTCCTGCTTTACAGCAGTGTAAATCCCTGGGGCAGATCTCTGCCCGAGGTCTTTTAACATCAAAGCACATAGATGGTGGTTGGTGGCAATTAGAGGCAGCAGAGATTACTTATGTGCCTGCACCCACTGCAGCTGCAGCTCTGGGCGGGCTGCAGGATGCAGGGATGGAGTAGGGTGAGCAGTAGGGCTTGGGGCAAGCATCTGATCTGAGGGGCAGCTGCAAGCACATGAGACCTGTTGTCTTGCTGCTTTTGTTGCCTGCGCTGCTGCAGTATCAGTGGTAATGTAACAGAGCCCAGTCTGACCTCAGCTGCCTTCTCCCTCCTGTTAAAACCCATCATGAAGCTGGTGCTCAGCAGCAGGTTCTGCCTTCTGCTGGACAACTGAGCAGCCCAGGTCCATTTCATCTCTTGTTACTACTTTTGGGAAGTCATCTTGTGGAAAGAAAAGCTGTGCAAAAGTGAAAGGCAAAGGACTGCACCATAGGTTTCCATCACAGGACTGAAGTTAATACAAATAAATACAGACTTTTGTGTGTAAGGTGGTTAGCAATATGTAATTTGGTGGCCTGACTTCCTAGTCCCAGTCAGTTGTTTTAAAACATCTTTCTCCAAACTTCTTCCTTTCACGGTGCTAATTGGCTTCTGCCTGCCTCTGAAAGAAGAGGTTTTTAGGAAGGTAATGGAAAATAATTAAAATCAAACTATAGCCCCAAACTGATTGTTGCAACACTGGTGGCTTCTGGAGAGATGGGGCTTTGATGAAACAGTGCAGCTCCTGATTACCCTAAACTATTTTCAGTCTTCTGCACCTTTCGATAACATGGTTCCGTAGATCTCCTGTAAAGATAGCAGGAAACAATTTATATCTGTGCCTTGGGGTGATGAAAGAAAAAAGAAAAATCAGAAATCTACCAAGACACCTGGATTTCTGATAAATTAAAATTTTATTACATTCACATATAGAGCAAGAAGCATTGCTGTTAACTAAGTACACAAGTGGAGGGAATAATGCAAGGTGGTTGTAATGTGTTTTATTTTCAACAGAGACAGAGGAGAACTTTTCTAAACAGTTTTCTGTCCCCAAAAATGCCTCTATCGGAACTTGCATTGTTCTGAAATACTGTAGGCTTGAAATTCAGTATTTTTCTCAGTATGTTGTTAGCTTTTTTTTCTTCTTGTTTTTAAAGGAGTCCTTGTCTTTTGGCATACATACCTGTGTTGGTTCTTACCAGTTTTTTTTCAGTATTAGTGCAAGCTGCAACTTAATCTGTTGATATGAGGGTTGTGTGGTGTTACCAGTGTCTGGGGAAAAGGGCAGATGCCGTATGGAGAGACCCTTAGGAAATGGTGCTTTTTTTCCCCTTCTATTAATCTAAGTGTAATTATATTTCATTCTTTTTGGAGAAAATCTTCACAGTTAATGAACAAAATAATGAAAAATGAAATAATGAAAACCAGTAGTCTGCTTCATCAGCAGCATATTTCTACTAGTTTAAAAGCAGTGCTCAGCTTGGTAGGCATCTTCTTGATTATTATCAGCCTGGGATCACCACAGGAAGATGGTGACTGTTGGGTTGTGCTGGTTTCCACCAGGAAGATCACAACAGATGTAAGACACATATTCTCTCCTTTGTAAATCCTCCAGACTGATGGAGTTAAGCTTGTTTGAGTGTTTCTCCACAGATCATTTCCCACCTGTTTGCCTGCTCTCAGGATTTATTAGTTGCTATGTGACGGAGCTGTCGCAATCTTTGTGGTGCACAATCAGTGGTGCAGTGGTGCACAAGGTGTGCGTGGAATGAGATCCAGCCCTGTGTGGGTGGGCTGCCCTCCATGGGTCTTTCTGTCTGTCCATTGGCTCGATCCTGGAGTCAGCTCACTTCAGCACCCTGCTAAAATACTTGAGGCTGACTGCCTGCATTTAGGAAATGAGGCTCCTAACACAATTTGCAGTGTAATATGACTTTGGATGCCATTCTTCTGTATTTCCTGTAGTGAAGCTGTAGCTCAGGAAGAAGCTAAGACCAGTCAGCTCCTCTGCATGAGGGTATCTTGAGCTACAGGGTAAAAGAGCTCTTAAATTAAAAATGTCACAAATTTCTACACAATTTAGGAGCACTACAAGCTCTTGCTCTGAATTTAATATCGCATAATTTTTTTTTTTTAAATTTGATAGAGCCTATTGATTTTTTTTTTTTAAATTGAAATGAGGGTCTAGGAAGAGTAGTGTTAGATTTTGTTTAATATATTAATTTGGTACGGTTAGTTTCTGGTCATTTTTGTGAGTGGGATATTCTCACCTTGACATGGGCAGCTAATGCCTGTGCACAGTTTCTCCCTGGGCTCTGTGACTGCTCCAACAGGGCACAAGCCTGCAGTAGTGTCCCTGTGCCATCCCCCAGGCCTTTGGGATACCCTAGAGTATCTCAAGTGGCAACAAGCAACTGAATCACATCCTGGATGTTGTTTATTAAAGGAACCATGATCTAACATTTACTTTTGTCGTGTGGTATTTTTGCAGATTTTGCTGTCTGCAGTTATGGTGTCTGTTTTCACATCCATGGATTAATTAATTATTCCTTGTGCCACTTGTTTATGGGGCTGTATTGCTTCTGTGTTGTGTCTCAGTTCTCTTCCTTTCCTCCTCTCTCTACCTCGCCACAGGATTACATCTGACCTGATCTTGGGTTTGGTATGGCTGCAGGGATGATTACACCATGGCATCATCTAATTTAATAAACAATAAAGCCACTGTTTTGTATATGTAAAGTTTGTCAATGGAAATAATGTTATCTGTGTGTTTTTTTATCACCCCACCAGCAGCAAAATGTTCAGGTGTGGCTTTGGCATTTCTAACCTGTGCAATAAGCATTATTTATTGCTCAGAGCCACTGTCTTAGGTGTTTTAGGTGGACTTTCCTGTCCTCTTAACTGATTAGCACACAGGTTTTGTATGAACTGATTTGGTTAATGGTGTGATTTTTCTAGTTACTGAAGTGCTTAAATCATTTCAGCCTCTAGCATGGAAGCGATTAAACATGTAAATGTATGGGAATCAGTTATATGGGTATAATCACGTCTCTCTATGTAGACTCTTGTGTGTGTCCACACCAGGAATCACAGCAATGGAATTGTATTGTATGTGAGGTAATCAAAAAAAGAGCAGCATATGGTCCTGTGTTCCTCTTACTAAGTTCGGTGCTCAAAACACCCATCTATTCCTTGCCTCTATTGTGTGTGCTCTCACGCTATCTGGATTGCCTTTCTTGAATAATTTGTAATCTAGGATGTTAGTCTGAAACTACCATTTTCAGTCTAGGTGGAGGACTCTCTGAGCAGGTGGGCTAAGTACTAAAGGAAAATATTTATATTTGAGAGAAGTATAATAAATGTGCTGTTGGGTAGTTGGCCTTGCAGCTTCTCTCATTGCAGTTAAAGTAAGCTTTATAGAAAAGAACAGTATTTGGGCAGCCAGGGTGACCTTTGTCATTTTCATGGTATATATGTAATGATACCATCTCAAATACATTTGCCTGCCGCTGTGCAGAGAGATGTGTTGCTTATTTACTAAACATGTCATCAGCATCTCCTGTTCCTCCTCAGTTCAGCCTGTGTCCCTTGGGCTGTATTTTCTGCACATTATTTGAGTCCTATTCTGAAGAGTCATTCTTGCATGCTTTCTTTACAACATTCCTTAGTCTGGTACCTTCCTGCTTCACTCTAAGGAGCTAAAAAATTAAAGCAGGTGTGTTTAGTGGTAGCATCACACAGGAAATCTGACATGCACTTGGGACAGAGTTCATTTCTCTAGGTCAGCCCCCCATCTACCTTACCCATGTTCTCTTCCTGCAGTCCCTTCTTCATCCGTTAGACCTCCTACTCCAGCAGATGAAGCAGGGGTCCTGTGGGCAGCAGTCTGCTATGCTGTATAACCCTGGCTTATCCCTGGTTTATGTGCCAAGTTCAGGATGCTGTGAGAAAAGAGTAGATCATTAAAGACATAGTTTAAAATCTTTCACACAGGGGGAGGTTTGCAAATGCAAGTTGGTGGAGCATCTCTAATATGACATATCTTAACTCGTGAAGTTCGTTTTGACTACCTTAACAGTATTCTTTGTATGTGTGTTTTTTCTCCTTTGTCTATTTGTGTAGGGATTTTAAAAAGCAGACTGAATATCCTTTACACCTTCCCTGGCAAATTTGTCTTCTGACAGGCCAAGCCCAAGTTCAGCAGCAGGGTTGTGACCTGGTAATCTGTTTTACAGTCTTCTGCTGCACAAGCTAGCAGCAGCAAATTGTTGTCCTCTACGTGAACTGCACTTAAGAAAGATGTTACAAAGTTTGTATGTGACTTTCGTGGGTATTTACTGAAAACAGAACAGGGAGGATGTTTGGAAATACTTCTTTCTGGGCTCTGGAGGGTGGTGTTTTCTGGGGGCACAGGCATAGTTAACATCTGAAAGTTTTAAAAGCACTTTCTCTCTCTGAATTTTATTCATTAATGGGAAGCTTTTACTTACGTTTTAATGTGGAAGTGGTCTCTTTCTCTCAGGAAGCAGTCCCTGTAGGATCCCCCACAGAGCACTCAGAGGTTAATTGTGCAGTCTCCTGCCTTTATGGGCTGCAATGCAGGAGGAACTTGTGCAACTCTAGCGAAGGGAAAGGCAAGTGTGTTCTTGTCCTGTCTATGGAAATGTGTTGTCCTTTCTCTTAGAGAAGGCACCAGTTAACAAAACAACATAGATGTGATTTGTGGCTAAGTAGTTAGAGTTGTGAAGATCTTGGAAAGCTTAATTCATTATGGTTTCATTGCCCTGTTTGTCATTAATAGGGAAAGAGGTTCCAGGCATATGAATGTGATGCCTGCTTCTCAAAGTAACATCCTGGAAAGGGGCAGAATTAGCGACACCTCAGAGCTTCTACAAAGCACGTATGTGCTGAAGTGGGGTCTCTCCTGGGTTTGTATCCAGAACTTGTTTTGCCACTACTTTTGAAAGGCATTTCATGGGGAATCTCAGGCTGTTTCCTAATTTCCAGTGATTCATATGTGGAATGTTGATGCTGAGTCTTCTCAAGGATACAGAGGAAATACTGAGACCTAATAGTGGTTTGAATGAAATTTATGAAAGCTGAGGGGCAAACTTGATGTACAAAGGAATACATCAAAGGATTTCCCCCATTCTGAAACAGGTTTTTTGTTGGTTGTTTGGTTTTTTTTGAACATCATGAGTTTTGAAAGGGAAATGGCTCTGATAGCTTTTTCCAAGCTGCTTTAATGGCATCCTCTCTTTGTGGAATCTGAATGAACAGGTTTATCAACAGGGATTTGAAGATGGGTATTGTTAACAATCTTTTTATTTTAAAAAAATATAAATTGACAGGCTCCAAGGAGATTGAGTTGAAACTAATATATTTTTGCTTTCTGCTTAAATGCGATCCTAAGACACAAGTTTCACTTTTTTACATTGCTGCCTGAAAAGGAGTTCAGTGTTCTGAATATATAGATTATCATGGCCTTTGGGATGTTGTGCATCCACCGATTTACCTACTTTCTGGCTTTTGGTATTGAATGATAAACACTCCTGTTCTGCTCCTATCCTCCATTATCTCTACTCACAGCCAACCTGACCATCTTAAACATGATTAAAATATAATTCAAAAGTTATTAGCTAATTGTGACGCAAAGTACTTAATTTGCCATTGCACCCTAATAACTTAAAGGTACTCCTGATAGCTTGGTAATAACCATATCATAAGCAAAAGGACACGGTTGCTACTAACTTAATAGGCAGCTTCCCTCAAGATAAAACAAATAACATACCTCAATGAAATCGGATTCAAGCTTAGTAAAATTATCTTGGCAAGCAAAGAGAGTATTTGTTAATTTTTCTGTGAAATGTTATCATTGCCAAGAAAACTTGGTTACAAAAAACAGAGATGGCAAAAGTATTTGCATGAATAATTGATTTAACATTTCATTGGTTTAAGTGATTTTAGGAAAAATGGTTTTGATATGCCCTGGAAAACTAGAAAGTTTTAAAGGAGTCATTTGCAAGATACCAAACACTGTAGAAGATGTGTGGCTTAAAGGCTTGTAGAGTGTACTTCAGTCTATCCAGTGCGTGCACAGGCCTGAAAAAAAAAGAAGAGTAGAGATGGGATTTTAAAGACTAAAATACTGCTGGTCAAGCTGGGGCTGTGGACCAGTGGGTGTGCGGGGAAGGCCATATGTGTAGTTCCTTATTGCCTGATATCCTCACAAATATCTAGAGCAAACTGCCCCCTGTGATGAAAGGGATGATGGCAGGTATCTGCAGCCTCCTCCCCTGCTTGGAGTCTCCATGATTTGGAAGGTGGGGTGGGTCAATTAGGGCACTGGCTGGTCCCAGAGGTGTCTCAAAGTCCTAGAGGGAGAGAGGGGCTGTGGCACCGGTCTGTAGACAGTGGTTTGGCTGAAGGAACAGCCTGTTTTGGGATTGCAAGGCTTAAGTTTTCTGGAAACATATCTGTATGGTAGCAAAAGGGCTTGAGGGTGCATTTGGTATCTGAAGACAAGCAAAACTGTGAGGGTCAGGGATATATTCAGTCACAGAATAGTCTGAGTTGGAAGGGATCCACAAGGATCATCGAGTCCAGCTCTAAAGTGAATGGCCCATACCTGTCTTGGGAAGTGTCAGCAACTTCAGTGTCTGTCAGATGGAGGAACCCCACTTTCTGAAAAGTGATGGGGATTGTGGAGATAAAGATCCTGGTTTTGGGTGGGAGAACAGCTGGTGAGCAGAGGACAGACCCCTCTCAGCCACATCTGAAGCCTGTAATGCAACCTAGAGATTCAGGAGGTTTGGCTGACATGTTATTGAAATTGCTTTTAAAACACTTACCTGCCCAGCCTTGTGTGAAAAAAATGCAGATTAGGGTTTCAGCCTGGTCCTCTTATCAGTCTGCATCTCTCTGGTGCACCAGAGCAGAGAGAGAAGGAATATGGTAAACAGAAACTCCCTGGCCCATCCATGGTCTGGGGTAGTGCTCTCCTCACCTCACCCTTGTTGCCATCGGGCACTGTGGGAGATAGTTTCCATCTCCCTGCATATACAGTTTTTCTGGTCATGACTCAGCTCTCAACATCCCATCCCAACTATTTATTCCTTTCTATTCTAAAATGTCAGCATTTTACAAGTGCCAGTTGTGTCTGGGTAGATGATGGTTCTGAGTTTGGGAACGAGGGTTTGAACATCCCGGGAGAAGGCTGTGACAGAGCCTACATTTTTTGGCTGACTTCTGTTGAACATTCGGGCACCCTGCACCCACCAGGATGACTGACTGTCAGCCAGTATGTTCTGTACACCAGGGGAGTTGCTGTATTAGCTCTATTTCATGGCGTAATCATTAGTTCTGGTGTGAATCTCCTAGGTAGCTAGGTCACTTGTTTAGCGGGGAAAATACAGGGTTTAGCTTTTCTTGGAAAAACTTCCTTTTCCAGTAAGCAGAGATTAGGGTGCTTCCACTGACTTCTGGAGCCTTGGCCATCCATTTTTTAATTCACCCCTGTGTTCCCTGAGACCCATGTATCCACATTTGTTGTTCCACTGGCATTTAGATACCTGTCTCGCATTCTCCACGCTCACCTGTGGCGTAAAAAGACGTAGTTTGCTCTCGTGTCAGTAGCATTCCTGCAACATGACTACACGATGTTGTGCAATTTATGCTTTTCCAGTTAATGTGTCAGTTTGTCCATCTGGATTAGATCCAATGACTATTAGTTCATTTTGTAATATGTCTGATTTGCTTTCATCTCTGCTCCTGATGCTGCCTCTGATCAGGCAGGTTGTAGCAAATCCCGTGTTTATCTCTTTTCTCTTTTTTTTTTTTTTTTTGTCTCTGATGCATTCCCTGATGATACTATGTCACTCATCGTTTCAGATCCTTCCCATCTGCTCCTCACATGCTTTGCTCTGCCTTTAAGATTATTCACCACTTTTTGTCTATCTCACTTCCTCCTAAACGCTTTATGAGCCCTCTGAGTTTGCCCCACCTTTTCTTTTACTGTCATGCTGAAGTAACAGTCTTAAGATGTTTGAAGTCTTCTCCATGTAAACGATTCAGTTCCTTAATCTTTAGCAAATATTTCCACAAAGGTTTGACATCCTTTTACTCAGTATTTGGCATTTATCTGTTCTTTGAAATGCCATGTAACTTTTTTTTTCTTTAAATCTTGTAAGAACTGGTGTTTTAATACGTTCTCCTGTACATTCTTTTTCTCTGTCATTTTGGCTCCTATATAATACTTTTTCTATAGAAGGTTTAATGAGATTTTAGGTTTTAAGACATTTTTCTCCTGTTACCTTTGCTTTATAATCATTGTGCTCATGCATCTTCTCATAATGTAGGAACTGTACATGGCAAGGAATTCCTGAGACTCATGGACATGAAACCTTAAATTAAATGTGAGAAGGGAAAGATAAGAACAAATTATAATAGCATTGAGAGCAAGAGATTACAACAGGGTATTTGGTTAAAATGTGGTTTTTGTAATATATGTTCCTGAAAATTGCAAATGTATTCTGTTATGTTTATGAGCCAACTTTTGTTATGCAGAGTTATAAAGGTTGCTATGTATTCAGTCCCTTTGAATACCTCACATCCAAACGATGTGAGGTATTCAAAAAAGAAAAGCAGGTTGACACTGTCAAAGTGGTCCTCTGAAAAAAAAAAAAATAGAAACTTCATCATTCTCCACTTGGGTAGGATAACATTTCTCCCTGGCATGGATACCTCTTCAATTGTACTAGCAGCTAGGGGACAGTACAAAATTATATAATTTAGACATACAAGGAAGTAAAATTAAATAGCCATGAGATGAGCATACCATTAAACAGATCTAATTTATAATGGGCTCTTATGCAAACTGCCTTTGAGCACTCAGTAAAAGAAAATGAAAAGAAATTAATAAGGACAGCTTGGACTAAAAAGTTGCAGAGAAAAAAAAAAGTAAAAGCCTCTTCCAGCTCACTTTCCACACACAACAGTGTTAAATAAGCATTCCCATTAGCCACGTAAATATAATGATGTGATAATAAAACTTGCACTTAACATTTAAGGACCACACTCCCAATCACTTTGCCACAGTGGCTCCAGCCAGTGAGTAAGATTTCAAATAAAATGCCTTCTCTAAAAATACCTTTTCTTTGCCGTGTGATTCGTTATTGGAGGGAGAGAGGTGTGTTTTCATGAGCGTTTTGCACCTTGCCAGCTGCTGAATTTCTGCTCTTGGTGAAATCCAGGCAGTTACTTGCATTGTCATTAGCGTGGGATTACAGGTTCCAGGGCATCACTGGTGCTTCTTCTGCTGCACAGTCCCCTCTGATGGGTTAAGAAAAGGACTTCATACCAGTTTTCCTCCCTTTTTGTTGTTCTGTGAAAAACATGGGGAGCAGGGAAATCTGACAGCTCAGAACTGCTGAAAGTAGTTTATTACGGAAGATTTTCAGTTAGTTTTGAGTTTGTAGTGTCCTCTGATAAAGACGTTAATATGAGAAATAATATACTGATCATATTCAATTATAAGAAACCTCTATTTTCTCAGAGAAGGAAAAGGTTTATTTCTGCCTTAGTTTGAAAGTGATGTAATATTCTGCATGTTTGCAAACATCAAGGCTTGCAGCTTTTCCATGTTCCCTCTAACCTTTTGATTACAGAAGGGAAGAATTTTAGCTGTCCAGTGAAGCCATTAAAACAATCTGCAGAACTCTGTCATTCTTGGCATTAAGAGAGTTTTGCAATAGTTGACTTGTTTAATTAGTACTGGCCTTCTTGTTCCTGATTATTGCTGCTTTCCCACATTCTCAGCTGAGGCAGAATATACTAAAGTGAAGTCTTTTCTCTTTATGTGGATAATAATAATATATATAAATATTTATACAATGAGAGAGCAAGGTTATAAACACACTATGTGTACAGTTTTGCTACAGACTGAGTATATTTTTATACCTGACAAGCAGGACTTGTTTCTGAAGAATTTCAGAAACAAGCAAGCAATGCAAGCAATGTCATCTTCCTGTGCTAGCTTTTTGGTCTAGAAATGCTGTTATGGGAGTGCCGATCTGTGGGAAGAAAGATCCATCCCTATAGTATTTTATGGAATTAAAACAATGATCTTTTCCATTCCCTGTTGTTTTTTCTCCAGTAAACAAGAGCTTGTAGCTATGCTTGGTTTGTGTCCTTAAAGTAAAACCGAATTCTCTGATGAAAGCAGGGTTTTCCACTGGTTATATTTTCAGCCCTTGAAGCATTCGATTTCTGACAGTGGAATATGATACTTAAAGCCACAGACATTAATTATTACCCATTGGAGGTCGCACTTTCAACCCATGGGACATTAATTTTCCTGATATATGGAAAATTCCAGCCTGTTAGTTTTAATTAAATATTTCAGAAGCACATTTTCTTGTAAATGGACTACAGTTTCTTATCCTTTACCCTTGATATTTGGCTAATTCTGCGTATCATTATCATCTTATTTTGCAAGCCTCCTTCAAAGCACTTTCCTGTTTCAGAAATCCATTCAGCTGTTATGTATTTGTATTAAAAAAAAAAAAAGGTGTCTTCACCAATCATCAGCCGGTGTTGCCAAGAAGGAGATGGGAAAAAACATCTTTCAGGTTTTCTTGGGAAGTGAAATTACAATGACTTACCAGTCCCTTCTTGTGCCAGCAAACTGTTGTCTCTTAAGCATGTATTATCCCAGTGTGAGGCCAAGCAGGAGTGCCAGCAGAGCTGGGGCTGGCAGGGAGGTTGGTTGTCAAATTGTGTTGTACAGAGGAGGTGACAAGTGAGGCACCAGAGAGAGCTTCCCACTGTGCCCCTGCGAACCCAAGAGGACATGGTGAGGCTGGAGGGTGAGGACGCTGGTTGTTCCACGGATCCTGGCATAGCCCAGTCTCCCCTCCTGATGGGTGTAGCAAATGCAGATTAGGAGCAGGACCATGCCACCAGATTTTGATCCCTTATTATCTCAGGTTTTTCCCCTTGAATGCCATATGAAGGAAGCTGAAATCTACATTTTTCCATCTGAAATGGAAAAAGGTTTTAATTTTGTTTACAGAAGTCTGTCTGCTGGGGGTCTACCCTTCCAATGCTGTTTTAATATGGGAAAGTGCAGTTGTCTGTTGCAATGTGATCTTGGGAGGGGAGTCAGGCGGGAATTGGGGCTTTGCAATTCCTGGGACTTTGCTGCTGCTGCTGCTGCTGCTGCTGCTGCTGCTGCTGAGCAGCAGAGCTCTAAGGCAGCACTTTCTGTTAACGCTTCCAGCCCATTCCCAAAGCCTTTCAGATCCCAGGTAGCACTCCCAGTGGCTGAGCACTCTCCTCAGCATTATGGTTTTGTCAGAAGGCTCCATTCTCTGATACTATCTTGTTCTTCTCTAAACAATTAATAAAATGGAGACAAAAAGCCTAGAGGTTTAAAATATGTAATTATATAAGTAATTTAGAACTAGGAAAATGCTGCAGAAACCAATTACAATTATACATTTCAGTAATGACTGACTTGGCCAAATACATGTTTTGTGTGTGAATTCCATGATAAATTTGAAGATGACATGCTTGAGTATAAGGGAAAATTAATTCTAAATGCTGAGTACTTCCATATTAAACATAAAATGTGGCTCATCTACCAAGTGAACAGGAGCCTGTATTATATGGGTTGTTGCAGCTTAAATTTTGAGCAGCAGGGCAGGCAGTAACAAGTCTTTGAGTAAGAAAGCTTGCTTGGTTCAAGGGATGGCTTTGAAAAAAAAGTGTTCTGTTCCTGATCATGATGCAAAATATATTTAATTCCTTATATGTTACAGGTTTCATGCAACTTGAATTGATTCAGGCAGTTATTACAGAATTGTAAATGGCCAGCTGGGGTTAATGGAATTTTTCTTCTTTCGTGGTCTCCTCCCAGCTGGTGAGAAACTATAGATAAGACTTGTATTGTGTTCACAACTTATATATATATATACCTGCTCAAGGCACAGACATCGTTCTAAACTCAATTTGGGTTGCCTGTGCCATTTTCAAAGGGAGGATATTTAGCTGTTGATGCAACACGATGCACGGTCACCCAAGACCCTCTGCAGTTCTCTGAGACCCTGCTGCAAGCCGTACTGCCTCCCTCTCTTTGGGAACCACTTCTGTCTTTTGCCTCTTGAGCCCCTTCTGGACATCCCTTTCTGCTGGCCAATGGATAGGACATCTGTCAGCCTGGGGTACTTCATGCAGCCAGGAGAGCTGATCACCTCTGAGTATTTGGTGGCTTTTTTTTTTTTTTCTTCTGCTGGTGATGGGAATTGGTTGTTTATTCACTTATTTTAAAACGAGACAAAAATGGTGTGCCATGACTGTTTGTTGTCAAAAAGTACTTCCACATGGCATGTACAGACTTATGAACAGCTACACAAAATCAGTGACCTACCAGTCACTCCTGCTCATTTCATTGGGAAACCACCAGCGACTCAGGAATGTTTTGCAAATGCCCCAGTGCAGAAACAAAATATTTATTTCATGTTAATATGGGGATTTTGTTTGCAGTTTTCAGCCCTTCCTATTGCTCTGACTAAAGCTGGTTTGGTAGACCCACATCTGGAAACGTATGTGCCACTACCACTGTGTAGTGATTGATGTTGCACAACCTGTTGTCAAGTGGAGGCTCTCTAGGTGGCTGTGTGTGTTCTGGTGGTCAGTGGGTGGCATCTAAAAATTGAGATATTTTTCTACATTATTTGAGTGTTCTGGTTGATACCTGCCACAAGCACTTAACTTTTACATTAAAGCATTACCTCATGTTGAAGTGTTATCACCTTTGTACTGCCATCTTCATACTACCACAATGTGCTGCCCCTCACCCCAGCTGTGCCTGCCCTAGTGTTGCTTGCAGTAAATGGTATCCAAAAAGTGATCTGGGTTTAAAAAACAAGTGAAAACCAAGCAAAGAACCAAACCAAACTATTCCCCAGGTACAGTTTCCAAACGAAATCAAGTTCCCTATGCAGGCTCTGGAAAGCAGAATGAGTCAGTGCAGTGTTGGAGCATCTAGAGGGGTTGGGGTGTGCTGAAGGAGACTATCAAAACACATGTCCAGAATAATTGAGGGACTGTCATTTTATGAGACACAGATTGGGGCAGTGAGGTGGGTGGGAGAGGCTGCTGCCCTGGCCTCTTCCCTTCCACCTCCTCAGCTGTGCTACTTGGAAGTTAATGAGGCCATGTTGGAAAATATGTGGCTTACACAGGGATTTGAAAGCAGCCCTTTTCTTATGGAACAAAGCCACAGAGCTGCTTCAGTGAAGTTTGCACAGGAAGGTTTTGTATGTTGGGCCATTTGAGCAGCTCTTGGGCTGAGCTTAGGCTGACTCTGCTCCTTGTCTCTTGTTTCCTCTCCAGAATTGGCCGGCTTTTCGATGGCACGGAGCCCATTGTCCTCGACAGTCTCAAGCAGCATTATTTCATTGACAGAGATGGGCAGATGTTCAGATATATCTTGAATTTCTTAAGGACATCAAAACTCCTCATTCCTGATGATTTCAAGGTGAGATTTCAAGGGACTTGGGTGTTTTGCATATACCTTGGTAAAGCAAGAATCTGGAGTGTAGTCAAAACAGAGCCCTAGATAAGGAAGGGGGACTTGCAGGGTATGGTGTTTGATTCCAGGTACATGGCAAAAGTAAGAATGGGGTTGCTAAATTGGTGTCTTCCTTTCCTAGAGTGGCATCAATATTAAACTTTCCCCTCCTGGCTACAGTGTAATGAAGCAACCTTGCCAGGTTTGACCTAGGGAAATTAAATATTGTAGGATACTGATGGAAACAGAAGCAATGTTACAATCTGCAGCTGACTGTTGGCGAGCTTTGCTGATTACTTGTCCTCTCATCTGTTTTTATACTTCCCCAGTGATTGCAGCACTCCGGTTTCCACTCTCACACTGAAATTCAGAAAATGGTGTGCAAATCACAATATTGACAAAATGAACTGCACACATGGTAATATTGGGGCATTAAGTCATAGACTCTTTTCTCCCTCAGACTCTTGAATGCATACTGCAAGTTTAATTTTGGAGTTTTAGAGAAGTCAGGGGTAAATAGTTCTATGTTTGTTATTTAAACATTAATAAAGAGCCTACTTTTTTTAGGTTTTTTTTTTTTAGTTTTTAGTAACAAGTTGAATTCGTGGTAGTTCACTGTCAGAAAAAGCCTAGAGAGACAGAGCTTGAGAGTCCATGTGATGTTTATCCACCAGTAGGTATGAGGGTGTATATGTGGTGTCTGCAATCAGAACGGATCCTTATCTTTACTTAATGATCACACATCAGTGCACCTGGTTCACTGCAAGAAATGCAGCAGTTGGGATTGAGCAGGAGAGGTGATGGGGCAGGGATGGAGCAGTTCACACTGGTATGCAGTCCTTTACTCCTCACATCTGAGACAGTTTTTCAGGTGTTTGGGGCACAACAGTGTGATATTGAGTTCAAGAGCCGTATTTCAGCACCCTTTGAATCACCTGCTGTAGGCGCATCCTTGCTGCTCCCATAGTGACAAGGGTAGATCTCCCTGAATAATGTGGGAGTTTGGAGCTAACAGATAAGCATCATTTCCTTCTTTTGAAGCCTTAGCATGGCTTTGTCCTGCTCTTGGCACTTGTCCTACAGGTAATCAGAAATACGGAAAAAGGAAAAGCCACCTTTCATGCAATATTAAGAAATTACATATGTAGAGCCTTTTAAACACATAAATATACTGTAGCTGTGCTGAAATTAAAAATGTAACTTCTGGCAAGTTCACCCAACTGTGATGTTCAAAGGGGTGTCCTCCGCAGTTATGCTTTAAGGTGTACAAAAAAACAGTGATTAAAATGAACAGTGTTTCTTCTTTTTTAGAAATACATAAATTACTTTTTTGTTACACATTAAATGAAAGCAGTATTTTTACCATGATTTAGGTGTCCTCATCAAGTGTTTGGTTTCTAGTTAAAATTCAGGACCACATTGACTGTTAGCAGGCTTTTCTTGTTGTCATTCTGTTTCTCTCTCTTCCCTAATTCTCATGTATCTCTTTTCTCTGTATAAATATTGTCTAAATGGTTTTATGCTCTTATACCTAGAAAAACAAGATTTTTTTAAAACTGTTTTTTAGATTTAAAAAATGGCAGGAGGCTGACTCCACATCATCAGTTCTAAATTACTTCTGCACTGGCTATGCCTAGAAATGCATTCCCTCTGCTCTGGCATTTGAGATGATGTAGTAAACAATACTAGTGGCAAAATAGGGGAGTATTAAAAAATACTTAATTTTTAAAATGCACTAATATGTGCAAACATTATGCAAATATCTGAATAATTTTACACTAACAACCATTGCAGGCTCCCTCATTTACATTCTTATACCTGTTACAATGCCTGCTAGTATCGCTGTAAGATGCAGTGGATCCTAGTGATGAATTTTCTGAATCCTGATTGAATTCTGTTCCATCTGTTCAATGAGATCATTATTATATGACATCACTGTGGAGATAAAATATGGGGAAAGTTCCCACTTTTGCAGAAGGGAGTTGAGCAAGCATAGCCTTTCCCTACCCTTACAAGTGCTGCTATACTCAGTCTGTTTCAAGTGGCTGGTGGTTATTTTTTGCTTGCAATGTTATTTTATTACACCTTCCTACACAGTAATTAGGAGCTCTGTCTGAAGGGTTCCAGACCTAGAGCAGCGTTGGCCTGAATAACCATGTACCTTCAGCACCACGTTAGCAATGCCTCTCTTAACTGTGCACAGTAATGTATGTGTCTTTCAGGACTACAGCTTGTTATATGAAGAAGCAAAGTATTTCCAGCTTCAGCCCATGCTAGGAGAGATGGAACGGTGGAAACAGGACCGGGAGAGTGGCCGCTTCTCAAAGTCTTGCGAGTGCCTGGTGGTGCGAGTTGCCCCAGATCTTGGCGAGAGGATTACACTGAGTGGCGATAAGTCATTGATAGAGGAAGTGTTCCCAGAAATCGGTGATGTGATGTGTAATTCTGTCAACGCTGGCTGGAACCACGACTCTACACACGTCATCCGATTTCCGCTGAACGGATACTGTCACCTCAACTCAGTTCAGGTAGGAAGTCACGTGTGTGTTTTTGGACAGGGACCTGCTGGCCAGGTACCAGTGGGCTGACCCTCTGCCATGTCACTGGAGTGTTTTGGTGAGCAGAATCAGCTGGAGACTTTAAGCAAGTTATTTACTTCTGTGGGTTGCCTTTCTCAATTTAATTCATGTGTCACCAAATCTCTTTGCAAGCAAACTACAGTAGTGTTAGAATTTTCTGTGGTCTCAGGGAAGACCCTTCACTTTCACTTTCAATGTTTTTTCCCGTTTTATGGCATAGTAGAGGCCTGTTGCAAATGACAGGACAAGGGATAATGATTTTGAACTGAAATAGGGTAGATTTGTACTAGATAAAAGGAGGAAAATTTTTCACTGAGGGCGATGAAACACTGGAACAGGTTGCCCAGAGAGGTGTTGGATGCCCCATCTGTGGAAATATTGAAGGGTCAGGCTGGAGAGGGCTCTGAGCAGCTTGATTTATTTAAAGATGACCCTGATCATTGCAGAGGGGTTGAACTAGATGATCATTAAAGGTCTCTTGCTACCCAAAGTATACTGTGATTCAATGTAGCAATGTCTAAAAGTAGTAGCTGTTATGAAGTGGACATGAAAAAGTCTGGGAGACAAATGCAGGTCATTCCTGGAATAATTATAATAAACTTCAAAGTAATAGTGTTATATGTTTTATCCCTTGTTGGTTAAAAGCAACCAGCCTCACACACCTGCCTGCATCTAGTTATCACATCCAGCATAGCCAGCACTTCCCATCTGGAATCATCAATAGCACAGTCGATGCTGTTTGGTTTAAACACACTTCCCAAATGCTGCAGGCTCATGAGGGAATTCTTATACAGAACAGACTTGCAAGCTGAGCTGGACATCTTTTCATCTGCTAGGTTTAATTGCCCTGCTGGAGAATCACAGAGTCATTAAGGTTGGAAAAGATCTCCAAGATCACTGAGTTCAACCTTTGAGGGAACACCACCATGTCAACTAAATCACAGCACTAAGTGCCACATCCCGTCATTTCTTGAACATTTCAGGGATGGTGACTCCACCACTTCCCTGAGTAGTCCATTCCAATGCTCTAAACACCCTCATAGTCAAGAAATTCTTTCTTAAGTCCAACTTGAACATCCCCTGGTGCAGCTTGAGGCATTTCCTCTTGTCCTGTTGCTGGTTTCCTGGTAGAAAAGGCTGACGCCTACCTCACTACAAACTCCTTTCAGGTAGTTTTAGGTCACTCTTGAGCCTCTATTTCTCCAGATGAAGCAAGCTGAGCACTGGGGCATGCACTGAAGGCTGGCCAGGTACTGCACTTGTGCTAGCACTTAACACAAGGGTCTAGATAGACCTATCTAGACCTATCAATATAAGTCCAGATAAGCCATGTTATGCTTGGACAGTTGTCTCTTACTGGCCTTCATTGTCATGCTGAAACATCAAAACTGTTTTGTCATAGAGATTAATGCAAATTTAGCCTTAGATGTCAGATGACAACTGAAAAGGGGTAGGAGTTTCAAGGACAGTTATTTAGCCACATCATATGATAGTTCTCAAGGCAGTTGTATCCTTCAGCACTTTGTCACTTATTCTGATGCTTACATTTTTGATGGACAAATAAGAATTACAAAGCATATTTATTGATGTGAAAAACCTGAGTCAGAGTGGCAAAATATGTACAGGCTCCAAGAGAGGTAGTGATCCCACATTGGTAACAGGACGACATAAGTATGTCCCAGTGCTAATAAAAATGGGAGACAGGGCAAGGACTACAAATAGACCTGCAGAGTGAGGTACAGACCAAATAGTTTGTCCAGGGCTGAGCTAGTTTCCAGAGTTGCTTCCACCACATTTATTCTCAGAATCCAAGTTTTCCTGTTTTTCTAGTCAAGTTTTTGTGGCCACAAGAAGACTGGATTTGCTGGCAGTACTAAAAAATAGAATAAATTTTTCTTAATTTTTTTCTTTTTCACTGCTCAGTGGCCATAGTCAGCAGAAATCAGTCCAGTACAATTAAGCTATGTAACCACTTTTTTTCCCCTAGCTGAATCCATTTGCAAACAGCAGTTATTATTATTGGACAACAAATACCCTCTTTATTTACTTATGCATTGATGTTTGTTTCCTCTTTTTTGCAGGTACTTGAGAGGTTACAGCAAAGAGGGTTTGAGATTGTTGGCTCATGTGGAGGTGGGGTGGACTCTTCCCAATTCAGTGAATACGTACTGAGACGAGAACTCAGAAGGACATCTCGTGCACCCTCTGTCATTCGAATAAAGCAAGAGCCTCTGGACTAAAATGGACATGTTTCTTTATGCAAAAAAAAAAAAAAGAAAACAAAGAGGAAAAAAAAGGGGACATTTCATGTGCAGTTTGGACTCCAAACAAGTCCTGGAACTAAAATTGAATAAAAGACACATTTATATCAAATATAGAGACCACACCTGAATTCATATGGGAACACTTGGAATAGTAGTGATGATAATAATAATAACCTCAAGCTATAAAGGAAAACACACACACACACATAAAAAATATGTATGTATATGTATGTCTGTACATATATATATGTATGTATATGTCAAAGGGTAGGAAATGCAATGACAAAATGTGGTAGATGAGGTTGGTGCTGTGATGGCCATTAAGTGTCCTAGGCCCCACCTGGGCCCACTTAACAGTGTGCAAGCCATTGCTGGGGGGGACTCATAGACTACTCTTCACCCATTTTCCATTGCCAAACAGCCATCCACTTTTTAATGTGTACACACCTTGACTCAACTTTATTTGCATATGGAGGTTTATGTCTGTCTTTTTAGAGGTGGATGGGCAGGTGTTCAGGAAACGACCATCCATTGCATTGGAAAGCTGAAATTTTAAATGTAGTTTGTACAGAAGTCGCACACTTTTTGTCTGCCCTCACAGATGTGAAAGGTTAACTTTTCTTTTGAATGAGTTTTTTTGTTGTTTTGTTTTGTGTTTTTCAAAGGGGGCCAGAATAATTAATATTTGGTAGAGATGCTCTGGTTTGAATCTGCTGCTTTCCTACAATTTTTTCAAATTTTATAATGTATTAAATACAATAAACTCCTGTTTAAAATAACAAGGGTCTGGTTTAAGCCAACAGAAGCAGAGAGGCGGGATTGCACTGCACTCCAGAGTGTGGAGGGACAAGGCAGCAGGCAGGCAGTGCTGCCTGCACAGTGTGGGGTGAGTTAAAGGCAGCAGAGGCTGTTGAGTGATCTTCTGGTGTGGTGCACATGGCTTCTAATCCTTCAGCGCTGTCCCTTTTAAGCTTTGTCCCAGCTGGAAGAGAAGCTGTTGGTCAGTCTTGAAAATAACACCAGTTCAGCCCAGGGAAACCCATCAAAAAATGACACCTGTTTCAGTAACCTTCAGTGTAACAGCAAATCCCTCTCGATTCAGGTGTTGGCAGCTTCGACTCTCCAAGCCCTTGCCTTGCTGTTAGTCAGCCTGATTGTTTTTCATGTTGCTCATTTCCCTCGTTTCAAGCCATTGTTTTGCCTAGAGAGTGACATGGTCAGCCCCGTGTGTTACCATCAGCTGCGTGTCCCTTGGTAGCAGGCAGTAAATCCACGTCCTTGCAGAGTCTCACTGAGGCCACCTCTGCAGGCACCGGCTCCAGGCCTGGGAGATTTTGCAGAGGCACCACATCCCGATGCCACTGTACGGACCACTCACATATTGATGCACCAGCAAACACCACCTTTCCTCCAAAGTCCCTTTTTGTGCACTGCTACAGAATATGACTGTGTGTTCATCCTAGTATGGAAATTTCTATCAATGCAATGGTGCTGGTGTTCCATTCATTTTGGTGACACTTTGCTATTTATTTAAGAAAAGAAGAAACTTAGATACATGCAACAAGATTTTTAATATAGTCTGATAACTAAAAAAAAAGTTACATTTTTTCTGTTTTTTATTAAAAGATGTCAGAGGACATCTTTAAATAACTGGCAGCACATATCAATGGTTTGCAATTACTGAAATGTGAAAATGGGTGAGGGGGGACTCTATAAATTAAGGTTCATTAGGGGGTTATTAGATCTTCAATGTGATGCTGATCTGTCTATTCACAGTACTGAAACAGCTGCCTCATTGAAAATGCTTGTTTTCAATTAGCATCAGGAAGTCCTCTTACAAAATAAACAAATGCTTGCTCTTACTGCCCACAATTTGGTTGTTAGTCTGCATAGAAGTTGGAAAGCTAAAACCCAGGGAAATAAATATTTTTCAACAGATCTTCAAACCATTGGAAGTGATGAAATCCGTGATAACCAAAAGGATGCCAGTCCCCATGGGTTTGAGGGTACATGGGTGCCAGTGCAAGGTGATGTGATTCTTCAGAAACTGCTGCACAAATCCTCCCTGTGCATCCAGGTGGAGCCGCACTCTTTGGGGCCTCTGTGGTGTCCCTGGGGATGCGTTTACACCCTCTGTTCAGCCCAAAGGTATTCCCACATCCAGACCTGCCCTGCTGGCCCCTGTCTCTGCATAAGGGCTTGTGCTCCAGTGCAGGCTGGAGCTGGGGGCGTGCAGCTTCTTTCCCACTGTTTGGCAAGCAGGCACCCCAAGCCTGCCTGGCCAGGAGCATCAGCAGCCCCAAAAGTGTCTCGCCACTGCTGGCGGGGCCCACACTGCCCACAGTCTCTGCTCAGGCAGGGTGTGGAGAGCAATTTTTGCCACTGATGCTTTCCAACATGTGGCTCCCAAAGCCAGCAGGTTATACTCTGCCAGTGGTTTTGCTTGCTCAGCAAATACCCGTCCAAGTCAATGACATTGAAGATACCTCTGTGCTCCTCCCAAATCCTCAACTGGCTTGAACACCCTCCCACCAAGCCTGCTTTTGTTGTTGATGGGAGTCAAAAATCACTCGGAGACCCTGAATGTAAATGTCTCTGCAGTTACAATGTAGTAATGGAGTAAGAGGTCATGAATATTCAAAGTGATGGCTGATGAAAAATGTATGCAGGAATAAGCTAGCTGTAGATTTTTAGAGACCATATGAAATTAGTCCTGTTTGCAATTGAGGTTTATAACCATGTGTTTTAAAAATGTTCTTTAGAAAAACTGATCAATAAATAAATGAGCAATTTCTCCAGGAAAGTGGGGGGAGAGGGGGTAACCAATAAGGACCAGATTACAGTCAGCTTGTCTCTGGAGGTTAGTAATTTTGACATTTAAATTTATCTAATATATTATTAGAAAGTGTTATCTCCATTTTATGCGATCAGTGGTGCCATATTTAATAACAAGAGGGAAAGCTGCAGTGAGCAGTAGCTGCCAACATCGTACTTCAGCAAGCTGGTTAAGCAGCTGCCAGGAGAACTCCAGATGTGCAGAGATTGCAGATGGCACCAACTCCCCTGCCCACAGAGAGACACAGTCAGAGGAACTTGGTCCTCACCTTTTCTTTGGGTAATGCAAATGCTGGATTTCTGCAATAACCATTGACCCAGGGTTTCATTCTTCCCCAATTGCCTCCTTAATGTACCAAACAGCTGCATAATGTAAGTATGGATCCTGACATGCTTGGATGAACCTTAAAACTGAGTGTCCCATTGAAGACTGAGCTAATTTACTCTGTGCTGGAGAAAGTGAAGTCCTGCTTTGTCACTGGCTTAATCTCTCTTTCCAGAAGCAGTACTGGTAAACAGGTGCTGCTAATTTATTCTGTCTCCAGGTACTTATTGGCCAGGCAGTCTGGCCCAATGAATGTTTTTCCTCTCACTGAGATGATAAAGAAACTGATCATCTCAGTGCTTGACTGGCACAAGCAAATCAAGTTGAGGCGTATTTTATGATGCCCACTAGAATCCATATGATGCCCACTAAAATCCATAACAAAAACCAGGGGGGAAAACTTACTAAACTCTGAAAACATGAAAGTTGAGCCATTCATTCAATTATTTTCCTTTATGCTGAACAGGCACTGATTTCAATTTGAAGAGAAACATTTTGTTCATGAGCATAATTTTTTGCAGCAACCTTTAAAAATTGATTTCTATACTAATTACAGGGTTTTTACAGCTATCCAAATGACTTGTCAACTGAATTTTTCTTTAGTGTTTCCATTGCATGATATGGTGGGAAAGGGTTGAATTTTGTGGGGGGGAGAAAAGCATTTTTATTGACCAATGGTCAGTTTTTCAGAGAAATAAAAGCATTTATTTCCATCTGTCATTTTTTCACCGCGCAATTCTATATTATGAATTATTTCTACAGACAACTGGTATTTGTATGTTGGCATTCAAGCTGCCTGAGGTTTATTTACAGTGGAAATGAAACCAAGACATCCTTAGGGCCTGTAGACCAGTTGCTTTTTCTCAGACTTCAGTTTGAGAGGTTTATTATTTCTTGAGGGTCTGGAGAGATCGCCACCACCAAAAATCAATATGTTGCATCATGTCCCTGCGTTGGGTTTGGCTGCTACCCCATTGATCTGGTTTTTGAAGACCCTAACACTGACTTAGCATATGGGAAACTGTTATGAGACTGAAAGTGTTAAAATCATATCCCTAACTCCTTATAAAAAGATGAAAGGACATAGTACACAAGTTCATCCTCTTGTAAGCTGAGCTAGCTCTGCTAGCTGGTAACCAGGATGTTTACGTCGATGCTCAGGCGAAACCCTAGTGCTAGCCTGCTGAAGCATCTTCTGTTTGCACAAGTAAGAGCTCCAGAAATGGAGATGTCCTCTGACAGATGGAAAAAAGCCCACTTCTCCTTGAATCTGTGATTTTTGGTTTTTTTTCCTACAAGGGACCTGAGTCCTGTGCCCCTAAAATAATGAGGAGTTTAATATTTTTCAGGAGATGTCGGAGATTATGGGCCAGATCCCATCTTCTGCCTTCCATACTCATAGTGAACTTGCCTCACACCCCAGTCAGGAGCCAAAGGGGTGCAGTGTGGTCACAGGCTGTCAGTGTTGTTGTATCAACAACAATAGTATGTCACCTCTGTTGCTCCTAAAAACACAGTATTTTCCACTGCAGGTCAGAGGAAGCATGGGTTGATCAGACTCTTCCCTCTCAGCCTCTTTGAAGCCCTATATACATGAGTTCTCTCTGGAGAGGCTGTTGCTTGTGTGAGCAGGCTGGATTTGTGCTCCTTGGGGAGCATGGGGTGCTGGTGCCCTAGCCCAGCCCATTAAGCCCTGTCCTGTGGTCCTCAAAGTACAGCTGTGGCTTGATGGTCTGGGGAGAGATGGAGAGAGGGAGATTTGTCTCCGTGCTCTGGAGTTTGGACAGATAAATGATCTCATATACAACTCTAAATGATCTTGTGGCTTCTGTTATGTAGCCTGTCAGTGTTGTTATTAATTTTTCTGGGGAAAATGTGAAGCATGGGATGGCTGGCCTTGCCTCCTTACCATTAGGATGCAGTCTAAAAGGCAGGGTGACATTGACTTAAAACAAAAACTGCATGTGCTGAAGTCCCCTAAACTCAGGTACTGCGCTCACTCTGACTTCAGGTCAAACCAGAGGGCTTAGTGAGGCTCAGTGGATGTTTGGTATTTCATTTGATTAACGTTCAAGAAACTGCAAAAACAAAAGGCAAAACAAGCAGAGCATGGATGCTAGTTCTGAAGATCTGGAGCCATGATTTCACTAATCCCTGATGCTTCTGAATAAATATTTCAGTTCTGGGTGGCTTACATTAAAACCAAAAGCAGCTGTGCATTTCTTTCCCTTGCTTTCTTCAGTTCAGGAGGCTTGTTTTTCTTCTGTTTGGGGCTGTGCCTGGGCATCTCAAGAGTAATAACTTTGGCCCTAACGCAACGCTTGGTCTCTTCAAAGTACTGTATAGACCTTCAGTTAAGCATCTCTCTACTTCTAAGGGAGTAAGACAGCCATAAACTCGCCTTGCAGCTGGGGAAGCTGAAGAGGCTCGACTGTCACCCACCAGGGTGTCAAACTGTACATCTGAAGTCCCACTTAGCTGCCCTATTCCACAAAGCCCTCTTGCAGTACAGAAAGAGGTGGAAATCAATGAGGCACTGTGACACATTTATTTTTTAAGCTGACTATTCAAGAACATAGAAGGCATTGCTGGGATGTCTGAATGAGCCTAAAATGTAGCACTGCAACCATGTTAAGCTTGATGCACCTTATTATTGTTTTTTTCTAATTCCTTCCAAAGTGAGAAAAAAATAAATGAAATAAAATTTCCTTTACCTTTCATGTTTTAAGTGAAGTCTACTGATGGTCTACTTCATCTTCTTCCTCTGGCTCAGCTCTTCAGTAGGGACTATAATTTTCTATTTATATTTATGTTCCTTAACACAGAACTCAGGCATTAAAATGGGAGGAGGGGTAAGCTACAGTGCAGTTTGTGAAAGAGCTTTGTTTGTTCATATAGCGGTCACAACAAAATCCTGCTGCATGCCAGGATGGCAGGAATGTTTTTCAGGTGTGGTTGCTGAGATGGAGCAAGGCACAGCTGGCTTCCAGCTTCAAATGCTCCACAATAAAAATGACAACAGTGGGAAACTAGGGCTCAAACCCTCATGGATTATCTTCCTCCTTAAGCATCTGCTCATCTTTCTCACAGTTGTAGCCTTTAGATGAGTAGTTTAAAAGCTGTGCTATCATCTCTGCTGTAACCAGTGCAGCTATTCCAGAAGAAAGCTGCTTGGCTCAGGGACAGCTGTTACACAAAAAAAATTCTCTTCTGATGCATTATTGATAGATGTAAGTTAAAGCCATAAAGCTCACAGCTTTATCGGGCAATATCTACTAAATCCTGGAAGCATGCAAGATAACCTAAATGTAATCTACTGCATACCAGCTTCTTCAGTGATGGATAGCACAACAAAAGCAGGACTAATGAAAAATTAATGAAAACAGTTACTTCCATAAGAAAAATGATCTGTTTTCTCCCACCTTTGTATTGATTTTAACTGGCCCTGTAATTTGAAGTGTATAATTTTTTCCTAAGGTAAAGAGGACTGAGGGTGAGGGAGAGCGAGTGTATAATTCTATTCATGTTTGTGACATACTTTCAGGCTACAAAAACAAAGCATTTTCCTTAGGATGTTGAAGTCGCCTGTGAATGCTGACTTCAAGCATATTTTCTCAGCTCAGGCAAACTGCCATGCTGGTTTGCCTGAAACCAGATATTGCATGAGCAGAGTACTTGGCGAACTTTGAAGGCTAGCAAGCACAAAGAAACAATATTTAAGGAAAACCAAATACAGTGCATGTAACTTGGTGAGTTTAACATATTTCATGCATTTAAGTTCATTCATGATTGATCTGCTCCTTGGTGAAAGGGAAACATCCTCCATTGCTCTTTGGAGAGGGAAGGAACATCAGGCTCTGAGGAAGGACTGCCTCTGATAGACCAAACCAATTGTACCATCATGTTCATGGGCCAGCTTGGAAGAGAACTAACAGGCACATATAGTCTCAGCCTCTTCTCACTAACACATTTAAACACAACTGCCTTTTTCTCTAAATTTAATAGAGCATTTCTTGTCATTTTCACCATCCCACAGCAGAATTCAGTCAGATCTGCAGCTGCTGCAAACTCTATTTTAAATTATTCTTAAGTCTTTACCTGCTTAATGTTAATATATCCACTGAGCCTGAAGGGTAATACTGAGATAATAAATCCTTCAGAACAGCATATAGTTTATTTTGCTATGGTAAAAATGTGCATATTTTTTTAAGTGTTTAGGGAATGCTGCTTTCCTGTTCCCTGTTCTGAAGGCTGTGGGTCTTTTTCTAATCGCTTCCATCAAAGACATGATATGGGGCTGTAGTGTGATGAGGAGCAGGATGTTCCTACTTATTAGTAGCAAATGTTACTCTTTGGGGTTTTTTTCTCTCATCTTTTAGCTGATATGCCTTCATTTTAAAAGGACATTTTTTTTTCAGCTTGAGAGATTTAGCTACATCTTTTGTTGTTGCTTTTGTTCCTTCCTTTTCTTATTGGCCTGATAACAGCTGCAATACAAGATGAACCACCTCTTTTGATGCATGTCCTTAAAAATTAGGGCATTTACTTGTCCTCAGTGTTTGGATTGCCTTTATTTTTGTCTCAGCAGCCTCCTCTGGTCCAGCCTCAGCTGGTGCTCCACACAGCAGATGTGGCGACTGATTGACATCAGTGACCACAGACTCTTTATGACAGTGCCCTCCCAAGCTCATGGGGCCTTGCTGTGTGAGTGAGAGCTGCAAGAGCAGCATCAGTGATGAGAAACCTCCCAGAAAATGTCATGGCCGTAACTGCAGCAGTGAGAAGTGGTGCAGCCCAGGGCAGTGCCTGTACTCACTGTTGGGGGCTGCCCAAGCTGTGGGGCTGGGAGAGGTGCTGATGGCAGTGAGGGGTCCTGGGTGCCCAGCCCCTGTTCCACCATCAGGCAAATGCTCTGTGTCCACTGGAAATCAAAAGCCATCTGGACACAGTCCTGCATAACCAACTCAAGATGGCCCTGCTTGTGCCCAGTGGGAGTGAAGAAGATGATCTCTAGAGGCCCCTTTCAACCTCAACCATTCCATATTTCCTGTCATTTCCAAGAAGACTGGATAGATTGAGATGTGAAAGGCTCCTCAGGGAGCATGCAATGTGGTCCTACCTCCTTACTTGGTGCCATTCTCATATTATCTAGAGTTTTAATTCTGTCCTTTTTTAATTTTTTTTCAATCAAGAGAGATCTTTTACTTTTTTTTTCAGTAAGGAGCAGAATGGGGATTGTGTACTGATGGGAATTGAAAGCCATTGGGTGCCAGTGCTGGGCTTGATGTAATAAACTATATTTAAAATATTACTCACAGAAATTCTGTGAACAGTGAAGCTGCAACTCATAATTACATGTCACTGTTGTTGAAGAAAAAATGAAGAGCTTCAAGAAAGCCAGATGCAGTGCTCCTTCACAGCTTCCTTGTGGGGTCCTGATTTGGGGAAGCATTTCAGGGGGTCCTTAGCTGTCGGTATGGTAGAAGTTTAGTCTTCATTTAATGGGACACTCGCAGTACTTAGATTGTGTTTGTATTTCCATACCTCTCCAAGTTAAGACACAGAGGGGCAAGAACACACAACAGAAAGCTTCCCCAAAGTTCTCTCTTCCTGTTGTTTTTGTTTGATTTACTTATTGTAGGGCTAAATATTGATTTTTCAGCTTTGAAAAACTGAAGACATAGCGTCCTCTTCTGCCATGTTGTCAATATACTTAAAATGAAAAAAACACTCCATGACCACATTTTTGCCCTACAAAAATGTGAGCAATTAGCACAGCAGGTTCTCAGTTCAATATGTATAATTTATTGTAAAATGTACATAATTGGTTTGGCAGCCAGCAAAAGCACCAACACAAGCATAAACCTTTTTATGAATCCATATATAATATTGGATGTTGATGGATTATTACTACAGCAAGATGTCATGTTAAATAACTGATGCAGATGTACAGTAGCAAATTAGTGGTTTTGCCATTTTCATTAAAAAAGGAAACAAACAGAAAAAAAAAAACTTCACATCTTCATTATTTATTGAAGTTGGGGGGTTTTTATACACTCACTGCTGGAGCATCTGGGTGTATTAAACAGATGAATTCAATATCACATTCAGCTAAATTGCCCACAATGGGCAGCTGCCTCATTTCACTCTTCTTAAAAGTCCAAAATGTGTTTTGTGAACCTGAGGCATTTGTCTACTTGCCGAAGTGGTGTGCTGGTTAGTATTTCACCAAAGGGAGGGAGAAGCAGTAGGGAAACATGTCCTTCTGCTGCTGAGACCCTGGCCAAAACATTCTGAGTGCAAGAGTGAGGACAGGGATAGGAGGAGAGGTCAAAGCAGTGCTCCCAGCTTTGTATACATAGACCTGGTTTAAAACCGGGTGGGCAGGGAGCATCATGTACTGCCTGCATATGTGGGGCTGGGTCTATGAGAAGAGCCATCCTCCTGGGTTAGCCCAGAAGCCTCCTAAGTCCTCTGGCTCTCAAATACCTATATGCCATGTAGGGGTGTAAAGCAGCACAGGCTGCAGTCCTTTGGTTTCCTGCTCAGGTCATGGATAGCACCCCAGTGCTGGATCGTGGGCTGGGAGCAGCAGGGTGGTGGGCTGTCTGGGGAGGGGGATGTGCTGAAGGAGCCACCTGGGTTTGCCTTGCTCACTGCTTGCAGCACATCCCTGACCTGGGCTTCTCAGTCCTGCAGGTAATCCTGAAGACCCTCAGGAAAAAGAAGGAGCTCCTCCAGCACCTGTCCAGGCTTGGTCTCTGGGGCATGTCCAGCAAGGTGGGCCAGACAAGGGGACCTCCCTCCATTCCTTCCCTGCTCCATTTTCCCCTATATCTTTTTCATAGAGACCACAAAGAACTCAGACATTTTCCAGCCTCTCTGGAGGTGTCTGTACTCCTCTGAGTGCCTCTTCCCATCATCTGTGAGGCTCAGACCCAGATGTCAAAGCCCCCGTGCCCACACCCGGAGCCACCTATGTTTCACACCAACCTTCCTACACTTCTGTCCTCCTTCTACATCTTCTTCAGCCTCTCTCTCATCCCCAAGTGGATTTTCCCATTCGTTTCCCAATTTTTATATTTTCCTCCGCCCTCAGTCCATTTTTCATCATCTCTTTCCAGTTGTCTGTTTTCTTTCTTCTCCTATAATCCTGTACATTTGGATAATTTTCATTTGGACTGTTTAACATAACCACTGGATTTGTGTTTTAGCCTTGTTTAGCAGGTTGGAGGCTCCTTTTTCTATCTTGTGTTCTGCATTTTCTTCTCCCCCTTAATATGTCAGCATTAACAGACTTGGGATCCAGCTTCACTTCAGTGGGAAGTTTCACCAGTGATTTCCATAGGAGAAGAAGGAGAACATTCAAAATGTGAGAGGCTAAACCCAAGTGTCTGGGTTTGTCTATTGCCAGATTTCCCAAGCTTCTCCATGCTTCCAGCATCTCACAGCTTCAAAGGGACCTATAGGCAGAAAGAAAAATGTTTCTGAAAAGCAGGCCACATTTCCTTAGGTTACAGATGATGGAGGCACCATCCTACTTGTCTTGAGCTAATGTGTCAGAGCAGGGACCTTATCCCAGGCATATCCCTGCTAGGCATGGTGCCCAGTCCTTCTGCCACATTTATATGTATCAGTAGCATATTTGAAAGGAAGGAAGGAGAAAATTTTTTTTTTCCTTCCAACTTCTTCCCAGGAGCAGCTTGTAGAGGTTCATATGTTTCAAACAAGCCAGAAATGTCTGTTCCATCCCCCAGCCTACCCAGTCACACGTTACCTGGCCGGGATGCTGCCCCACAGTAGTGCTCTGAACATGTGTACCCTGCAGACATGCTGTGGCCATCCTTAAACAACAGCTGCAATGGGTGAAGTCACTCATCCACACAGATAATCTAACAAAACCACCAGTAAAGTACATTCAGTGATATGCTAGAAAATATAGTTTTGCTGGCAGGATTTATTCCATGACCCGGCTCTCTTCAGTGAGCAAAGCAGGGAGAGATGAGAGGGATGCCCGCAGGAAGCCTGCCCAACCTCTGCATAGCCTGGGATGGCTGTGCTGGCAAAGCACTGCTAATGCAGCCCGAGGAATAAGCAGCCCTGGTTGTTTTCAACCTTGGCATGTAGAAAGATTCCTACACTGTTCTCCGTTCACATTCAGGTGAGTTTTATTCTGCAGTTACAAAACACCTCAGAAAAAGAATCCAAGCTGATCTCAGGAGTGAAAAAAAAATGGACGGGCAGCTGGTTTTGAGTGAGGTTCCTTTATCAAACAGTATCTGTTCCAACCTCTTCTGTTTGGGAGCAGTCCCACTAGAAAAAGTCCCCATTTCCAGCTTATCCTTTTTGCAGCTGTCACTGCACTGCTCATTGTTTGTGAAGTTGCCGGCACCTGTGTCTCCTGATGCGATCTAGAGGCTCCCACTGTTTATTTCAATGTAAATATTTTTTTTGTTGAGAAACAAAAGGGGCTGGAAAAAGGGAGGTTATGGGAATATTCAGGATGAGATAAGGAATCTGAGGCAGAAAAGAACACACCAATTACCTCAGTTCGCATGCTCATCTGCCAGATGAAACCAGTTTTACCGGCTGTTGCCCAAAGGCAAAACACCACAGGGCTTCTGATGTCGTGTTGGCCTTTGGTCATGAGCCTGGGTAAATAGGTACCTGGCAGAGAGAGAAAAAGGGCTGTGCTGCTTAATGCTAGCTTCATATATTTATGTTCCTCTAGCATCAATTAAAAATATCTCTGTCTCATTCTGCCTGCCTGCCTGCTACTGTGGTATTTGTTTTCTTTCCATAGCACTGCAGATTGTCTTGCCTTACAGTCTACAACAGTGAGAGTTGGCATTTGCCTCTGGCAGGGCAGAGGATGAGAAACCATTTCACTTTTCCTCCACTCTGTCTTCGTGTGGAGCCGTGAAGGTGTTTAATACGCTGGTTGTTGTGAAAGGGTGATGTACAAGGCCAGGGCTGTTGTTAATCTGCAGTGCTTCAATAGCATTAACTTTTTCCTAAGGATTTAAATTGAATTGGTGGCATTGCTGGGACAATATAGTGCTGTAGATCTGAACTGTGTTCTGTGTACTCATCTGTTTTTTTTCTTTATTATATTAACTTTCTTTTACTTCCTCTTGTTTTTTGCCTTTTTTATATCACCAAGAGCCAGTGAAGCAGATTTTATGTTGCAATAATTCTGCATGTTTTGGTTATAAATATCCCAAAGCAAAGTTAAGGGTTTTTCATATAACTATCAAAGCACAGCTTTTTTCATATAACTATCAAAGCTGCTTCAGCCCAAATTGAAAGGGACATTTTGCACATAAAAGTTCATCAGTGGGTGGTAAACAGCTTCTGTCCTAATACATATTGCAAATATTCTGCTGTGGCACAGACCGACAGCTTTGGTGAAACTGGTGGTATCTGACCAAGATGCAGCAGTTCCCTGTTCTAGCTGCTATCCCTGGAACATAACCAGGGTCTGAGCACCCAAGAAATCCCAGGAAAAACAAGCCTTTTGCCCATAGCAATAGAAAAGGTATTTCCAGTCTCCAATTTTTCCTTGCATTCCTAGATGTCTCTTTGAGAGAAAATAATGCTGCAAAGTAATTTAAAAACAGAGGAGGTAAAAATCAGTAACTTCAGCAATAGCAGCACAGAGAGTTTCCTCCATCACAATCTCCCATCTAGATTTTTCAAGCAGGCTTGCAATTTCAGTGGTTGCTTTGGCAGGTGCCCAGCATGATACGCCTGAAAGCAGCCAGGCTGTCTGAGAGTAGATGTGCAATGACTTTGAAAAATCAGGGTTCTTCAAGAGTTCTTAAGTCAATAATAAAAACTACTAAATATTTATCATTTTTTTTCTTCTTCCTCAGAGTTGCACACCCTCAAAATGGCAAATGCTTTGTGATCTGAATCTAACGCAACAGCACTTGTGTATCACTGGCTTGCAACAATATCTATTTGAAGGGATGTTTTAAAGCAGTCTGCAGTGCTGGAAGGCTGCTTTTTCTGTACTGCTTCTAGCTAGGATGTGCTGATCTGAGCACTCGGCAGCATAATTTATTTATTAGGACTTCACACCATTTTTTCCCCATTGACACAGGATTAAAATTAAACATCCTTAACTGCACAAGATGAAAGTATAGCTTAGCTTATTCAGGTACGTCCGCATTAGATACGTGTCTAAGTGATTGCTCTCTGCTAGCTTGATCTTGCTTTCGTGTACAGGCAAAACTCTGCCGAGATGACTTGCCTGAGTCAGATGTTCAGCTGAACCCTGACTGTGCCCAGAGGTGGCAGCGATTGGAACAGACCAGGGCAAACCTTTACAGCCTTTGAGTCTCCAAAGACTCATCAATTGCTGCCATTGATACTAAGGGGGGCTGTCATTAGGACTGAGATCCTTAGGAATGCATCAATTCCTCAGTCCTATCATTTCACCTGCTGAGCAAGAGTGCTGCTCCAACAGGCACTGAAGCTCAATAAATCACTTCTTCACAAGCTTCTGGAGAGGAGATGTGCTCCCAAGCCATGCAGTTACCTGGCTGCTAAGCGCTGGAGGCAGAAGACAGCCACCATCAGTATGGTCTGTGGTCACTTGGGTTGACTCCACTTTAGGACTTTGCTCATGCCAGTTACCAAGTCTGAGGCTATGGGAAATGGTTGTACCTTGTAGTGGTCTCATCCCTTGATGCTGCCTCTCCCAGAGACAGCCCAAGCAGACAGAAAATGTCTGGCTGAATGTCCTGCTGCCAGTGCACAGCAACATCTCACAGGGTGGCATTGTGGGGAGCCAAAATGCTAAGAGCAGGCCTTGAGAGCCACAGGACCCAGGAGAGAGAAAGGAAAAGCATCCCCCACCAAAGGCCCATTATCAGGGGGGCAGTGCTGGCTGCTTTGGGTGCTGGAAAAAGATCAAGTGCATGCAAAAACCCAGCTGGCAGGGAAGGCATCAGATGCAGAGTAAAAGGTCTCTCTGTATCCAGCCACTTCCATGGGGACCTGGTTGACCTAGCCCTGAAAAACCATGCAGGGCTAGACTCGGCTCCTGCAAGCAGATTGCATTCTGCCTCTCCATTGTTAAAATCTCCCCTGCTCCATCAAGTACTTTTATCCCAGTGTCTGGGCTGACAGTCATGAGCCTGGGGTTCCAACAGGATGGATGGGGGAAAAGGAATCCAGAAGATACTACCAGCTTTTCAGGGAGGAGGTTTGCTTGCATGTCTTCTTCCCTTGGCATCTCTGCTGCCCTTGCACCTGGAGGAAGAGTGGTGGGAAGTGGTCCCCCACCCTGACCATGGGGAAAGGGGACTGCTGGTCCTTTGTTGGTGGATGTGGTACAGAGAATCTGAGTCAGGCAGCTGATTTGGTAGTTTGTGGCATACTAGGAGCATGCATGGTGCAGACTTGGTTTAACTGAGTGGACTCTGTAAGGGCCTTGTCAGGGATGCAAAGGGATTTTTCTGGAGAAAAGTGTTGCCTATGAGAGTTCCTAAGCTTTGCAAAGCATGGAAGTGAGCACAGTGCTCTGAAAGGAGTGGGATGGACTGTGGCGGACTACTACACCAGCACAGATGTGGGCTGCCAGGGAAAACAGCCCCTAGTGTTATCTAAAAGCTGAATGTTTTCCTGGGAAGGATCATGAAGGAGAGATGAAATATACCCGTTACATGATTGCTGGAAATATCATTGAATGCAGAACCTGTTGCCTTTTACACCAGCTACTTTGAAAAGCAACCTCATCCTGCAAAGTCTGCTTTGTACTTCAAACTCCCTCCTTTTGTGATAAGCAACACGTGTATTACTTTGTCCATTGCTCCCTGTGCATACATTATGTGGTGACATATGACGTGGTGATGACACTGAAGCCACCTGTTGATTGCCCAAGGTTTGAAAAGGTGGCCTGGAATGGAAAATACTGTCACAAAGACCTTCACACATAGGTTGGTTGGTTGGTTGGTTGGTTGATGATTACAGACTATGAAGGGATGTGCAAGTAGACTTGGGCAGTTTTCCTGCAAACACTGTGGTCCAAAGTTACGCTGCAGATGTTGGGGTGTCATTATTCATGGAGGTTAAAGCACACAATAGGAGAAGCCGCCATGTTAGTAAAGCTTGCAGAAGCGTAATGTATATGAATGTACTTCCAGTGCTTCCATCTCCTGAGAAGTAAACAGAAATTAAAATGTACTCTAAGTTTGCACACACAGAATCATTAACTTTGTATAGTTAGGAACTAGAGGGAGGGAGGGAAGGGGGATTTTTGGTAGAATTTTTTTTTTTGCCCCAGGCAAAATTTTCAACATTAACTAATTAATGTTTATAAAGCACTTTGCATACATAGTGCCTTTCATCAGGGGATCTCCAAGTATTAGATTATATTATCTTGAAGGCCCCAGGCCTGTGCACACTAGCCCTATAAAGTATTAGCCTTATAAACTTTGGTAATTCACTTTGGGTTTTTTTCCTGGGGTTTTTCTTGGTTGGGTTCTTAATCTTCCCTCTTCTGAAAATGCACTGAGCATTTTGGCTGTGTATGTACAAAGGTGGTAAAAAGTATGGTGTCAGCCAGAATGACCATATGAAAACTCAGGGCTCCATAATGAACTTCTCAAATCCTCTAATTACCAGAGCTGGGGAGTAGCAACTGTGCCAAACTAAAATTCAACTATAAACCCCACTCATCAAGTAGGGGTCAAGAGAAGGCATCATCACTGGTGGGGGAAACAGTGACATTTGCTCTGGTAATGACAGTGGGCACAGGGAAAAAAGGGGAAGAAAGGGAGCCCTCTGATCTCCAGCAGCATCAGGAGACAAATCCCTTGCTCCAGCTTGGGGGTGAGCTGGTGGCTCTTCTGTATTGAATTAAATTTCTGTTACTGGTGGCTGGAGGCTGGGAAGGCAAGGATGGGCATGAAAATGGCTGCATTTAGCCCATCTGGAGTGTCTCCATTGCTGCCATCCTCCTGGGCAGAGGCAGGAGGTACCCCAAAGCCATGCCAACAGTAGTGAATCTCCCATGTGCTAAATCTGAAAAGCCTGCTTGGGTGTGGGCTCAGTGGATGACTCAAACAATTACTTAACAATAGCTGCTTGCGTGAGCTGGCAGGGATGAAGCCAGGTTCACAATGGAAAAAATGTGTGGGCATCTCAGCTTTAGCGAAACACATGGGGAACAGACTTGCTGCTGCATGCAGGAACTACCAACAGAGAAAGCAAGGCCTTGGGGAGCAGAAACTTGACAGGGACAAGGCAAAGGATGTCTTTGCCCTTACTTGCACATCTTACAGGTGGAATTCCCCCAGCTGAATTTAGCTGGATAAGGGCTGCTACTCTGAGGGAAAGGCTGAGCAGCAAATCCAGTCTTTTGAAGAGTCAGCGGTATTCAGAACTCCAGAATGGAGCCATCCGTTGTGAGGCCATCTTGTCTGGACTAAAGTACTCTTTCATCAGTGAAAGTTCACAGCAAGGATGGGAAATCCCTCCCTTTTCAAAGGAGAGGAGAGTTCAGCAGGGTGATGGCACATGTAGCTACAACCAGACAGGTACTTCCTTCATAGAAACAACCTGACAGCTCTTCAGAGCCTGCACACACTGAAGAACTTTATGGGGAGCTTGGAACAGGTAAAAGTGCTCACTTGCTGCTTGTGGACTGACATTCCAAATCTCAAAATAGCCACTTGGCATGTGACTCCCAAGAGAGAGACAGCTGGGAGAAGTGCGCAAGGGGGTTGCAGGGAATGGCTCTCCAGATAGATTGTGGGCAGTATCTGGACATGTAAAAACATGTCAGGAAACCTAGCAAGCTGGAATCACTCACCAGGCTGGTAATGTGGATAAGAGTTTGGTATACTAAGCCTTGCACCGTGCACTGTGCACTCCTGGTTCCAAGGAAGAGTGGGAACTCCACAGAGATCCGGAAGGTGCTTACTGTGTTGACCTAGAGCAGTATTCAGATGGAGATGCAACTGTAGCAGAGCTCTTGCTGCCAGGGAGCCGGCAGAGACAACTTTGTCATGTCCACATGCTTTATCCCTGCAGCCAGCGCTGCAGGAGAGCAGGAGGTCCATCTTGTGTTGGCAGATGTCCTAGGAAGCATGGCCCACATAGATTGCCCTGTTGTTGCAAACAAAAGAGGGCTGTGAGAGCCAGCTGTACATTGAGAATGAAGAGAGAATAAACTTTCCTCCTCTAGAGACACCACAGTGCAGAGAGTTGGCCTGGGTGCAGTCAAAGGTCCTATCACATTGCTTCAACCGGCAGCACCGGCTGATGTACTGTACGTGGTTGTAGTGAGCATTGACAGGGACTTGTTTTTTGCTCTCCCCTTCAGGCAGCTGTGGTTATAGAGAACTGGGAGAAGAGGAATCAAAGCAAGAACTACACTGTGATACGGCTGGGTCTGTCCTCCTGGGCTCCAAGGGTGCTCTTCTCCTGTGACCACCAAGTGTGCTGGATGCATTTTGCTCTTCCAGCTTCTCCAGTGCACTGTGTTTGACCCCTGCTGGCAAGTGTGTATTTATATTGGCAAATGAGTCCATCTACCAGATAAAGGGCCTTTAATGAGGCAAGCAGGCACAGTTACAAAGGGTTTCTGCCATGAGTTGTCCATGTACACATTACTCTCACCTCTTCTTTGATGCAGACGCTTCACTTAGAGGTCAAGCTAATATGTCTGGTCCTCCAGGCCAGAATACTCCCACACTTGCTTGATATGCAGCAGGAGGGAGTGGTTGATGCTGTTGGTATTGCCTCCAACCTAGCACAAGCATGGATTAATCCACATTCGCCAACAGAGAGCAAGGCACCTTTTCCCTTTCACTGAACTGAGGAAGCAGACGTTGCTGCACCAGGCCCTTGGGAGCCTGGAGCTGGGAATGACGACTCACAGGTAATCACAGATGGGTTGTGAGTCATTCCTGCCCTGGAAGCTGACCAGCTTCTGCTCATCAGCCACCATTGCAAGAGCTGCAGCTCCTGTTAGATGTGAGTGGTTTTGCTGCCTGCTGGTTGTTGTGCATCCAGTTGAAAGTCACCTGTACTCCTCTTCCACAGGTGGGTGGTACGAGTGCTTTGGAGCAAAATACGATGCTTGGCTTTGAAGGAGAGAGGCTGTGAGGTTTACCCATTGCACAGCCACAGCTCTACCCCTCACCAAAGCAGGTGCACTGCCAACTGCAGTCTTCAGCCTCAGCAGGTCTGGGAGAACTGTGGCTCTGGTTGCTCTTCGCATTTGCATGCAATTCTCTCTAACTCCTGAATCCTCTTCCTGCGACAGGTAATTTGCCTACCTGACAGGAGCTCAGGAAGAGCCACACAGCCTCGGATTTTCCCACATTTCACACCAATGAGTCCTGACTGGTACGTGTTGAGATGTAAGAGCAACAAGGAGGCAACACAAAAGGATGAGAGGGGCTTCTGCTGAAACTGAAGAGATGTTGGTCCAGCACAGGGAGGCAACACTACCATGCTGGGCTTGGGTAGACCATCTCATGATGCTGTGTAGCCAATCATCTAGGGATGAGTCCTCTAGAGTTCTCTTCCATGGAGGTCATGCTTCTCCTTTGGTGGGGACAGCTGTAACTGAGAAGTTGTAGCATGACCAAGAGCTTGCAAGGACCAACATCATGGCATGACAGTGCCAGTAGCTGAGGGACTCCAGAGGGAGACAAGAAACGACTTGCAGCAAAGCTGACTCTGCAAGGCTGAGTTGGGCAACTGCAGTTTAGATCAGTTATAGATCTAGAGGCCCTCAAGTGAGGCAGGAGACAGAGGAAGCTTCCCACTCCTGCCAGCACATCCATATTTGGTGGTGTGGGTGAGGCTGCTCACTGCCTGGGGGCTCAGGCACCGACAAATTGGGCCACTTAGTCTAGTACAGAGAAAGTTTGCCACAGTACTCTTCTTCCCAGGTTTTTGGAGGTTTTGGGTAACTTTGGGGGAGGAGGTATTAATTTGTACCCCCAGAAAAAAAAGTTTCAGCTCTGTCTTAAAGCAAGCTCTTGCATAGTATGGAAAAGAATTCATGTGCCCCCAGAACAGGTGTTGCTGGCAACTCTCCTTACCTCAGGAAGTGCTGAGCTGGTTTTATGGCCCAGGCTAAGTACATCTTTGGACTATGCAAAGCTGCATCTCTCTCTTATTAAAGTCTGAGGACTAAACAGAGATGCCTCCTCCTCACCACCTATCCACAGGGAGGAGAACAACCCTGGTGCAAACAGCTGTTGTTCCTCACTGTGGCAAGGTGGGCACTGGGGCTCGGCTGCCCTTCCAGGCAGCTCACCAGGGATATGAGGGACCAGTTGTGATGCCCCACAGTGGGGGAAGCACTGCAACGAGGCAGGCTTAGGGCATTTGGAGGGCATGATGACCATCTTGGTCTCCAGCATAGGGAGCTGGGTTTATAAGCATATGAAAGCCTCAACTCCAGCCCACCAACATTCTCTCCCCAAGGGAGGGCAACAGCTTCCCCTAGGGCATTGAAAACATGGAGGGAAATACCCTTCAGAAACTGCCCAGATTTCATACTTGGAATTCAGACCACCAGTCTTGTGATTCCTGGAGATCTGATTCATGCTTTTTGAACGTGTGGGTTTGGCAATCCTGTGCTTACACTTACAGCCATTTCCCAACCCCTTATTTTCCCCAGAGGTGTTCTTACTTTTCCCTTTTTTACTCTTGTACACATGAAATAAACTGCTTGAGGGTTAGAGGGGTTGTTACTGATAGCAAAATCATCTATTAAATTCACAGTGAGTTGCTCACTAAATAACACCAAAAAATCCCCCACAATTTTATAGTCTAAACCAACCACAGCAGGTTGGAGTGACTCCTCACAGCTTTTGCTTTGCCTTGGGGCAGGATATACTGGGCAAGGGTTTTTCTCCCCAAGGAGCAGCAGGAAAATGCTGCGCCCCCACTGTAGCCATGCTGGGGGTGGCAGGCAAGCCCTGTACCATCGTGGAGGATATGACCTGTCTGTCCCTACATGCTTTTGTAGGAAAGATGTGCTCCTGCCCCCACCAGCTGCTCTGGGGAGGGAGGTCTGGCTACACACAGGCACATAAGACCCCAGGAGAGCATCTAAGGGCCTTTCCCGGGGGGCATGAAAATAGGATGATTTTGTTCTGGAAGATTTTATATGAGAGTTTTGGACCCAAATTAATTTGGACTAGCAAAAATCACATTTTTTCTCTCATATTTTTTTTTGTGCAGTCATAGAAAGGACTGTGTCTTCATCACCGTAGATACCAACCAGGGGCATAAGTAATACCTCAGGTCAAAGAAACAGTATTAATTATCCAAACCCTGTGCTGAGCACCATTTGTATTCCCTTAGACAGACTGTTGCTGGCACAATGGAAGGCAAAACCATGAACCCACAGGAGTAGAGACTGTTTTCCAGTTTCTGTAAGCACTCCCTGTCCATTTGAAGACAGAGCAGAATCAGGGAGAAAAAGGGAATCCTGTGTGAGGGAGAGGCTTTGTGAAGTGCCAGGCCCATAGCGGCCCCACATGCCCAGAGGCGTTACAAGATGTGACCTTTCAGTCGGTTTAGGATTCACAGCTAATTTCAGGAAAAGGCTTTGTTGTGGTAAATATTAGGAAGGTATACTACAGTGCTGTCCTTGGTCTACATTGTCTCAAGCAATGTGCCATGGACATCCACAGAGGATGGCACACTGGGAAAGGGAACTACCAAAAAGAAGATGGAGGGAAATCCCCAACACAAGGTTTTAGCTGCTGAGAAGTGAGTGCTTCCTTCTCGTGGCGTTCTCTGTGATGCCGCAGAAGCCTAACAACAGCAAGTTTTTATTGGCATCACAGCAAAGCCCAACTTGAAGGAGACATCTAAAAGAGCTTAATAGCCTAACAGCACTGCAGCTGCCTGGGACAGCCTGCCTTCTTTCTGAAGGAGGTGCACACAGGAATTTAGGGAAGGAAAACTGCTCCACCCTGGCTGTTCTTCCCTGGGGAAAAGGGAACCTGCATCTCTGACACCTTGGGAATGCAGAAATAATAGCAGACACCTTTGCAACCACCACTCCTCAAGGCTCTCCAGAAGTTACATTCAAGGTTTGGAAGCTTGTTGCCTTGCATTTTGCAGTTTTTTCATGTTTTTACTACCTGTAAGAGTTTTCACGCATATTCCTGTAAACATAGCCATGTTTTGCTAACTGTGCTGAATTGTTTCCATTCCATTCCCATGGGCAGAGATGCTTGATAGACTTGTCATCTGCCCAATGGGACTGAGTGGACGTGTAACCTTTCCACCTATCTGAGAGAATTTCTAAGAGAGTATAAAATAAACTCAGGCCTCTCCGAGGTCCCTTCTTTTCCTGCCTTCTCAGACCTGTCCGTGCATGTGTTTCTTTCGTCCCTTAGTGTGAGAGAAGCTCTCGAGATCACAATTACAACCGGACTGGCATTGCCTAGTCATTAACAAAGATAATGGGAGAGAAAGTAACTGAGCCCTATTTTAGCCCTGTTCAAAGTGATTTAATGTCTCAACAGACCCACAGGGACCCCCAAGTGCTCACAATTCCTGCCTGGACAAGAGGTTTGCAATAAAGCTTTGTGAGCTGTCAGCTCAGACAAGGGGCAGCTGAGGATTTGCTTGTGCAGGAGATGTCTCCTATGGAAGGCAATCAAAGCAACAAGCCTGAAAAACACTGAGAAGCGATGGTAGTCATCCAAGGGAAACAAGTAATTTGAGGGATGGGGAGGAGAACTGGAGCAGCCATGGAAGCTCAAGAGGAAGGCAAGCTTTTGGGCAGAGCAGAAGCGCCCAACAGCTGTGAAACATGAGCGTGGTAGCACCTTGTCTGGGTGTTGCTGGCCCATGAGCATTTCACTTGGGTTTTGCCTGAGCACAGAAGTTAAAGTCAGGCAGGAGGGTGCCTGGATGAAGCAGACATCCAGTTCAAAATTCACAGAATCATCATAGTGAAGTAGAGGGGCAGAGTCACCTTCATTGATCTTCTGATCACGCTGCTTTTGGTGCACTCCAGGACAGAGTTTTTTCCAGGCTGCAAGTATATGTTGCTTGCTCATGTCCACCTACTCATCCACCAGCACCTCCAAGTCCTTCTTGGCAGGACTGCTCTCAAGTGACTTTTTTTTTTCCAGTGTATACTCACGTCTATAGTTGCCCCAACCCAGGTGCAGCACTTGTACTTGGTCTTGTTAAACCTCATGAGGTTTCCATGGGCCTACTTCTTGAGCTTGTCCAGGTCCCTTTAGATAGCATCCTTCAGGTGTGTCAACTGCACCACTCAGCTTGGTGCCATCTGCAAACTTGCTGAAGGTGCACTCGATCATTCTGTCTATGTCATTAATGAAGATATTAATTAACACTGGTCCCAGTATGACCACTTGTCCCTGACATCTTTCAGGGCTCTGAGCCATTGATCACTATCCTCTGGATATGACCATCCAACCAATTTCTTATCCATCTAACAATCCATCCATCAAATCCACCTCTTTCTAATTTAGAGAAAAGGATGTTGTAGCATACCATGTCAAAGGCTTTACAGAAATCCAGTTAGATGACATCCGTAGCCTTTCCCTTGTCCACTGATGTAGTCACACCATCACAGAAGGCCACTGGGCTGGCCAGGCAGGATTTGCCCTTGGTGAAGCTATGTTTGGTGAAGCTGTGCCCAAATCACCTCCCTGTCCTCCATGTGCCTTAGCACAGCATCTGGGAGGATTTGTCCCATGATCTTCTGAGACAAGCAGGTCAGGCAGACAGGTTGGTAGTTCCCAGGGTGATCTATTCCACCCTCTCTAAGATGGGCACAGTGTTTCCCTTTTTCTAGTCACCTTGGTCTTCACCCGAGTGATATGACTTTTCAAATATCACGGAGAGTGGCTTAGCATCTATATCAGCCAATTCCCTCAGGACCCTAGGATGCATCTCATTGAGTCCCATAGACTTATATACATCCAGGTTCCTCAGGTGGTCATGCTAACACAGTGGGAAACAGTTTGCTCCCCAAGTCCCCATACTGCTGTCTATCCACTTGAGAGATGTGGAAGAGAGGTTGCCATTGAAGACTGAAGCAAAAAAATTGAGTACCTCAGCTTTTCCTATCTGCTGTCACCAGTATCCCAGCATTGTTTATTAGCAGGGGTACACCTTCTTAGACCTTCAAAACATCATTCCCAGGGCTTAAAGCACTGAGAAAGGGCAGTAGCCAGGGAGACCAGCAAGGAAAGGCAGGTGGTGCTACAGCAGGTTTGTGCAAGGCATGAGCAGGGGGGGCAAAATGCAAAACTAAGGCAGCTGTAGGGGTAAAGGGGAGGTGGGAAGGAGATCTGACACCACAGAGAACAGGTGGAGGAGATGAAGGACAAGAGTGGGAAAAAGGAGCCAGGTCATTGTACCCACATCTCAGTCAGATGTGCCTGGGGACATTTGTCCAAAGAGCCAGGGAGTGTTGGCGCCACATCTCGATGTGAGGAACTCAAGCCCCTTACACATGGCTTACTGTCCTTGACGGAGATTGGCTTCTCAAGGAGACTCCTCAATGAGGGAAGCGCCTGACGGAGCTTGTGCCGTGTCAGATCAAGGAGCACCCAGGGAATCAGCCGGTTGGTCCAGTGAGGGTTCAAAGCCCCCACAGCCAGGCCTCCCACCCGCCCTCTATCCCAGAGCCGCCGGACCCAGCCCGGCGCACTAAGGGTAAGGGCCTTCCCCACGGGCAGGGCCTTCCCCAGGGGCTGGGCCGGGCCGGGCTGAGCAGGCCCGGCAGCCCCGGGGAGCAGGGCGGTGCTGGCTCTTCTGGGCCCAGAGCCAAACAGCAGGCTTTCTCAAGGCTGCCTCCACCAGCGCAGCCTCTCCGCCCTTCCCGGGGCTGGGTCCCTGCGCAGGAGCTGCCGGGGAGTCAATGCCAGCTCCCGCCATCCATCACCCCTGTGCCACCCACCCTACTCAGCCCTGTGGTGCTTCCTCTTCTCCCATGTGTCGAGTGCCGCCCAAAGCAGGTGACAGCTATGCAGGAATTTTAAATCTCTTCTTGATCCCTTCCTTAAATCATCCGTGTGTTTCTGGGGAAGGGGAGAAAATCACCAAAAGAGGCAGCACTCTACCCCCTTCCACTCTGCGAGGGCTGGGTGGCACCTCCCTGACATTCTTCCCTGGGGGATGCTGAACCTGGGGTCACCTCAGCTTCCTTGCTCCCTGACGTGGCTCAGGACCGCAGAAAGTTGAGCCTATTAAGGAGAAAAAGCCTGAAAAGGCAGACGTCTAGCTCAGGAGACAGAGGAGCCTCACCCAGGTACAGGGAGGTCTGGAAGAGTCGGGTCCCTGCAAAGTTTTCATCCTTCCAAAGTTTTCACTTGATCAGGACTACAGATGAGAAAGAAAAGAAAGGCAAGGCGAGGAGAGGAGAGGAGAGGAGAGGAGAGGAGAGGAGAGGAGAGGAGAGGAGAGGAGAGGAGAGGAGAGGAGAGGAGAGGAGAGGAGAGGAGAGGAGAGGAGAGAGAAAAGAAAAGAAAAGATTAGGCTCCTGACTCACTCTCTTCCCAAGACTGCCCTAGCCCAGGGCATTTTCCCTGCCTTGGGAAGTGTTGCAAAATTTGAGTTTGCCCTGGAGGTATCTCTCACTAATTACTGGATATCCTGGTTTTGTGTAAGGACATAGGCAGAACCTTCCCACAGGTTCTTCTTTACCGCATGGGAAAAAAAACTCGAAATGCTGATTTCTATTTCAGCATCCCCAGCAGACTGCTGTGAAGGGCTCATTGCACACTTGAGGGGATCTTTTTCTGGAGCCATCCTCCCCAGCTCTGGGGCATCACTCACCAACAGTTTCTAAGAAGTGTAGAATTTCAAAGGCAAAAACAAGCTTACTTTTAATACTTGCCCTCTGTACCTGAAGTTTGGGTCACTTTCAATTTTTTTTTCCCCTGTAATAAAGAGGGCTAAAGCTTTCAAATTAGAAGCAAAGACTGAGAGCTGTGTGAGATGAGGCCTCTTTGAGTTCGCACCATCCACCAGCTGGTCTGCAAGGGGCTAAGGAATGGGCTGGTGAAAGGTAGGATACAGAAAATTACAGACCTGGCTCTGACAAGAGGTAGCACAAGCCTGATTACCACCTCAGCTTGACACAAGGCAGATGCTCACACGGGCTGTAAGCCTCCAACCGTGGTTTATTCACATCAGTAGAAGAAAACTTCTTCAGCTATGAGATGTTGAGTAGCCCACACTGTATCAACACATCTGGTATGTATAATTTAGCCTAGACTACACATCTTCTGCTTATTTCAGCTTTTTCTTTCAGCGTCAGGCCACCAACTCCCATAGACAGTATGTGGCCCCCATCCCTCATCCTACACTGGCTCAGTTCTGTGCTGGTGATAGTCCTTGCTAGTCCTTCAGAGAGAGATGAGGTGAAAACAGAGGGGTTTTCCACATTTTAAGAGACATGAAGTTAAAAATGAAAATTGCATTGAGCAGGAAGGAACAATCTAAGGGTTTCTTCCTCAGTAAGTCTGCTTCATTAAATACACAGCCTGCCTACACATACCCACCTGCTTTGTTTTTAGAAAGGCCCTTTTCTGTCTATTCTGTAAAAGAAAGCCTCTGCCGGAATGCATGTAACGGTATCACTGAAGCTCCTGAAGAGAGGAGCGAGCTCTGTTTTCCATCCTTTGTATGCCTTCTTTTCCTGCCTTTCCTTCTTGAGACTTCCCAGTGATCAGCTCTTCAAGGGAGTCTATTCTCTGCCCAATTTTGCACAAAGGTATCAAAGGATTTTAACAGATTAAAACTTGAAACCTCTTAAAGAGAGAAGATAATTTATCTCCTTCCTCCCTCTCTCCTTGTTGCTGGATTTTCACACCTGGAAATTGTTATAACTCAGTCTTTACATAAAGTAGAGTATTTATGTTTAAAAGTTACTCAGCCATCCTTATACACACAGAGTACATATATATTCACACATAATTACTTGAAAAAAACGCTTCCTTCCAGCTTCTAAGAACAGAAATAAGAAACACCTTAAAATAACTGTAAATAACAAACCCTGTCATGCTAAACACTTCAAAGTGGAAGAGCAAATATCTCAAGAAGCTTGGGGAACTACACATAATTATGAATTAGCTCTCAAAAACAGAAACAGATGATCTGTCCGATAATTTCTCATTTCAAATAGACTTAAAAATAATATTCCCTGTGATCTGGTAGAGACAGTAACTGCTTACTGATAACTGCAGAGCCATTATCAAGCAAAGCCTGTGGAGCATGGCATGCCAAACTGTTGAGATGGACATTTTTGCCTTAGCAAAAATGCAGAAGACCCCCACCTTTGCTCCATCCCACGAGGGCACAGCCCCAGGGGAGGTAGTCTTTCAGTGATACTATGACACTACAAATGGGCAGAACTCTGGTGAAATACATACTGGTCACCATCTGGGGCCTCAGTGTGGGTCCTGCCACCACTCAGTGCCCACCTGAATCACATAAGACATGGCTCTGTACCCTTTGCTACTTCTGAGACCGACACAGGCTGACAATGAGACACATGGAAGAGCTATGGGGACCGTGAGATGGGGGTTGGGGAAGAGAATGGATGACCATCTCTGATAGGGTCCTCAGCAGGAATGTTGGATGGCTCTGCTAGGGAAACATCCCTTGGAAGATGGGAGGTACCTACTGCTGTAAGGACCTTGTAGAAAACCTTTGACTGAAGTAGGACTTAAGGGTAGAAGTCTTGGCCACCATGAAACACCAACTTCTTGCAAGGATCTTCCCCCTGCACAGAAAATAGCAGCCTCAGGGATGTGAGCTGACCTCTGCCACCATCTCCTTCCACCCAAGAACAACCATTCAAATCCAGAATGAAAACCCTCCTTTTCCTCCCTTCTTCACAGCAAAAACCCTTTCAAAAACAGGCTTCCAGGATGGAAACTGAAGCAAGGGATCGTGAGGGGAGACTGGGTAGCAAAGTTACCGGCTAACATGCCAGAATAGCTACAGAGATCAGGCAATGAGTGACCACCTCATGCTTATAATAGAAAAGGAAAGAAGAGGCTATAGGAGCAAGGACTGATATATCTGAAAGGAGGAGATTAAGTTTATTGCCTATTCCTTCAGTGTTACAAAGCCAGATGGGGTGCTTGTTCAGGTTACAGAAGGCCTGCAACGAGTGAAACACTGGCGTTGTGGCTTGCAGACAAGCAGCCTTTCTATCTAATAAGGGTGGGACAGCCACTGACATGTGGTAATGAGCCCAGAACCCAAAGTGGCAAAACAGAGAGGTCCAGTGTGCTGTGCTCTTCAGTCCTGGTACTCAGTTTTGCATCCCTGAAAGGAGTAAAGCCTTCACTACAGATTGTAGTTATTTTCAGAGCTGCAGGCTCCAGCTGTGGGACCTGGGATAACAGTGGCTGTATCCAGCTTTTAGAGCATGCGCAGACATCGTGTGTGCTACGTGCAGAGAGAAGAGTGTGCAGCACTTGGCCTTAGAAACCCAGCAGCCCTCGTTTGAAAAGCTGCTGGGAACAAGCCCATTTCACCAAGTCCAATCACTTGGACTGTCTGCCCCTTCAGGACATCCTCACTTGCTTTAGTCTTTCTCTCTTCACCCCAGTGATTACAAATGAAGAGGAAAGCAAAGAACAGAGCAAAGAGATGAACCTGGAGAACAGCTGACAGCACTTTTGCTCAGCACAGTGCACTCACATAGCAGGATACAGGTGCCTACAAAGAGAGAGGGCCTAGAACAACTTGATGCAAACAGTAGCCTTAAGCTACTCGTGTCAAAAGTGTCCAAGAGAGTGCAATGGCTTTGAGGAATCATCCAGCAATGTCTCACAGTCCCCTGCTACCTTCCTCATTAAACCTCGAACAAAACTGCAGGGTGTATTAGTGCACTCCAGCTAGGCTTTCCCAGGGGGGAGAAGGGAAAAGCTGGAGTCAAAGACAGTGCAAAGGGCTAGATTCAGTGCTAAGACTTGAAAATGGCAGTAAAAGGAAAAAGCAGCAGCTGGAGGAGAAACAGTACAGGGCCCCCTTTCGTTATTAGTACCACACAAAACTTGGCATACCATGCTGCTGAAATAGTAGTAAAGAATAAGCAACAGCAGCTCCCCCCCACCACCAACAGTATATACCCTTTTCTCTAAAGGTTGAGCACTTCAGTGGCAGGGCTATTTGCCCAGCCAGCTCAGTGCATCAGAAAGAAACAGCCACTAGGGTAGCAGGCCAACTGGAAAGCAGGAAGTGCCAGGAGCAAGCTTTGGAGCCCTCCCAACACTGGCAGCAGAGACGGTTCCCCAGGTTCCCAAGCTTGAACATGAGCATAGTGAAAGGGCATACATAAAAGGCAAAGGAGCACGATCGCAGGCTTTGTCCTTATCACCTTATGACTGGGATTTTAGTATTCCCATAAAGGGCAGGAAAACTGGGGAAAAGCATGGAAGTGAACCCCTCGTGATGTCTCCTTTAACTCCTGATGTGGCTGAGCAAAGCCCAGGTATCTCCTAAACGCCACTTTAGAGGACACTTTTCTCATAAGCAAAGATGAACTGAAATGCAAGGCAGGATGAACCCTTGGTTAGGGAGACAAGTATTTTCAGTTTTTTGCACCAAGGACAACGCTGTCCCAGTCTGCAATTAGGCCTAAATACCTGCTGGAAAACATCTGCTACTCCTTCCAGCATAAAATATTTGGGTTTGAGGGGTGTTTTGGGAGTGGGGTGGGTGTGGACGTGACACACTAGGAAAGAGGCAGCACACAAGGAGAATCTACTGGTGAGAGACAACTTGGTCTGGCAGCAATAAAAGCATGTGATCTACATCATAGGCAGGCCATAAAAACAGCTGAATCATCCATCATCCTTTTGATATATCTATTTATCAGTTATTTTCTCCAACATATTTCACTCTGGTATCGCATTGGTTTAAAGAAGCAAAAGAGGCAGGCCAATATGCAGATGCTCTTTGTGGTTCTCCAACCTTAATTAATTGTGAGTTACTTTAAAAACAATTTAGGACACTGCTTCCACAGCACATTGCTGAAGTCTGACACAGTTTGTGCTTTCGCTTCCCAGAACGTGTGCAAAGCTCTCACTTCTGCCCAGCTGTTAACAAAAACCCCACAACCCAGTTTCTGTGCTGACTGAGAGGAGGAAATCAGACATGAGAGATTGCTATTGCTCCCTGCCCACCCCTCCCCTTTCAAGTAATCTTTTGCTCTGTTACCTACTTCTGTTTAAAACCCCTTCAAACAGAGAGGTTTATAGTTCATATGTCACGTGAGGAAACCGTGCCAGCTCCTGTGATGGGCAGACAGCTTGGGCTTGCTCTTGGAGTCACACCATTAGTCATGGTGCTGACAGCTTCAGATGCTGAACTTCTCATGAAAGGAAACAAAGTTACCAATTTATTATTTTTAATAAAATAATTGCTTTAATGCAGTATTTAAAATAATTTTTAACATCTGATCAATAAGATACAGTACACAAATATGGAAAATGCTGCACTTTACATAAAAAGTAAAGCTAAGCATTTAATTATACAAAACAATTTTGCCCGATGCCATCAATATCTTGCAAACTATAGTTTAGTCAAAGTACTGCCTTTCTTACATATATATATATATATGCTATATATACATATATAAATAATTTACAGCATTCTTTTACTAGATTTGTTTACTACTGTTCCAACAAAAACCAACATAACTGATTCACAACTTGGTGATTTTGGTAACCATCTGCAGTAGTTCTGACAGTGGAGGGTGTGTGAATAGGTGCTTCAAGTTTTGAAGCAGCATGCCAAGTAACCACAGAAAGCTTGTTCTTTTAAAGAAAAAAATGTCAGCAGGAAGCCATTCAATAGTTGGTTAGTGCATGGTGCTAATAATGTTCTGTGTTCAATCCCTGTGCAGGCCATTCACTTAAGAGTTGGACTTGATGATCCTTGGGGGAATCCCTTCCAATTCAGGATATTCTGTGATTCCGTGAATGCAGTCGGGGCCTTTCCCACCAGTCCTGGGAAATAGCCATGCTATACAGCGCTGTGTCATGGAAGGCAACATGTTTGGGGGCTGGGGAGAAGGGTGACCCAGAGGGTTTTTCTTCCACCACAAGGCAGTCTTTACCAGCAAGTAGACAATCTCTGAATCCATTCTAACAGTCTTTATAATCCAGAGTCCTCCTTCTCACTGGCAACTGTCTGAATACATTCTATTTGAGAAGTTTCCCTGTTACACCACATTAAAGTATTATATCAGTATTCTAAAGCAGTGAATCCTGTGCTTTGCAAACACTGCTCCCCTCCTTAAGAGAGTCTTCAGCTGCAGCGTTTCAATGCATCTCAATTTTTCCCTTTTTTGTAGTCAGCACAGGTTGTTTTTGTTAATTTCTTTCTACATCTGTGCTCAAGTTCAATGCTATTTTTTGTATCCAGAGAAAGATAAACTCTTTCTTCTGCTTACCCTTCCTTTTTAGGATCTTTCACTCCTTGTATTTTTAGTAACTCCAATTTTTCCCTGAATATCCAAGTATGCCCTAACTACACTGTGTGATGTACTTCAATCACAAGAATGACTGATTTGTTCTCCTTCACTCAGTCTCTTTCTCAGAGGAAAGGCTGAGGGCAATTGAGGCTAAGGTGGGGTAGAAGGGACCCCTCATTCCCTTTGCCTGCTACTTTGATCTCCACAAACAAGCATCCAGTAGTAATTCTAAACCCAGAAAATTTAAGATGTTGAGTCAGACAGGCAATACATTAGCATGTTGACTGACTGCTGGTTCACAATTAAATACAGTTGCCATGCTATGCTGTGCCATTATAGTGATATTTGTTTCCCTAAATAAGGTTGGATTGGAAGGTGGCACTACACATAGAACAGATGTTGCAGACTCCGGAGGACTGAAGCAAGTGACACACATAAACTAGGGACACTTATCAAGCCCTTGGAGCTTGTAAGACAGTTAAATGTAAAGACAGGTAGGTGCTTGTGTGTGCAGCTCAGTGTTTTCAATGGTTTACAGACTGATTTAAGCCAAGTATTATTAAAAACCTTACAGGTGCTAAGTTAGGTATTTAATAAAAATGTTTATCTGTAAACAAGAGTTATCCTTACAACGGATCATTTTCCAAAAACTGGAATTTCAAGACAGTGCAACAATGTTTCAGTATTTTCTTTGGCAGTAGACAGCAAGGTGAAATGCAAGATTCAAATCACTTCAGAAGGGCATGGTACAAGTGTAGAGAATGCTTCATCTCCCTCTCTTGTTCCATGCAGAATATCAAGTCCCTGAGACAGACACGGGTTACTCTTGGACAGAGCTTCTGCTTTGTAAGGCTAAAACCTGGTGATCCAGGAGCAATTCCATTGCCATTCAAACCCTAAAAGGGGGAGAGAGAAAAAACAAAACAAAACATCAGAAATATTAGAATCTCATGTGAATAAAAGTTTTAACCAAACTGGTTGGATTATACTGCCTACTTGTATAACACTAGCCTGTTGATGTTCAGCTTTCCATGTTGAAAACAAAATCCAAAAATCTTTGCACATTAGATACTGAAAAAGACAAAGCAAGTACTTGCCAGCTGATGGTTTCTTTCAGTCAAAGCAACCACAAAGTTCTTTCTTTAAAATTATATTAATATGATAAGATAAATAACTGCCATTTCACTGAAGCCTGCTAAACAGGCACTTGCACTGAGAAAGGACAAGCCAACTATGAAGAAGGTACTAACACTGTACCTGTGCAGAGCCCCATGTTGTGCACAGCTCTTACTACCGCTTGCTCCGGAGGTTTCCATCTCTTCATGAAGAAAACCGTCACTGTGGGTGCGCCCTAGCTTTGGAACATGGCCAGGAGAAACTCATCCTGGCCGTCATCTGTGCTCTGTCCTTTAAGGGAGCAACAAATACACACTGAAAGCATCCAGCTATTTGGAACACTTTATCTGAACCTATCCATCTCAGCCAGCTGCCTTGCTTGGTTATGAAAATACAATTGGTAGAAGATTATGATGTTTAGTAGTTTTACATTCAAGCTACTGGAACGAGCAACACCCATGCTTTCCAAAATGCCCCAAGATTTATTATTAGGGGTGGGGAGGAGGAAGATTACCATGAGCTGCACAATAGACTGGCTACTTATCTTGGAGCCAATCTGTGCTGCACAGCCAGTCTCTTATCACTACTGGAGGGTTCTTGGTAATGAATGCAATTTGTACAAATACAAGTGCTCAGTCTCTGTAACTTCAGCAAGGCAATGCCTGCCAGCATCAACACCACTTGGAGATGGTGTTGCTTGGATGCAGTATTAACTATATCAATTCTTACCCTAAAACTCTCTGCAAGACTTCAGCAAAATGACTTTGCCCACTTTGCTTAGAGAAATCTGTTTAAACCCCCCATTCATTAGAAATGAATACCACTGCTGGACTACCTATAGCAGTGAATGCTACTGTTGTTAGGGTGGAAGGACTGAAATTTATTAAAAATATAAAGAGATTCACCAGAGAGCACATGCTAGCCACAAAAAACCCAGGGCACATTGCAAAAATGGAAGCTGTGTTTTTTACAAGCAGCACACAGGGTATTCAGCACCATTTCATCTGCTTTACAGTCAATACTATTAAACACTATGAAATGCCATCATTTGAAACTTTCAGTTTGTTAAATGGCTTGGAACAAATGCGTGCATGGGGAAGACTGCTGGCCACATTGCACAGAGGGCACTGCTGTCCTGGTAAGACACAAAAGGGTCAGAGTTCAAGTTTGTCATATGACAACCCTGAAGGATGCAGGGAAAAGATAGCTCTGCAATGCAGCTGCCAGCACGGGTTGAAAAGGAGGTCAGTCCAACAGGATGCAGCAGAAGGCCTGAGGCAATGTTATAAATGAAACAAACCCCAAGGGTTTTCAGTAACCCAACAGCAATGTCCTTTATAATTCAGAGAACTTTATTGAGGTGAAAGTATTTTCTCTCTAAATAAGTCATTAGACTAGAAGTCTTACCTTTAAAGAGACACCAAACAAAGCCACCTCAATCCTGTTCACTCTTACAAAAAGGAGGCAGACAGCACAAATCCCCCAGCCTGCTTTGGAAGCTGTTGTAGCTGCAAAATGCTACAACAGGGCAGAAGCACCAAGCTGCCTGTGTTTGAGACAGTTATGGATTTGTTTTTTCTTAAATTCTTGCCCATCATGCCCAGTGCAGAGACATAAAGCAATATTACACTGTAATACCACATCCAAAGCCAAAGCTTATCCTAGGCCCCTTGTTGGCTAAGACAGCCAGTTCACAATTCTAAGTTTCCCATAGCATCACTCTGGCTTATCAAAGCTACCAAGTACAGCATTTCAGGGGCCAGGAGCTCTTCGACAACCAACAGCTGCTACCACAAGTTAAAAGAAAAAGTCCTTCTCTCAAAGTACTTGACAGTTTAAAATTAAAGAAGCCAACAGACATCTTGGGTCATCCCAGTCCAGATAGGGACCAGGCTGGGGAATCCAGTTTTAAGTAAATTTAAACAGTGCTGAACACGATCTCCTTTTAGCTACTGTCTCCCACAGTTGTACTGAAACACTGTTTTTTCATGGTTTTGTTTTGGAATTTGGACCAAGCAGTGGTTTGAGAGCTGCACATCCTAATGAACCATCATGGATGCCTCTGGTAATGTCCAAGACTTTACTTAAGAAATGCCCGACTCTGAGCTCTCAAGCTGACACAAGGCACACTTCAGGGGAACTGCTGCTCAGTTCTCAGAGCCTCCACTTGAGAAAATTCCTATTGGGCAGTAGATCAACCTTGTCTGGCCCTAGGCAACAGTCAATAATCCTCTCCTTTACATCTCACATACTCCATCCTCAAAAGCACAAAGGTTTAGAGACCTGAAAAGTACCAGCCCACTCCTTGCTCCCAGACATATCTATTGTGTTCCTCCCTGTCGGGCAGCAACCACTTGTGTCTTGCTGTTTTGGGGGATTCTTCACTGCTAGTCTTCAGCACACCCCAAGACAGCTTTGTCTATTTCAAGGGGAAGTGAAAAGTGCTGGTTTTCAACCAGGTCACAGACAAGTACAAAGATAATAAAATAGAAAATGCATCCCTGTAGAATCAATTCTAGCAAAGGGTACTGCAACCAGCCTGCATCCCCCTTCTGCAACATCTAATTATTGGTGCTTTAATAAGCAACTTATTTTTTTCTCTCTCATCTTTTTTGCTACCCTGAAGTTCCTGCCTTTCACTGAACCCTTACCAGCCTGCCTTCCTTCCAAAAGGGAAATGACACAGAAACATGCAGCCCAGGAGGGCCAGCTATCAGTGTAGATTCTACCAGTCAGCCTGGGTATCACAGCTGACAGATACTGTAAGTCAGGTAAGGCACTGCAGCAGCGTAACTCTGCACCACTGTAAACCACCCTTCCCAGTACTGAGACCACCAGCTGGCTTAAAATCAGCCCCAGGAGATCACAATAGCAGCAGTCCTGCTTTTGAACTATCCTCAGAATTGAGCCCAATAAGCAGCTTTTCCACAGCAGCACACTGTCACCCTTAGAGCCTTTTACACACACCTGACAGAGATCAATTACACTCACTGATCTGGGCAGCAGAACATATTGTGGAACTCCTGCTGTAGTCCCAAGCTGTTGAGCAGCCAGTTTTGTTCAGAGGTTGCTCTGGAAACCTGCTTTAAGATCTCTAGAGCTCTCTCCAGTGGCTGGATGGAGAATTAAATACCAGCTCTCTGAAAAGGTAAAAGTGAAGTTGATACAGAGCCATCATCACCACTTTACTTCTAGTCTGCAAGGTATCTGGAGCATGGCATCTGCAAGTTTGGATCATGGGCACTGACAAAGATTTCAAAACTGCTCAGAGCCATCCTATGGGCCCTGACACAAAGCTGAGAGAGGTCTGCAGACACCTTCCTCCCCACCAAGTTCTGGTTAGGTTCAGTGAGCTGTTCCTGGTGGAGCACATGCTCCCTTCCCAAATTCAATGACTTCACACCAACCAAAATTTAAAATTTTAAACTCTTGGAAGGGAGGCACTTTAAGGGAGAAAAGTGTTCAGTCAAATGTTAAAAGTCAAGCCAAGAGTTCTCATTTCAATTTTTGGTGTGGCATAAACATATCACAGTCCCAGAGCCAAGATCCCAAGAGAATTAACTGTTATTGCAGCTCGACTGCACATTATAAAAATACCACCAGCAGAAGGAAGTAAAGTCATGAGACACTTTTCAATGACATCTCCAAACACTGAAAAATGACAGCTGTGTGCAGCAGAGACATTGCTGAAAGGCAGTAAGAGCACCTAGTGAATTGAAGCAAAAGCATCCAGGTTCAACCCCCATCTCTGTCATGTGTGGTCATGCTGAGGTCAGTGATATCTACTGTATGCTGTACTTGGCTTCCCAGCTGTAAAACACAGAACACATTCCTGTCTCATAGGAAAAAAAGGTTAAGAAACTATTAACACATTGTATTCAAACACTTACCTGAATCTTCCCCAGCAGTTAGGGGGAAAGGAACAGACCCTATCAAAACTGTGACTTTTTGCCAGTACAAGTGCCTAATTTAGGCCAGAGAAAACAAGGTGAAAAAAGTTGATAATAGTTTGCTGACAAGCTGGCCTACTGATGCTGCCTATTCTAACAAACCTCAGTCTGAGAGAAATACTCCCACATTCACACTACTAAAATATTACATGATTCAATATTTATACGATTCTTTTTAAAAAATAAAGTTCGTTGTGTTAGGTTGGGGTCTGAGGATTTTATTTTTTAACCTTATAGACCATTAGGGTAACTCAAGCCAATGGCTGAAAGACTCAGATCTCTATATCCAGGCTGCTTCTTGTGCAGCTGAAAACAAATGTGTATTTATGATGTTAGCTGCAGCCTACAAAAAAGCCTTATGAAGCTGTCAGATCTATATAATAGAAAACTCCCTTCAACTACACATTTTTCTTCAGATTTCATTGCAACATTCCTACAAGTCCTTTCAAATGTAGGCAACAACATGTTTTACATATTGAAACAAATTACTGTGAATGCAATGTCAGTTTATTCACTATTATGCCCAAGATTCATGTACGCGTGTCACTTCGTATGGGTACATCAGATGCTTAATCTGTACCTGGAGGTAATGAATACTATACAAATATGTCATGTTAGTTAATAGACAATTATTAAGCTGAAATTTTCTGGCTCTTTGCCACATCATTTTAAACAATGTATTGTCAACTAAATTATAAATCTCTTGACCCTTCACATGTCATCAACATTTGTGCATTACCAATATGTTCAGCCTAAAGCTACAATACAATTAGTCATTTAAATTGCAGATATCTTTCATATATAAGAAGAATTAAGTTCATCTCTAGCACAGAGAAGGCACGATATGGGCCAATGAACTGTATTTCTGAAGTGTGTGAATGGCAGTCAAGAATATTTTTGCCTATTTACATGGGGAAAAAATTCAGATCAAGTGTATGGCCTAGACTGACAGGAGCCAGGAAATTCAGCACAGAAACTGAAACTCTCTAGCTGACAGAGCTGTGCTTAGTTAGGTCTTGAAACAGATAACTAAGAAGCTGAAGACAATTTATAACTGCAGTAAGTTTTAGCTCCCTTCTTTCCCAAGGGTATGACCATGTCATAGACACTTCAGTTGTCCAAGAGTTTAAATAAGAACCAGAAATTGAAATCAAGACTCTGCATACATTAAGCATATGCAAAGTAGAAAAAACCTTACCCTCCAGTATCACTTTAGACCTGTGGGTTGGGGGAAGGGGTGGCAGACAAAGAAAGAGACACAGAGAAAGTGAGAAGTATAGAAACAAATTTTGTAGCCTGGTTATGAACACCTACATATCTAAGTATTCCAATTCGAAGTAATTGCTTTAAAATTAATCTTATGCAGCTTCTAAGAAAATACTTTAGCAGACTATCATGTACCAATGCCAAGGACCAGGCAGTGGCCTCATTGCACAGGGAGCAGCAAACCTATAATTTGCTACAGAGCCAATTCAAGCCTTTAAATTCACACTTAGTCATATCCTTAACACCAATACTGAAGCTGATGAACTATGCTAACGTATTCTCTAATCAGAAGACCTTATGGCCAAAAAGGTGGCTGCAGCTTCTACAGTTACCATTTCTAAGAGCATAAACTTATATATTCCTTAACTACACATACACCCCTTCTGGAAACGTAAAGAAAAAACAAAACAAAACAAAACCAAAAACCAAAACCAAAACAAAAACAAAAAAACAACCCCAAAACAAACAAATTAAAAAAAAAAACCAAAAAAAGGAACAAATCATGCCTCTTCCCCAGTCACTTGGAAGAGTTGGGTTTACTTCCATTCTGCAGAAAGGACTATTTGCTCCTTAGTTCTTCTAGACTTAGTTCCTCCTCGGTCAACCTAAAGAGCATTTCCAAAGCTTAAATAAGCACCATGTACAGAATATGTTTAATCAACATGCATAACAGCATCCCAAAGCTGTAAAGCAAGAAGGGTAAGTTTAAGTTCTGCTAACAATGATCAGATGTGGCAGACACAAGAGAAGATGACAAGCTCATTTCCTCCACCCACAGTCAATACTAAAAATGGAACAATGACCACTGTGGTAAACAAGGCATTTCTCCCATTTTTGCTTGCCAAACTTCTTTACAGAAGGAGAATGCAAGCTTGTGTGTGCACTGCTGTATTAGATGTGCACAACCCTGGAAGTATTACATTATTTTAAGTATGTTGGCCAGGGCTGGGAGTTTGACAGAAAGAAAGTACTTCACTGGCTCTGCACTGACCACAGGATATCAGCTGCATGATTTACTTATGTAGCAACTGCCTGTAGTAGCTTAAGTTTCCACAGCAAAGCCAGACTACTATGTCAAGGCAAGACCCACACTAACTAAGAGAGCAACCAGTCTTTGCAGGGGACAGAACAGACACAAGCAGTGTCTGGAAGGAGGAATTTCCTTTGCCATTGGATCTGGCAAAAAGAAAGAAAAGACACTAGATGTACACCCCTGAGTCAGTCAGTCGAACCAGCCCGGAAGAAAGCAAGTGAAAAACACAGCACCAACAGCACTTCAGGGCAGGACAGACTGCATCACTTCCAAGTACTTAATGTGTTATCATGGAGCCAGAAAATTAATGAAAAGCAAGCAGTCTACCCCAAAAAACTACACAGAAGTACAAGCATCCAACTAAATTTTCCTGTACAAAGCAGAGGGCCCAACCACAGTATTCAGATGATGACAATAATTGTAGCAGCCAGTCTTCTGAATCTACTTTCAAAAACATCTGTAGACTTTTTTCCTCCCTGTTGAATGATTATGTACAAATACAGAGCTCCCAGTTTGGTCATCCCAAAGATGACCTGGCATCTAAGACACCTCTGGATAGAAGGAAAGAAAGTTTAAGGACTCAGAACTGCAGTCTTCAAATTTCTAAGATTCCAGTTACAGTGGGAATGAGACAAAGATGTTTCCAAAGTGGCTTTGTCAACAGAAAAGCAGTAAAACTTAATAAAAAATATAAAAAAATCCTTGACTATTTATCAGCATTGAAAACATTATGGGGCGTGTTACCAACCAATAAAAACTATGAAACAGAACAAAGAATTGGGAAAACGAGTCTGTGGTTTCAAGTTTACTTTTTTCTTATGTGTTTTAGAAGTGTCCTCCCTTCCCAATATGAGTTAGTTTTCAATTCTTCCTACCCTTTAATTCATTACTGTTTACCACATGCCCTCAAACTAGGGGAGGAGGAGAGGTGGGTAACAAATGCGCAAACCCCAAGACACATATAAATCAAATCCAAAGGCCTCTCCCCCTCATTGTATCCGAAAGTGTCCAGAGGGATAAGAATGAGAGATGAAGATATTGCCACCTCTGGATTACAAGTAGCACCAATTAACACATTTTCACAATAGAGGGATTTTCTTACCAGGGCTTTCTCAAATTACTCTTTCTGAACAATACTATTCAAATGTTAAGTTGCAGCGAAGAGAACATGCAAAACTACCCAAACTAGTGTTTCCAACAAGAAAAGAAAAAGAATTCCCATTATACTGATGCCTTTATTTTCTTTTTTTTTTTAAATTAGGCCTAGAGCATTAGCCTTAATTTTTCATTCCATGATCATCATGGATTTGTCCCTACTGTTATTTCAACTTTAGAGATACATAAGCAATCACGGCAAGATACAGTTTACTTTCTATACTGCTTTTAGGTCCAAATTAGTTGACAGGCATTCGCCAGGACAAGAGCCTCTTTTTGTACTTGTTACACTATGAGGTGATAAGGCTGCTGGCAAGAAGACTTCTAGCTGGAAAGCACATGCTTGTGTCACCCCATGGTCTAGTTACCACATTAAAACGACCACCAGGTCTCCTGGAAAGACCAAGGAATGAAAGCACAGTTTCAGAGATCAAAATAAGAAGAATGTGCAGGACTCATGTGCTCAACTATCTTGGGAAAAAGACTTCAGAAGAGGTGCAAAGCCAGGTGCCAGAGTGTGGAAACCTTGGGCTGAAGAATCATCGCAGTTAAACACAAATACTCGCTTGTGGATAAGTTAGTGTAACATGCTCCCTAAAATGCTGGTTTTAGCCTTTCACATTTACTGCAACAGTAGGCAGCAGATCCAGCCAACCCAGTCTCTTGAACTGAATTTTCCCAGTATCCATTACATTTTGGTACTGAATGAAGAAAGGAAAATATGCGACAAATTTACTTGCACAGTTTCACTATTTTAATACATATTGTAACTGATTATTTCTTCCCCATCTCCCCAAATACCTTAGGGCTTCAGTTTGCATCAATAATTGCTTGAAACAATTCCTTTCCTTTAATTATGGCAGTAGGCAACCATAAAAAGAAGCTGTACAGAGCTAATGTGCCCAGAAGAGACACAAACATTGTACAAAGGACATTATCCCAAGAAAGTTGAAGTCTTAGTTAAAAATCTTAATCCAGTTAGCATCAGTGATTTCACTCAATAATGTTAAATATCATTCATATTCACGAGTAACTTCTTCCATCATACCCTGTCTACCAAGTTATTAGGTTTTAAAAGTATTAATAAAAGAAGGTTGCAAGAGTATTATGCACAGATTTACTCATCATTGCACAGTCTAGAAGTTCTGACATTTAAGATTATTTGAAAGCAAAGCTGTATTGTCTGTATTTGCAATTTGAAATGAGAAAGCACATTCTGCCTGTTTAAATTATTCTCAGACAGGTTGCCCAAAAAGATGATTTTAAAGATGCCCAAATGTGTATCAGCCTAAGGCCATATTGTACTTGCTTTCAGTTTCAAAGACCTCCTTTCATCTCTGAAGAATGGAATGTTGTTTACTGCTCAGGATGTTTTGCCATGTTATCATGAATGTATTACAAATGTTCTGCTTCTTGAACTAGAGAGTGTTTGTCAAAACCATTCTTTATTCTACATGAGAAGTCTTAAGCCTTTTATAAATCCTGCTCAGATATATTGCGACACTTAAAACATTTAAATCTAAACATCCTTCTCAAGGATTGCTATCCTGCATAATTTCACAAAATAGAAAAAAAGGGCCTGCAGAGAAATGCTTTCTGGTAGCATGAAGCCTAAGTACTAGGCACTGGAATGTGAGCTTGCATGCAAGAAACAAAAATAGTTTCACTGTCAGAATGAGTTTCACCTACTGCCCTTACAATTCAGTCTAGTATGGCAACCTTTGCTTAAAATACAGCAGGTAAATTTGTGACAATGAAATGTTACCAAGGTTTATGGTCAGTTTTAGGTGTGTTGTGTCCACATTCTTTTAAAGTGGCAATGCAAATAATGGATCACCAGCTTTCAACAGCAACACTGTTATCTGTCTTGCTTTGGCATAATTTAATGAAGCTTTTAATAAAGCAGACATACCACAGATGATGAGAAATAACTGAAAAGTACTTAACAGGCAGACTTGTTAAATATTCAGAAACAAATCCGGCAATAATTACAGAAAACCACTACGAAGAACAGGAATAGTTACTCGATAGAAGCTTGGGGGAAGATGAGAAAAGGATGGGGAAAACTGTTCTTGTGCTAGACTGATTTTTTCAAGTTTTTCCAGTAGTATTAATAAAGAAAAAAAACACCATATATTTAGCTTCATGTGAAAGTGCATTAAAAAACTTCAAAGAAGAGAACAAAAGCTGCTCAAAAGCTGTGAACACTCCTTTCTGTAGCTTGTTTAGAGACAGATTGGTTCCCTTCACTTGCGGTTAACAGGGAGTATTCAAAGACCTAGTTCTGTATCCATGTCAGGGAAAAAATAAATTGAAAATTCACTGAAACAAGTCTACCTCACCTGCTTAGCCAGGCCTCTTGTCACAGTCCAGATGAAGAAAAAACTGTAAGACAGATGCCACCACTGTCTCAGTTACACTGCAAGTAACTGAGGACAAGGATAACAAAGACCCTCCCAGATTCCACTGTGCAAAAATCACAGAGTATTTTCAACCCTACCATCTATTTAAGCTTCCCAGGCTACAAGAATGAAAAAGACTTAAGGGCCATCAGAAAGGACAATTTTATCACCATTGCCTCCACACAACAGTTACACTCCAGGTTCCTGCTAATTTTGATGATGTCAGGCCAACCAGCCTTTCACTTGTGCAATATTGAGGCTTCATGACAAAGGGGCAAAACTGGCAGTAACACTTGAATGACAGCCCACTAATTTCTCTCATCTTCAGAAAAGATGATGACCTCTAACAGAAGTAGGCTGTCTGTGTCCTTGGAATGGACTTCGGCAGCCACAAAAGCTTCCCAGGTACTGGAAACAGTTACTCTCCAGCACATTGGGAGATTTGCTCAGAAAAGATCTGTTAAAAGCACTTTCAATGCACTTCTAAAATTTAACATGAGCCAGAGGAGATAATCTGGCTCACTGCAGGAAGTGAATAGTCTAGCTTTACTGATTTATTTATGGCTTTTTGAGAGGACCTAGCCAAGGTGAACTCACAGAATATTTGAGAAGAATCCCTATGTATTGTGCATGGATAAATGTCCACAGTCGAATGTCAAATCAAGATCCATTTCAAAAGCCACCCAAACCAGCCACTGAGTTCAACGGAGGGGCCATGACAACTACCCACTGTAGGAGGCCACCACAGCTTGGTTACCCTTCACTGCAGATGGAAATTTCTCAGAGTCATCATTTCATTCAGTCCTCTACAGACAGTGCTCTTATGCAGTCTTTCCTTCAACACACAATTACACACCCCCCTCAAATTTGCCAGCAACAATCCTTTCAAGCACCTAACACACAAACTAGGTTTCTTACAGAATGCAACAAACCATTCTGTGTGAGAGAATTCTCACTTCTTCCTACAGGGAAAGGTAAGTGTAATTCAGTAGGAAGATAAAACACCATGCAAGTCATTGTAAGCCACGTCTGTACCTCGAGCCCAGATCCAATGTTTGATGAATCCAATGGTCTTTTCTTCCTTGGTCCAATGGCTGCCAAAGCTGTGAGGTTGGCTTCTCTTTTTTGCATCTGTGCTAATTCCAACTGTTGCATCTAATTTAAAAAGAAAACACTGACATTAATTATGACATACATTATCTGAAAGGATTTGTTCTCTTTATAGCAGTTTCAGACAGCACTGCAGTTGCTACAGAAGTAATGTGTTTCACAGCATCTTTCCCTGTCTTTCTGGATACTTCTTACAAATTCTAGTACCAGTCATGCTTGGAGCCCTATGGACAGCACTGTGTAAGTAACACCTTTTATGGAGACCTCATTGTGGTATCAATGCAGCCTTAAGTGAGCCTTGCAGCTGGTTCCTTGCCTCATAAGCTTTGCTGTTTCTGATTAACAGAAAATCTTGATCTGAACTGGTTTATAAAGCTGTATTAGTATTAAAAATCAAAGTTACCAGGTTCTGTGACCTGGACATATTCTTAATTCAAATTCTCAATACCTGATGGCACAAGCAAGATACCCAAATTCCTCATGCTGTATCACCTGAACCCAGCACTCAATATTGCCACTGTGAAGCATTGTACTACCCAGTTCAACAGGATGCTGCCAGTTGACTGCTAGTCCTTCTTTTTGAATGTTCAGGAAACATCTGAAGCAAAGTAGAGATATATTGCATGTTTATCTGCACTCACCTCCAAAACTGTTGAACACTAAGAAACCATTAGAAACAACCTTCTCCTGGGTTAGGTAAACTTGGGATGGGATAGAAACCCACAGTAAAGATCATTAAAATTTAGGAAGCTTTATTCCTGTATTTCGAGATTCATTCTATTCAAGAGTTACACATGCCACCAGCTCTGGAGCTCAGCCCAGTCTGGTGATAGACTATCTTAGATCAGCCACCTTGCTAACACAACCACATTGCTGCCAGATCCACCAGCTGTCCAACTTGGAGCATGGATGGAGAATGAAGGTTTTCCAAACATAAACTTCTGGTTTGATGTCAACCTTTCAATTATTGGACCTGCAATTAGTATAACTCCTTAGCCCATGCTCACCCCATTCCCAGGACTCAGACAACTGTTCAGATGGGGATTCTCTGCATGGATGTGTGTGCACATCTTAAAAAAATTAAAGTACAACCATACTATGGGTAGGAAAGCATCCAAATCTCTTCCCCTCCCCCATCATAAAACCAATTAATTACTTGAACCTCCTCACCCAGTCAATACAGACACCTTGCTTACCAAGCTTGCAAACAGTCTGATTTTGCTTGCTTTTCAGCTCTCAGAGATCCCACTTGGAGAGCAGAAGAGCAGCTGATAACAACTGAGCTTGCAGCACCTACATGGTGTAAGGCCCCCACTTGCTACCACTTAAATAAAAATGAATCCACAACAAAGAAATACTCTGGGGTTTGTGGTGAGTGTTTTGAGGAAGAGAGCTTTTGGGTGGGTGCTGTTACAAGCCTTATTTTATTTCATATAGATAGATTTTAGCAATGGTGGCAGCTTCACATCAAGTACTGCAACAACTAGGCTATTTAAATAAAAACAGTATTTCAGGGCAAGATTCCTAAAAGGACAGTGCTCTCTGGAAGACTCAAACTATTCACATGCTCAAGGTTTTTCAGCAGAAATTAGGGAAAGCAAGACTTTAAAAAATGTGTTGAGAGTAGAGTTTTTGGGGGATTTGCTGGTTTTTGTTTTTATTTTTTAGGATGAGACAAATATTTCAGTTTTGAAAGTAATACTATTTGCAAGTCAGCTTTGATCACCCTATGTAGGCTTTTACTATAGAAACACAGTAGTACTTCTTCAACGCTAGATACCATCATTCACTTACCACACACACTATTCTTGCTTTTGTGTTCAGTGTGAACACTTATAACCTTATTTATCAGAATTCACTCAATTCACTTAGCTAGTTGGTTTTTTTTCCAGGTATATAGTATTGCTTTCAAGAATACTTTAAAGACTACAAACTTTTAAACTTTGCAATTGTCTGAGTTTAACTTCAGCCAGCCTACTTGCATAAAATGGTTAAGATAAACTTTCCTTTAATCTGAGGCTTGAATAGGTATCTTTATATTCAGGAACACTTTACACCCAATCAGAGAGGGGGGAAAGTGAAACTAAATCCAAAAAATAATCTGAAACTTCACGAACTGTGGAAGATTGAGGCTTAGAAACTACTTAAGCAGGAGCAGTAAAATGCTTAGAATATGCATTAAATCTCAGCAATAAAATGCTGAGATATTTTGGCAGAGGCAGGCGCTGACTTCCAGCCTCAGCTGCCCAGGCCTCCAACAGCTGGAGCCACCCCTCCTTACAGGCAGCAATGGAACATCCCTGCAGAAATAAAGCACTCCTTTGGGCCAGCAGGGTAGCTCAGTCATCACGATGGTCACATGTACACCACAGACTTCTTGCCATGAGAAGAGGCATTACAACATGCCATGCACACAGAACCCCTCTGGGGAAAGATTAAATTCCTAAAGGCTCCAGTGAAAAAGAAAACCAAAAGGGGAAAGATTATTTGCTTCAATTTAAGAACCGTTGCATTTACAGTAAAAGGACTTTTAAAACCATTAAACTTAAGACAAAGCAAAAAACACAAAAGCCTTTATTAGTCTAATCTTGTGCATCCATCCCTGGGAATCACTAGGAAACATATCCCCCTTCTCTCTCCACCCTAGAAAACACACACCAACCAGCTCTACTGCAGTTAGACTTGTCAAAGACATGGCTGCTGAACACCTCTGGCTCGAAGAAGCATTGAAATAAGCCTCCCTCTCCTTTTTACAGCTGCTATTTATTGATGGGCAGCCATGGTAAAGTGTGAGGACAAGAGGCAGAGCTATGAATTAAATACCAAAGGACTATGGGTTGGCATCAGCATGTGGTGGAGAGGACTGGATGGGATGAGGCTCTCATGGTGGAGCACCAGGATGCTGCCCTGCTTGGGGACTGGGCAGTGCCTTGGCACCATCACCATCTACCCTATGGAATTCAAGCAGACAAAGCATGCTGCTGGCACAAACACGCTGCAGGAGGGAGCACTGCTGCTGGAGGGCAATGCTGGCAGAGGTAACAAAGGAGAGGATGGCACTTGGGGGACTGTATGAAAAAGATGTGCTTTTTAGAAACAAAACTGATGCATCTCTGACCAGGCAGTTCCCAAGACAATGCTGGAATCACATGTCATTACCAACACCTGCTCTCTCCAATACATTTTCCACTTCCTAACTACTCAAAGGATTTTTCAAATCATACAGAATCTCACCAGGGTTTTAGAGCAAAATTTAAAAAAAACCCATAGTCTTGTTGCATTCTACACATCTCGGGGATTTTTCTGAGAACATATTAAGACAAATGAATTTAAACACTCAATCTCTATAATGGACTCAACAGATCCCCATTAAGCAATATGGGCGGGCATCCAAATTACCCTGCTGAAGCCAGCAAAATCATCTTTTCATCAAGTTTTGTTCCATTAAAAATTGCAGATTAAATGTCTAAACATTGTGTGAGCAGTTAAAAGCACAGGGTAAGGAGAAGACAGGCAGATAATGTCAAGGGATACCCGAGGATACTGGCTGGCTAACTACTGCCAGATTTTCCTCAACAAGAATAGGAAAGAGCAAGAGGTGACTATATGGAGTCAAATCTTTCTTTAACAGTTAGTTTTGTAGCACATAAGTTAGGGAGGAAAGATCACTGCAGAAAAGCACAGTAAAAGTAGTATATACACTTCAATAAAATACAACATAGAGAAACTGCATCGTTTCCCTTATAGAGGTCAGTTTTATTAACATTGGTGTCTTTGAGTATACTAGGATGAAAAGCAAAACTGTCACACCCAGGTGAAATCATACCATCATACCCATCTTGACAACAGATTAATCTTTTTCCTTGAAAACAGAAGTGTGTGATGGCAATTCCAGAGGAGCAGGGGGAAGCTGCACTATACATCAGACCCCCAAACTGGCAAGCTGCCCCTCAACCTGACCTATTTCATCTGCTGAAATATGCTGCTGTTCCACCATAGCACAAGGACATGCTCTATTCAAAATTCATTCCCCAAGAAGGGCATTAAGAGGGGACAGGTTCCAGGCAAGTGGGAAATCAATGTTCATGCTTTCCCCCCACCCCTTTCTGATTTTCACATATGCTAAGAATTGCAGTACAAAGAGTTCTAAAAACCTGTGTATAAAGATCAAATTGCTATGAAAACGTCTCAGAACTTGTAAAATAGTCTTTGTTGCTGCTGGCCTTTTTAATAATAAAAATAGGGTTTAAAGTCTGGTCTTGCAGCAAGCAGGAATCTCTAGGGTGACACAATAACCATTTTAGTTAATCTGACCTGCAGCAGAAATCAGGAAATAAGGTATGTTTTAAAGTCCTTCCTTATAGTGAAATGGCATTTGCAGCATGGCTGTAATCACACAAAATGAAAGGTTTTAAAATTGACCTCTCTGTTCTTCACTCAATCCTCTGAGAAAAATATTTCTTTTCCTGCTCACAGAAATTCTTTCACTTATGTCTCACACCCCACATTTCAGAAAATACGCAAAATCTATTTTTACTATTACACCAATGACATTTTGGAGGCACTTTAATATTAAAAAATAAATTTCAAGTTGTATAAGAAGACAAGAAGTACTTCAGCTACGAGATTCTGAAACTTTTACTTAAAGCCATACTGCAGATTGGTTTTAAATTCTTTTGGTTACGATGTACATGATAATGTGGTTGTCTGCCTTATCAGAGCCCCAATAATGCAAGTTACGCAAATCTCGAGGTTTTCCCTAAACACAAAAAATCCCTTAAACACAACCGATGAAATAAATACTACAAATAAAGCCAACTAATTTACAGCAGCTAATCCATGACATGTACAGCAGAGGGTGGCTGTATTATCAAAGGTGGGGAGGAAAAGAGTGTCATCTAGATGAATACAAGTTCACCTCAGAAAAGGAGTAAATGAAAGCCTTCATGTCTGGTCACAAAATACCCAGAACAGGATTCAGGTATTTGGTATAAGCTTTCACAGAAGAAAAAGTACATGAAATATTTACTCTCTAGATCCTCAAAAAACAGTTTCACCAGGGAAAGTTTTTGTACAGGTAGAGATGAGATCATCTGTCTTAGCCAGGGCTCACAGAGCCCTGCAATACAGTAAAGGGCAATAAAGTAGCCTCAGTAACAAGACTGAGGTTAAAGAAAAGCCAGACAGGCGGCCCTTGTCTAGCAGACGGCATGCCAGCATTGTGCTGGCATGAGAAATTCATACCAATGTCTGCTTCTGCAGGAGCATCAATACACAAAGTACTAGGAAACAAATCTGAGGAGTGGAGAAAAGAAATCTCTCTTCATTTGAATGCTAGGAACTTATGCTTAGGGGAAAAAAAAAGCCAAAAAACTGTCTTGGCAATGAAACAATAAATAAATACAGCCCCATGGATGTAAATGAGCTCAAAAGAAATGCCGGCAAGACAGATGTGGCTAAACACCACAATTCTGGACTTGGTTATAATTAATACAAGAGAAAGACTTAGAAGTGTATGTACAAGATACTGGGTTTAATATTAAGTATAAGAGGATGTCTCTGCATATGACATTATAGGCAGATAGAGTACAGGACAGATTAAATAAATATTTAAACTAACAGAAGAACTGGCAGGAAAGGAAACCAGGGAAGGCTGAAGACAACTTAATGTATGCCTAAGGGTTATGTGTGCTATCTAGCAATAAGTACATCAAGAGTAATAAAAGCACTAAAGTAGATGAACAAGAATTTGTATAAGACTTGCAGGGGGAAAAAAAAGAAAGGAATATAGGCATACAAAAGAAGCTCCCAATTCTAACAGCTTCCAAAATAAAGAAGCTAAACAATAAATTAACAAATAGTAAAATTCAAAGTAAGTCAAAGAAACTGTGACCAAATTTCAATGTCTACTTCTTTCTAGCTTGCATCTGTGAAAAATCCTCAAGACCTATATGAGTCTTTTATTGCCCTTTACTGTATATTTTTAAAGAACTAAATACTGAGGAATCTTTTTAACAGGGCCACTTAACCCACTGAAATTACTTTTCTCTTTTTTGTATCCATTCTCTTTTTCTGACCAGCTTTTTCAAGCAAGGTTTCACTGGGTTTCATTGTGTCCTCTGTTTAGTGCTTTGAAAGTTGTCTACTGCTCTCAGTCACTTCTCCCTTCATTGTCTTTGGAAGAAAGCACTGCAATTTTTTTCACATTCCCTTTAAGCATTTTAAGGAACTTGAGAAGAAAATGAAAAATAAACCTAAAAAATCTGCTTTCAATCCCAAGCCTCTCACACTGGTTGTCATAAAGCTCAATGAGCATTACTGCCTCCAGCCTCTACCTTTCCTATACAAAATTTTCTGCCCTACAGGTTGAATGTGGCTGAATAGCAGACTTCTCATATGGGGGACATTCTCTGAGGAAAACTGACACTTGGAGGCTGCATATTTAAACATTTACCATCCTCTCCTCTTGCCTATAATGCAATTTCTCTTCTTACAATTGCTTCCTTTCAAACTGTTTTAATTAGCCATACAATTAGTTTCCACTGACTTTTCCCTCTGTTGTAATTTAGATTTAACAGCAGAAAGGCAGAATAGCATGCACTGGTTTGAAATGCAGTGCTGGCTTATAATAGGGCTATATGTAATACAGTAGATTTCTTTCAAGTTAATATTCCACATACCTACTTCAGTGTCAGAACAGGCCCTACCTTGGCTGTGACCCCCAAGACCAGGTGCTCTGTCTGTCTAAAAGGGTGCACTAAAATGTTTTGGAGAACAACAGAACATTTTTCCAGGGTAGCCACGAAGTAATCTACCCAGAGAAGGAGGGGAAAAAAAATCCTTCAGTTGATACTTGACATTTCCTAATACATAATTAACTCCACACAAGGAAAAACCCAGGGCACAGTAACTTCCTGACTCCTTATTTTGCCCACTCTTGCTAAGAATTTCCTACGTGTTGGAGTGTGTATTGCCTTTTACCAGTTTTTTGGTTTGCTTAACCATTATTGATACATTTCTGTGCAGACCCATCAGTTTTCCTTACTTGGGGGCCCAGGGAAGTTCCTGGCTGTCTGGCATTCAGCATCAAGCTCTCTATGTGCTTTCAGATACCGCCTCAGCTAATTTTGCTATAAAGACAAGAGAGGCTACAGCAACCCCACTTCAATGCAACATATTCCACAGGTTTTGTTTCAGATTAAGTTTCACTTAGGAGAAGACTGCTCAATGACCATCAGCAGACAGGTTTCTCCATCTCATCACACAGTCCACCCAACACTTTTCTTTTTGTACTTTTGGACCTAAAATTTCCCCTATTAGCAAGTTTCTTATCCGAGGCCACACTTAGAACTGGTTATATGTCCATTCTCTGTCTCAGACAAACTGAGAAAAGGCCGTTTGAAAATCCAAGAACATGCTTAATGGAGTTTTGTGGGGGGGTTGTTTTTCACTAAAGATAGCTGTTACCATCTTTCAGCCAGATGGTTTTAGGGTATTTGATGCAGCATCTCGGCTACTCTTTTCTTACATTCCTTCAAAACACCAATGAGTGTCACAAAGAGGCATTTGGTTCCCTTTTACGCTTGCCTCAAAATCTAATACTTTGTGCAATTTCCATTCCTGACTTTCTGTGAGACTTGTAACACACCAAATCTCTGACGATAGCCCTTTGTAATTTGTAAGGCTATACTTCAGCTAACAAAATTTATGTCTCTTTGATAATCATGGTTTGTTTTTCAAAACATGTAGAAGCAGGTAAGAAACACTACAAAACAATAAAGATAATATAAATCAGGTAATTAAGCAGAAGCTCTTAGGATGTCACTGAAGGCTCATAAAAAAGCCATTTGATCACAATGAGGTCTTATTTTGCTTGCAGCATCTTGTGCTTGTTTTTTTGAGAGGTTATGGTTAACTTCCATCCTGCCACAAAAGTGGTCTTAAATAATTTGAACCATTGGGTCCGGAAGACTAGAGAGAGAAGCAGCACAGGAGGAAAAAGAAAACAAAAGCTTGAAAATATGAGTTGGAAGTGGTAGGGCAAGCAGCAAAGAATCAGGTTACAGTAACTTGTTACTTGAGAATGGGAGAGGACATAAGGCAGTTAGAAGGTTATATGAAACAGGAAAAAAGATGGTAGCTGTTGAAGAGATACTACAGAACTACTAAAATTCAGTCATTACTATGTAAGACCCAGAACACACTGGAATCATGCTGGCTCTTTGTTTGATGTTTTTGATAGAGTTTGTTTTGTCTCTACAAAAACCCTGGGGTTTGCTATTTTCCTCCCAGTCAGTTGATACTAAAGGTACTGAATTTTCTCAGCATCTCATCTACTGCCATTTTGTATCTGTGTCAAAAAAATGCACGAGTGCGTCAAGCAGGCAAGAACAAGGGAATGGGAAGACCTGTGCAGTTGCAAGTGAACAGAGCTGCTGACAGAGCAAGGAATGGGGCAGACAGATCTGTCCATCAGGTGCTTGCTCCACACACTCCTTCCCCTAGCTCAAGATACAGCTGTTCCCCTTTATCCACTGACAGACACTAGCAGGTGACACAAGGTAAGAGCAGGGATTAAAGGTGGCTACTATGGCCACCAAAGATGCTCTCAGTAAAATACCTGTTCACCTGCTCAACCCCAAGGAGCAATCTTGCCCAGATACATTCCAAAAGGTTTGCCCAGGCTCAGCCTTAAGCGTCCTGAAGCCATGCTACAAAAGCACACTCTCTTTTCTTGAAGAGGATGGACAGAAGTACAAAAAAATTATGAAAAATTCCTTCACCAAAACTGTTGTCAAACATTTGAACAGGCTGTCTAGGAAGTAGTTGAATCACCATCATTGGAGATATTTAAACAATGTTTAGATGTGGCACTTAGGAACATGGTTTAGTGATGGTCCAAGACTTGACAGTGCTGGGTTAACAGTTGGACTCGATGATCTGAGAGGTCTTTTCCAACCTAAATGATTCTAAGGGATCAGGGTTTATATTTAGAATTATAGTACCCACTGCTTAACACTGACATTTTGACAAGTCTTCTGGGATGCACTGTTCATATGGCTGGCTTGCACATTTGACAGTATCCTACACCTACTCAATTTAAGAAAGCTGATTTCAGAAAATGGGATGAAGCTACAGATAAACTATAAATACAGCAACAAAAATCACATCAACAGATTTTCTTTGTAACTGGAAGCACTGTAGAAAGTAGAACAGGAAATAGCAGAAACCACCTAAAAAAAGTTATGGTTTAATAGTGCAAATATCAGGGACAATGAGAGGACTGTATCCTCTCAGTATGAAGAGGCAGATAAGGCAGAATGAAAAACAGGTAATTTACCCAGACTGCAGGAACACCACTGCACAAAGAGCTGGCCCATGAGGAGAGCAAGGACAAAATTCTTGAGTGCACAAAGCAGCAGCTTGGGGCAAGCCTTGCAGCTGTCTCAGAAGGAATGTGCACTTTCCATAGGTATTAAAATCTGCTGAAACAGGTGAAAGAGGGAAGTAAATACAGACTTAATTCATGGCAAGCTACATAGGCTAAGAATATAGGAAAGTAAATGACTTAGCATAGGGGAAGTTTGAGGCAATAGGTCACGCAAAAAGGGATGAAAAGGTCACAGCAATTATGTATAGCCTTTTGGATAAAAGAATGCACTGCAGGGTCTCTGGATGTACTTCCAGCAATGTTAAGATGTTGCTTCCAGCTACTGGATGACAGCGCATCCTGGATTTATAAGTATTCATTGTCACGATGTACACCCTACATTTTGTGAAACTTTGCTTTAGAACATTCTACAGTGCCATTACCCCACACCCTCTCCCGTCTCCCAGGGGGTTACCATCAACATATAAAAGACAGCTTTGAGGAAGGCAGGTCCATATTCCTTCTTAAAGAACTATAAGCATACAATCAGATCAGGCTTTCCAGCAGATACTCGACCGGAATGACCTGGAAAGGATCTGATTCCAGCTGACAGAGGTATCAAAGTTTCCAAGTTTGATTCCTTAGGAGCAGACTATAACCACAACATGACAAGACAGACAAGGGTAAGCCATTTCCAGTCTTCATTCCAGTGCACACCACGCTTCCGTGTTACCAGTTTTAGTCTTGGGATATTTGTTGATTTTTGTTTTGCTCCTATTCCAGTACTATTCATGCTAGCATTTTTTCAATGCAAATGTGTGCTGACCAATTTTCTCCAAACTTTCAATAAAGGGCTAAATTTTTCCAGCTGCATTTGCTTTCACTTCCACTCAATCTTGAGATGGTCTCAGATGAAAAAGCACCACTGGCACAGAAGGTGGGTGTCCCCATTATCCATGTGAAGCTTGGCGAAGTTTCTGGCTGCCTCATTCTCTGGAGAACAAAGCAGCAGGACAGAGGGCAAGTGAATACCAACACAAAGATCTGTGTTGCCCCAAGAGGTACATCTGCCTCCTCTTCTGGTGGAACAGTTGCAGACCGTCATTCTGGGAGCAGCACAGCATGGAGAAACACAGGAAAAAGCATGATGCGGGTTGTGTTAGTCTGGCATGAGGTAAGATGCACTGAAGGAGGGGAACTCAAGACATACTGGAACACCAAGCACTAAACTTCGATACCTTCTCTGCTCTGTTGGCTCCTTTTTTGTACACCACTATGCCACTTTTTAAAAGAGATCTCCTGAACGGTATCAGTGAATCTAAAAAGAGACCCAAACACGTAACTAACCTTCTTTGTGTTCTAAATATCCAAACCACTAAATATTTTTCATGATCTTACAAATTACTGTTCAGAAAACAAGAGAAAAAAACCTGCATAAATGAATTACTTTGCAGTCTTTATTAAAAGAGAGTATATTTAGAAACGATCAGATGATGCAGAGGTAAAGTCACCTATAAAACAACAGATTAGCATCACCGGCTGATTGTTGATCCTGGTGGCACTAGAGGCAAACTGGGAAGGGCTTTAGAACAACTTTGTACTCACAGATTGTAGGAATGAAGAAAGAGTTGTAAGCAAAAACAAAGAATTAAAAGATAGATAGTAAAGCAAGTTCCCTCTCTCTTATTTTACAAATTTCCTCTACTATGGTGCAAATCCAGAGCATTGATTCTAATACTATTTTACTGGATTTCCATTTGTTTTGCCTGGGCCCCTACATTAATCCAAACAATAAGGGCCTTTAAAGCATTCATAAATAACCTGCTGCTGCTGCTGGCACCTAGGAGCCAAGTGCAGCAATGTTAAGCAACAACAAATTTCATAGTTCAAGAGGCACAGTTAAGGAAAAAGGTTGCTCAGAAAATCACTCTCATTTAGCACAAAGATCCTTAAAAATTGCATGAAATCAGTCAAGTAACTATAGAAACCAATTTCTTCAGCTCTGTATCACACGTCTTACACCTCAATTGTCTTTATTATCATCTGCTGTCAGATCCTTAATCAGAAATGTGAACAGGCTTGATGATTTATTCAGCAGGGAAAAGAATCTGTAGGTCAAGTGAAAAATTTCACACACACATACACGCACACACATCTTCAACCTTAGGTACTTTCATTTCATTCTGTTCCCAGTAGCTCTGGGGGCAACTCCAGTGAGATCCAATATTAAGGCTCAATTAAAATAAGCTCCAATTAGTGGAGCTTTTTTCTCTCAGGCTAGAAAAGTCAGGAAATGGATATTGGGAAATGTAAAAAGTCAGCTACTGAGAGGAGGCTGCAGACATAAATGAACTTATTTGTTGATTTCTACAGTTGCTATGCAGAGGCCTCTGGGAGTAAAAGCTTAACCAGTCTAAGCTATAAACTAAAACCCCTGCAGCTAAACATGAACTGTGTGAAACAAGGGCTCCATTCCAGAACAGAAAACTGCTGGGCCCAGAAAATTAAAAGCCAGAGGCGTTTTCCATTTAAAACTAAATCCCAGTACCGCCTCCCAGCCAAAGAATTATAAGCAGTATCAGATTTACAAAACGAACAATTACCCTGGAAAAATGTAGCCTATTGTACAGTCCCAGATGCTAAATCTCAAAGTTTCTTTTTTTTTTTTTTTTTTCTAATCCCACATTATATTCCTACCAAGTGTACTGCTGCGGTTTACAAAGGACTGTTTCTAGACAGGACTGAAACTGCAAAAATAAAATGTTAAAAAAAGAGAGCTCATAATTCATTGACCTCATTTGAAGCACTGCCCTTGCCTGTGGCAGTTCCTGTCCTTCCCCAAGGCCTCTGCAAATGGTATGCAGCAGCAAAATAAACCCTGACCTAATTGCCAGGACAGGGCTGCCAACCTTCTCTCAACACACAAAGGCAAGCATGGAAACTGGAAAGTCCTACCTCTTTCGCTTTCTGCTTTAACCGCAGTTGCTCTGGATCTTCTTTATTGGAACGGCTCTACCAAAGGAAGAGGAAAAAGATTGAATAGAAATTACTGGCATCCCAACACCATCCTATCTGTTTAATATTTAATAAATGACAGTTTTCTCTGGTGATTGAAAGATTTAGCTCCAGGGATGAATGCCTCAATCCAGACTGGCTTCCATCCCCCTCCACGCACATACGTGCACACCCCTCCTCATCTGGGCTGGCTGCCTCTGCTCTAGCCTGAAGCAAGATTAAGCTGAAAATGATGCTAACACTGTCAGTCAGGTCCAGTCTAGGCATGATGTTGTTCATGTCAGCAGCAGACACTTAAAAAGGACAGGAAGTATAGGAAAGAAAGGGAGTTGTATTCATGCAAGCACAACAGAGTTCTTTCAACTCTAGATTAGGCTTCCACCCAAGCAGCTCCAGAATTCAGCTTGAAACAAAACCAAAAGAAAAGAATAAACAGAAGATGGTCAAGCCACAGCTGATGAAGCAACATCTACTGTTGTGGGGCTTTTTTCCTCCTCTTCTTGAGGGGAGGCAGGAGAAAAGAAGCTTATTCTGTACTATCAATGGCTCCACCAGGGGTTCATAGATGCTGTGGTACCAGCTCCAAGCCCTCTGAACCTGACTACAGAAAACAGATACACCTGGAAGGGTGATGGATCTCACCAGGCTTCAGTTTCAGAAGCAAAAAGAGATCCAGGAAGGATATTTACAGCTTTTTACTTCATTTTGACCAGTAGGAATAATCTCAAAAGAGGAGTGCACCCCACCACACATTTCAAGGAACTAGTGGATTTTAAAAAAATGTAAATAGGTTTAATCCTTTTCTCTATAGGCTCAATCATCCTAAACATTATGAATTTCCAGTGACAGGGTTAATGGTTACTATATTTAATGCAGAAATAGAAGGAACCTGAAGATGTTCACCAGTCTAGAGGACATGACTACTTCCTTAGAAAGCCAGAATCTTACCTTGGCTGCTCGAAGCAACATTTCCCGTTCCTCTTCATCTTTTCTCTGTTTTTCTAGGTGATCGAGCTTTTCAAGAAATCTCAGCTGTGCTCTGGTGTCACTACATACGACATACTTATCACTCCCCTGGAAAAAAGAAGTTTGTTATGGACAACCAGGCTTTTACATATACCACTACAGTTAATAAACTTAATGAGAATGATCTGAAAAAAACCCCACTATTTTTCAAAGCTGAAAAGTGTAGGCTGCTTTAGTAAGAGTTCAGGTGGTAGGCAGTCATTTACACATCTCTCCACTGAACTGTGTTTCCAGGTGTCTGTGGCTAGTGAGAGGTTATTGAACAAGTGACATTAACAACATCCAGTCTATAATGACTTTAAGAACAGTAGTCTTCCCTAACCTTAGTCTAAAGACTAAAATTTTGTTTTAAACCAGCAACTTCATATCCAGTAAACATGTTAGGGGGAAAAGAATAATTTTAAAGCAGTAGAGCATAGTATCTTTTCTCCTTCAAAGAGAGAAAAAATTAGAATTTGACATTTTAAGTTTCTAGTGTTTTGTGTTCTAGTTTCAGCCATTTAATGCAGAAGTTGAAACAAGCATCACCTGGTATTTCCAACAAGAAGTTTTATATATTGGAGGGGTGGTTTAGAACCAGTTATAATGAATCTTGGGGGTGAAGAAAGTGAAATATATTATAACACAGTTTATTATAGCTTTAAGAATACATATTTTTGCCTCAGTCAATGCTTTCAAATCACAGCATAGTTTATGTTGAAAGGTAACATGAGGAAGTCATCTGGTCCAGCCACCTGTACAAAAAGCTGGGCTGGTGAGTACTAATGACTAGTTCCAACAACCACTGGACACACAGGCATTGAAACAGGACTGAGGTCCTTTTGGTCTAAAGAACAGCAATCAGTAGTTTATTTTACATTCCATTTTTGCCTGACTTGACATTTACTTTAGATCAGAAAGGTAGAGAAAAGAAAGATCCAAAACACGGTCAACTGGCAACGAAAAGCTTGGTGTTACTATTCTGCTCTTCCAAAGACAGGCTTCTTGAGCCATGCATTTGCCAGAGGGCATTTAGGCAACACAAGACAAGGAGCCCATTCTAGATGAGGCATGTCTGTGCCACCTGTGTGTACCACTTCTTAGTGCACATCCTACAGTTGTCTTCTTTCTCTGTTACTTTGTGAACTTGGTGTTTTTTACTTAGAGATTTATCCTGGGGCTTTTATCAGCCAAAAACACTATTGTGCTTCCAGCAACTCTTCATTCTACCTTACCCCAATCTCACACTGAAAGAAACAACTCTGACATGCAACTATTCTGGAATAAGCACAGGATATTTTACTGCTGTATTTTAGGCAAGGTTATACGTTAAGTGTATGGACTATCAGGGACTTCAGTTGCTCAATTTTTAGTTTTCAAGGACTCTTCTTCCCCCACCCAGTCATGCACTATGAAAAGATGGAAAGGAAGTAAAAGTTTTCTTGTGGGGCACTGTTGTCTCCTAATCTGAATTTTCACAACTGAGTCTGAGCATGAAATCAATCTCTTTTCTGGTATTATGTTTGGCCCTTTCCAATGAGCCACCTCACTCTCACGTATTACTAACTGTGGCTCAAAACACACCATATGCTGCAACCGCAGACTTTCCCAAGCAGCACCTGTGGCTCTCTGCAAAAAAGTCCAAAAAACCTTTTTCCCCCTCTTCTGTCACTGCTCAAGTTTTTTTTACCACTCCTCAGAAAACATATGCTATTCTTGAGTTGTTCTTAGTACATTAGTACAACTTGTTTTGAAGCAGCAGTTTGTAATAATCCATCACCATGCCACAATCCTTTCAAAAGGACAAAGAAGAAACCTATAGTACTGGAAGATTATTTTTTCCAAAGTTTAGAAGCGTTTCACTTTGGAATATCCAGGTATTTACACATTTAAGACAAATCCATGACCCTAAACCAATCAGCAATATAAGTCTCTAAACCAGAAGCTCCCCAGTGCACTACCATGAGTTTATATAGGACAAAAAATAGGTGCACCCATAGTAGGATTTCAGCTCATCGCCTCTTTTAAGATAGTTTATTTCAGGAATTTTTAAAAGAGGAACACCTGCAGTTACATTTTGTCCTACTCAATGAACTTCTTTGTGATCATTTAGCAAGAAATTGCTGAGACACAAAACACGACATTGTACCCCTGTTCACAACTTGTAGTGCTGTTGTGATGAAGCATTATCACCCACATCCTTTTGCTCTACAGATAACACAATTTAGTGTTGTGGCATTTCAGTGCTACTGCAGGAGGAGAAAATGTTTTCATGGAGCATCGTTTATAGCTCAGCACTGTACCATGCCTCTTGGAGCCATGAGCTCATGGGCTCCAACCACGGGAGCATGGCAGCCGGCTCATGCTGGGATAAATCCACATCAAAAATGTCTCCCTTTATGGTCTTCAAAAGGCTCTAGACAAACACAGCAACAAGAGCTGCATCACAGAGAGCAACTCACAACCATCTGAAAGGCTAACCCTACCTCACATAAAGAGACCACCACGATAGTTTTATCCCAAATAAGTTAGTGACTTCCAATTACATACCTTTTCTTCCTTAAATTTAGCAAAAGAAGGACAACAGTTGACAAGTCTACATGATGGCATGGTATGAAGCTTTTACCCTGCCAATTCACTGTCCCTGCAGGGCTATCTATCAGATGAAAGCTGCTAGGCAGAAGCTGAGCAAACTGTGAAGAGTTTCCTGAGTATAATCCCATGAATTACTGGTCTTTTTACATCAACTCCTACCCTAACAATAGTTACCTTGGTTTCACCACACCTATCCCTATTACTGTCTTTCTTTTTGTAATGAAGATAGGCCAATACAAAGCCCTATGGAGCAACTACACAACACTTCTGGATACACTCTGGGAAATTATCTGACATACATGGAGCCCACATTGTGCAGGGGTACCAATCAATAGCCAGGAGGGAAAAGAGAACAGGGGGTAAGCACTGGGGGAGATGGAATACAGGGCTGTATAAATACCTGTATTAATACATAACGGGACTCCAACACCCTGCAGTGCTCTCTTCTTGAACTTAAGATTTGTAAAAGCCTGTCAGCATCTCTCACAATAACATTACTCACAAAGGTAATCCTGTAGGACACTCCTCTGTCGCGTAATACCATCTTCCTAACAAAAGAGGGTATCTGTGCCTCTAAGATTACTGTGCCCGTTACTTGTGCTTTTTTGTTTGTTTTGCTTTTGAGAGAAAAGAAAGCAAGCTTATTGCAATCTTATAATCTTATCATTGCTTCTGGCAATTCAATCAGACAAAAACCCTATCTGTTTTTCTATTGCTTTAGTTCAACGAGAAAGAAACCAGCCCTATCCAGCCTACTGTCCAAAAACATTTCCTTCTGTTCTTGGTGCCTGCAAGACACTAAATCCTACTGGTTAGTCAGGACTTCAGCCTCCTCCTCATTTTTGCTTGCAAGCTCAATTGTACCTCCCACTTTGGAGAAACAACATACAGCATGTGCAGGTTTCTAAAGCCTTTCAATAAAAAACACTGTACTTTTTCTGTGTTGATTTTCTTTTCTATTACATTTTCTTCTGGCAAAGGAACAAAATACTCCAACTGCTCCAGACAACACTATAAATACTTGGAAGTTTCCAAATAGTTGCTTCACTTTACTATTGCTGCTCCAGTGCTGAAAAGCATTCAGTACAAAAATAACTCTTATTCCATCAGTTGGTTGCTCTTGTTAAATTTCATTAAGTATAAAGCTCTTGTTACAAAACTCAAACCTGAACAAACAGGAATTTAAGACTGACAAATACATTTCCTTCTAAATTCTTTTTTTTCTAAAACATCTTCACATTGAAAGAAGTAAGGACTAGTATTTCATTACTGAATTTAAAAAAAAAAAAAAGCTGGTTTGGCCAGTAAATTATCACTTCACATTTGCACAATATGAACATCTTAAGGATACTAGCTCACTGGGACACAACATACTTTATATTGAATGGAGCTACTACAAGAGGGAAGGTATCACAGGGGCAAAAAAAATAAATCTTAAGATCAAAAGGGCCTCTGCTTTCACATGGAGCATTTTCTAAAAGTAAAATAATCAATTCAGTTTCCCAGGGCTTTTTACTGAGCCAATACTGGAGTTCCACCAACAGAAAATGCATAAGGAAAACATAAGCCCCTAAATCAACCCACCATCAAGAGCATACAAAGCCAGATTTACATTTTTCACATAAGAGACTTTGTATAACAGCCACCACTGCCATGGAAGAGAATGCATTTAGTCTTATGCTGGGTTTTAAATGCACCTGTCCAACAAGTCAAATGGAACCGTTATATGCCGGGCTATAAACAGCTAAAACCAGCCTTTGGTAGATACTGACAATGCAAATGTTGCCTGTGATGTGCCCACACTTGGAAGAGGTTTACCTTCAAGGCTGCAAAGCAGGAAAACTTTGGTGCAAAACTTGCTAATGATTTCCTTTACCTTGTGGGTTGATACTCTGTGCTGAGCAATTACAGTTAGTTTCTCTAGGAGCCCTCGTAATCTCTCCTGTGTAGCGTGGGAGATCAAGTTCACAACATCAGAGTTAAGTTCCATAATGTCATGCCTTTTACCTGTGGAAGCAGAGAAAATCCATTACGTGTTTTAGTAGTAGCTGATAATTGAAATAATTAGCACAGCAGGTATTCTGTTCCCCCTGGAAGTCATACCCATTATGAATAAAGGTTTGGAGATTATGATTTTCCTAGTAAAGTCACAACTTCAAAGATCTTAGACATTACATTAATAAAACTTAGCCTGGAGCTTCAGAAAATATAGACATTGTTTCACTTAGCCTCCAGAACCACTCTCCTTGCAAGGTCATTTATAGGACAAAGTTAATAAGAACACAAATCAAGCTTCATGTTCAGGGAGGGGGAGAAGCGATAGCTGTAGAAATTAGTGCCGTATTCTGTTAATTCCAGTAATTAAAAAAATACAGAATTACATTTTACCCTGCTTGACACCGTGCTTGTTAACAACTCATGACATTTATTTGACGAGCAGGAATGGGTTTTGTAGTGCACTCCAGGCACACAAGACCCTCCAAACCACGCCTCGACTGACCAACGCGGGGCAGACAGACCCAACCAAGCCATGGCAGCCGCTCGGACAGCGCAGATTCCAGCCCAGCCAGGGTCATCCTGCCATCATCTTCAACCTCTCCTCTCGGGCTGCTGCCGATTCCCCGCGTTTCAGCAGCTGCGACCGAGGCTGGTGACAGCTCCAGGCAAAGCTGTGCTGGCCCTGCACCCAGAGCTGGGCATCACCTCTGTAACCTTCCTGCGGCTGCAGGCTGCCAACGGAGAAGCCTTCCCGTGGTTGACACCATCGATCACTCAACGCGGCTCCATCAAGACACCTGGGCAGCAGCGATTTTTCCCTGGTAGGCATGGCAGGCAGCAGTTTCACATGCCTCATACGTTGTACCTGTCAGAAGCACTTTTCCTTGCCCTACACTGCATTTACAGCAGCTGTAATACTTTATGATGCAATATACAGCACGCCTTCAAAACCCATTTCAGTATTTACTGCCAAGTGAAGTGTTAAGAATGGATAAACAGCACACTGTAAAAAAACTAATCACCTATTTCATTTGCCTTTGCTACTGTAACTGAAAATGAATGACAATCTCACAAGACAGAGAGAGCCCAAAATGTTTTCCCAGATACAATCAAAGCATTCCTCCTGTTTGATCAGTAAGTATTGGCCTGTAACTTAACTGAGTGCAAAGCTGATTTTGCTCAAGCACCTTTCAATACTTCCTCAGCAGCTTCTCACTACACTATCAGATTACCTCAACATCTCCCTCCACACACACACACTTCTTAATCCAAAAATGGCTTGGTTCAAAAGCAGACATGTTCACTTTCTGAATTGCTCTACTCCCTGGCAGTATTCCTTTCCTTGCAAACAAGCACTTTTCATTTATGACATGAATTATTGCTATTATTATTATCATTATTATTAATTTGGAATAACTACCATTCCAGCTATGAAACAGCCAGGCTTCTATTTTCCATCTTTCAACAAATTGTCTTTACACTCACAACCAGCAAAATATTCTAGAAATACTCTCTCTGTTTTTGCAGCGCTCATTATTTTTCCTTGTATCCACTTCCCATGAATGGCTGATTAATCCTCTACCGAATTTTGAGAAAATCTTCTAGGCACCAGTTCTGATGTATATTTTCCCTTTGCCACTAGTAACACAGCACTTGCTATGCCCCGAACAGCTCGAGATGACCCATCTAGCTGGGGCAGGACCGGGGCAGGAGCACCAAGGTCGCAGGCAGCACTTGCAGGTTATGTGCTTGTCACAGGCTAGCTGCTTACTCTGGACTAAGAACCAGATGTGCATGGAACAGAAAGACTTTGCAAACACATAGTTAAGGCACTGTGACAGAATTGTGACTGCACATTCAGGCTTTCCTGGATGGTCAGCTGTAAAATCAGTGTTCCAGTACAGCAAGTACCAGGCAGAGGGCACAAACAAGGAGCTGAGCAACTGTCGACAGCAGTGGGACCAGTCAGTGTGGTACTACACAAATGCATGCTCCCCGCTCTGACATAATACAACATTGCTAAGCGACAGTTATTCTTTTGCTCAGAAGCTAATGGTTGAAATTATACCCACAGTAGAAACTTCTCGTAACACAGGCATGCAACATACATTCCACGGTATTATTCACTATACAGACAAACAGCTTCAGGATCCGTTTTGTAAAAAACTAACAAAAGATGTTTCCATGGAGGGAGTCATAAACAAAGGTCTGCTCTGTGTGTGTTGGAAGTTGAAACTTCATCCTAATGTTAGTCAGTAGAGTCAACATATACCTGAACTGGCTGAGGGATGCAAAAACTGTTAGGGAGGTCATTGTAATGCATCAAGTTAGAAGCTGCTGAGATAGAAAAGCACATTTAAGTGTTTTGACACTAGCATCGTTATGGTTGTTAAGTGTTAAGTTTAAGAGTAACAAAGTTGCTCACTTCTCACACGATAAAGAGGCATCAGTTTCTTTTTTCTGGGTGTGCTTCAGATTGATCCCATGTAAAGAAAACCTTAAAGAACAGCTGTTTCTAGAAGGGGAAGTAAAAACTCAGTATTGTTTGGCAGAAACACATGAATTGAGATTGTAGATCTTACTAGTTCCAGGTCCTTCTTCAAAGATTGGAGGCTGGCTGATGAAGGAGGCAAGGAAACACTACATCCATACATATCTGCCATGTGTGCTTTGTTCTCACCTATGTTCAAGATCTTACTCTGAAGAGCTTCCAAAGAGAGAAATGGTTCATCTGCACAAGAGTGGATCACTGTACCAATAAGCTCAGAGTTTGCTGCCAAAATGCAGGCGTTCTCCTCACTGAGATTAACCCCAGCCATAGAAGCCACATCATTTATGTCATCTTCATCTCTACAAAAGAGAAGACCAACATTTTATGCTGTGTTCAGAACAGACACAAATAAAAAGTCTCAACTGTCAACAAGCAGCCACATTCACATATCCCTATATACAACAAATGTTTAGTGTGGGTGTGGATGGGGAGCTCCTAAAAGCTCTCACACTTCTGCAAGATGCCTCTGAAACATTAATTTGGCTAATGCCTCAGTTGCTAGGCATGCAAATCCTTTATATGAAACTGAAACTTTGAGCAAGCTTGGAAACCTAAGACTGAGGTAAACACAGATTAAAAGTTCCCATAACCCCTAACCCTGAATTACCACTCTTGCAACCTGAAATCTGTTCTAGAACTAATTCACCAGGTACAACCAAGTGTGGAATGAAGTTGGAATGATGACTCACTGGACTATAAACAAGTCCATTTTATAACCAAGATGCCTATCTTGCAAACTGAAGCTTAAAGCACAAGCTTATAAGCACAGACCTGATTTTCACTTTTATTTAGTGAGTTCCCTTAAAACACAGGATATAAACACTCCTTGATTATATACTAGGACCAATCCAGATCTTGTCCTTTGGATCAGTCCTACCATACTTATGTACATAGTGGGGAAGATGCCACTGCTTCTGAAGCACCATGGCAGAATTCTACATGGTAACACCATTAGCTGGATTTCACGTAGCAGTTTTGGACTACATGTTCAAAATTAAATCTCAAATCTGGCATATTTAGTGTGAACATCACTAAGACAAGCCATAGTAGCCCATATACTTCAGTTTAATGTTTTTTGTAAAGATCATTTAAGTTAAAATAATGAATGAATCTTATATGGGAAAAGTTTTGCATTACCCAAGTTATCATCAAGTAAGTTTAGATCATCAAGAGAAAGCATTTTTACTTCTCAATGTGACAAAAGCCCTAATGGTGGCTTCAGGGATTTAGGACCAATCCAAAACAGACGTCCGCAGTATTAGGACAGAAAAGTGGAATCACTCAATCTGAACGTCTTTTTATTTGGAAACCAAAGAAAACACAGACAAAGAAAATACAAAGAAAAACACACACACTCCTCTTGAAAAGTATTGTCTCACAAGGTTTGATTAAGTTCACCTTCACAGAACACTGTGTGGCCTAAATAACTTTTGAACAAGGGGTTAGCCAGAAATTTCCCATTCTACGATGAAATGATATTTCTTGGAGTCTGTCTTTTGTCTGAACATAGGTAGACACTAAAGTTATTAGAACATGAGTTTGGGTTGAGGTTGACTAATACGCCAAAGAGACAAGAAAATGTTGGGATATTTTTCCTTAACCATAGACGTATTTTCTCCTTTGGGCTTCAATACGTTTCTCTGGCACAATTCTTCTGCAGTCTTCTTGAGAGATACCTGGCCTGGAGAGGTGTCCAGCCGTTCTCTACTTCTTCCATCCATGTGCCCTCATTGCTAGCAGTTCCTAGGCATGTGTGTTCAGGGAAAAGGAGACCCAACAGATTCTCAAACCAGCTCTGTTCTTTAAGTCTAACTTGGCACAACAGCTTCCCAACTAGGCTTGTGTCCCAAATCCATCATGCTGAGAAAAATGTTAAACCCCAAGATTGTCAGAACAGTCAGATGTCCACAGTTACAACTCAAAAGCTGAAGCCAGCAGTGCCAGAACAGCTTCCCTCCTCCTACCCCTTCACAACCACCAATTGAGCAGCTCCAAGTGAACACACAGGCTCTATCAGCCTAACAGAGACCCTGAACTTTGAACAAGCATGTCAATGAAGCTACACAGGATGATAATTAAGTGCTAACTGATCTTCACAAGTACATTCCAGTTTCCTCATTTTAGTAACCACTACGGAGAAGTCTTTGCTGATGGCAGAGACAAGAATCCCACTGAAGCACAGCGACTGCAACAGATCTGCTGACAAAATCTGCACAACTAACACCAGGAACACATATCACAAGCTATTGACGCTGGAACCTGACATTACCCCAGTGGAATTGTTTATGGAATCCCAGGAAGGATGTTTGCAACCCAGGTACAAGTGTATAGCATGCAGTTTCAGGAAATAATTTTTGCTTTTTATCTGGCCACATAGTCCAAATGCTCGAGCAAAAAGACAAACTTCTATACTATACATCTATCCACTTTTCTACATAGAGAGGTTTCATTTCTCTATTACCTGCTTTTATAAGGTTACTATTTTTGTGATTACTTCCATGCACACAGTCTCTGTACTGTGTACAAGCACACAAGAGTTTATATGCAAGCAGCCATCTCTACTTGTACTGTTTTTCAGGACCAGTTCTAAGTTTTTCACGGTGAGACATGAGTTTGCATTAAGTCACCAAGTCATTAGCTTTGATGAAAAGATATGAAAACACTGCTGCACTTATTTTACTTAACCCGAACAAATCACCACTACATTTCCTTAAAAAAGTGCTCACTAAAGATTAATGAAAGTTTCAGAAGCTGTGGTAAGTTTGTACTTTTTACTATTCTTTTTTCCTTGTTGTTCAAACAAACCTCAATCATTTTAAGTAAGGTACCACGTACTTTGAATAAGTAGTAGAAATCTACTACTTACTCAAAGGTGATATATTTAAAATATTACAGAGTGCACATGAAGGCATTTCTGATGGATATTGACTTCCTTTCACTTTCAGCAATCCCTACATAAAACCCCTTTTCTGCACCACTTCCGTTAATGCTTTTTGCATTTTGATCATGTCACACTCAGAAATCAACGGGAAAAACTCACCCAGCTGTTTTAAGTCTCCAGTGATTTAAGCTTACTAGGACAAGGTGGAAAACAGAACTCAATAATTCCAAGCAATACACTGCATGAAGTCAGGTTTGACATTTATGCTGAACATTCCGTGCAAAAGAAGCCCAAGCAATGCAGATGCACCTCACACCTATGAATTTGCCTCTGTTGCCTGAAAAGTGAGTCTGTGGCACCCTCTGGTGTCTGACGACCACACTCGTCTTCTGAACTTGTCTTCTACTAAACAGAATAGATTCAAAACAAATATTTGAAAATGAAATATGTGATTCTTTTTCCCAAGTGCTCTAGCATATACTTTACAGAAATGTGTAGATCAGTTTACAAAAATCTTGATTTTTTTAAAACAGATTTATCTCTTAACATGTCATGATACAATGTCTATGCTTAGCTGTAACAGCATCTAGAAGGCTGGAATGCTTTGTGTTTTGTTGGGTGTTTCCTGTTTGTTTGCTTGGGGGGCAGGAAATCACCACTTTTTCTACTGCTTATCTTGAGCAACCTAAACCAGCCCCTTAAAAAGCAGACAAGGTCAAATTGCAGCTAATTAAGTACAGCTTAGTGAGCAGAACATTCTGAAGCCCTAACCTAATCTAGTCACACAATGGCAGAGGGAGTCAGGCTCGATGACACACTGCAGTGAGAGGCACAGGAGGAGCACTCTCATTAATGTCACAGGTACAATCACATCAATTACAAGACAGGAGCTCTCTGCTCGTAACAGATTTCATCACAAAACCTGAAAGCAGCCCATGGTGCCTCTCTCTGCCTCACACATGATCAGCAGTTGATGGATCATAGGTCAGAAAATTTAATTATAGCAGCAAATAGAAGAAACACCATAAGTGTATCCAAAGACAAATTCTTGACACAAGAGACTCTACTAAAAAAAATTAAGATGATTTAGAAATTTCCTACCTAAATTCTCATGGACTTATGCTACTTTGAAAATCACATTCCAAAAGCAGGAAGAAAAATCTCTATTGGATCACACTGTAAAAGTCGGTTTTTTCCTACACTAAGAATTTAATAATTCAGGGAATGACGTACAAGAATTCAAATTTTTCATGTGAGACAGCTTATGTATTCCATTTGGAAGATCACAGAAAACATGTGGGGGTTTTTTGTGTATGAGTTTGTTTGTTTGTTGCTTTTTTTAATTACAGTATTTATGAAGGCTTTTTTTTAAACATCACTACCCAAGATTACATCCCACATTATATTTTACAGTATATTTCATAAGAGCTTGAGGCAGCTGAACAGAGCTATTGCTTGAACATGAGTTTTTCATTTCAACTTCTGGCAACCACTGTTTTTAAGTGTTCATTGTATGCTGTATGTTACAGTAAACAGCTCTCTGTCTATACCAGTGCATTCAAAGCTGCAGTTTTCCAGAGATGATAAGCCAACTGGTCAGCAAGATAGAGGTGTCATCATGTCTGCTTTTTTCCCTCGGAAAAGCCAATGTCAAACTTGCCCTGAAGTGGTAAGATGAATAATGCTTATGGCAGTCTGTACCTCTGTTCCAACATCACACTTCATAGCTGCAAAAATAATTTCTGCTTTTAAAAAGTTAATCAGTTGCCAGAACTAAAAGCTTTAAGCTCTCTTGAAATCTAAAGGCCTGGAGAATACGCCAGAAATCATGATTAGAGATGCAGTTGAAGAATTTCACCCATGCACATAGAAACAAGCTTGTAAGAGGAGCTAATAAAAATTTTTGAAATGCAGCATGGAGCTTTAGACAGGTTACTAGCCAGTCCAAATAACAGTTCAATGCTATCAGGCCATGTGCAAAAAGCAGAGGCTCTATCTGCTTTAATCCTATTGAGAGACTTTAACACAAGATAACTAAAGTAGTAATTGTATTCATAGGAGGGAGATCAATATGCCTCCTTGATGAGTGAAAAACTGACACAAAATCCAAACTCCACAGGACAGCTTTCTTACGCTAAGAATAATTAACATCTGCTATGAGGGAGAAGTTTTAAGGTTACCCCTTTCCAGTGAGTATTATAATGTGAAAAACATGTATCAGAAAAAAAGCTTCTGAAGAAAGTTGCTTCTATTTGGGCTCTATTCCCACCTCTACTTGTCTCTTCCTTTGTTGTTCCTTCCTATACTCAACTTCTGATATTGTTCATTTTTACCTAAAGGATGTTGCTCCATTCTCTTTCATTTTCCCTTTCTGAACAGGAGATGCTTGAAGCGACAGAATTTTATTTCTTGGCAGGGTAATTTGTTTCAGAATGGAACCTGAAACAAAACAAAGAACATGCTATAGTAGAAAGCAAAATGCTAAGACAACTGTTTAGTCAGTTCATTCTTCCAGGTAAGGCCACTGCAGACTCAGTAACAACCAATTAGGTCCATTTGAAAACAAGACACTCTAGAATCTTACATTCAACATGTTTGGTATGGCCCAAAGCCTTACACTCTCAGCAAACATCCTCCCCTCTGTGCTGACCAGGGAAACGTTTTAGTGAAAACTGTCTGGCTGAGACAAACTCTTACTGTGCATCAACCTGAACCTGTTGAAGGAAAAAGCAAGGTCTCAAAAAACAGTTCTCAAAAGCATCAGTTTAGAGGAAGTTTACTGCAAGGAGCTCAGTCACAATATTTCAACAAGTACAAACATTTGATTGACATGCTCTTAACAAGTGCCAGAAGAAGATGTGGCACTGATTTTCTCATCAGAGCTCCAAGTAGACAGTAAAGATGTTCAACTTAATGCACAGAGCTGGTTGCTCCCAACAGAGAGAGACCCCCTTACATTCCTACAATCTACCAATGTCCTGCACTTACTTCTGTACCTCAGCAGTCCTCCCCCTTCCCCATGAAAGAGGTTCCACTTTACCTGCAGGAAACTGGCTGGTTCGAACAAGTGTATTCAGCGGCATATTTTTCTCAGAAGATGTCTGTAGGGTGTGCACTGAGGGCTGCGGGAGCGTGGATACTTGCTTTAGAATGGTTCCCGATGGTTGTTGGACTACCTGGAAGTGGAATATCCAATATCAAGAGTGAGAAGAAGCAAAAATACAGAGAAGTAAACAGCATCAATGTTTCCGTTTAGCCACAAGTGCCACTGGGCAGGTATGCTTGTCTAGTTTTCAGTTTAAAGCAAACAGCATGCTCAGAAAAGATGTTTGGTTTTGTTGTTTTTTTTACTTCATGTCAAGAAATCTTAACAAGTGGTGGTGAGCTTTAAGCTTATTCAGTGAGCTCTAGAAGACACTTCATGCCTATTCTCTGCTGATAACTCTATTAGACAAGAGTCACTAATTATTACACAATCCTGAGAGGCTTTCCTCTACATAAGTCTTGCTTAGCAAACTAACTATTAAACAGTGAGTCTGCCTGCCAGTAACCTCAAAAGGGTAGGTACAAACAAACACCTAGTTAAAAAGGGAGAACACCAAAACAACTGAAGTCTTGCATGAAATACATTTCCTGTTAAGAACTGAAGAGTACACACTATAAAATTACTGATGTTTTTTTGGAACTGCAACGTCAGTTGTAAATTGAAACTCTGAGTTTCAAAGTGTTAAGCTAAAGTACACTGAACACATCAGTTACCACGAACATGAAGTACTAAACAGCAACACCTATAGTGAGTAGAACCTCTACATAAAGACATCAGTACACAGCTGAAGGGTAAAAAGGAAGGCAGTTCACAGTTTTGTTTAAAGAGACTCTTCAAAGAAACAAAATCAGACAGCAGGATGTCATCACAACACAGACCTACAGGTACAGCCCATAAATACTAATCCTTCCTCTTCAGGGGCAGCTATTAAAATGCAAGAAAGTAATAAAATTGCAGCATCCTTGAAATTCTCACTTCTAAGCCTCCTAGCTAGCAAAATGTGAGCTTCAGCTTTGATACATCTTTGGAAAAGTTCTTGATTACAGGTAGTAGAAAGACGTTACTTTACCAAAGCATAAAACCATCAACATCTTCGGATTGAATCCTATTTTTTTAGCTGCAAAAAACTAAGATAAAGAAAATGTCAGGGTCAATAAGCCATTTTTCTCCTCTACATCTTTTATTCTTACTTCAGAAAGTCTAAAGAGTGCTTGTACAGCAAGACTGCACAAGTGTAAATAAAGGATTGACATTTACAATACTTCAGAAATTAGGCTCTCTCCTTCTGTCATCTAATTATTTATTAACAAATATCATCAACATAAGCACACACATTCACAAAAAGAGATACTCTGTGTATCAAAGAGTCAAGATACTCCCTCAACCATCTCTGTGTCAGTAGCACTAAGGCTTGGCACAGCAGCAGTAACACAGAATAACTGATCCGAAGGTGGTTTCTGAAAACCTGACTGACAGTTCTTAAGAAACATTAAGATGCAGAGGAGGGAAGAACTACAAGAGTACAGGGACAGACTATGGACAGAGACAAGGCTCACATATGCAGCACTTCCTCATGGCGTAGAACAAGGGGTAATGTTTTACTACCATGCATTTTTCCCAAAGCTCAGTTTGATCTCTCAGAAAGATCCAACTTCCAAAGTTGTGAGCTGCAAATAACATTACCAGTATCCTTTGTGAGTTCAGATAATTACAGAGGAGCCAACCATCTTGGACACACTACTCACAGGCTCCACTGGCACTAACACACACCTAGAGATCGTGCTTACCACCAGAAAGAACAATGCTTCATCTTCAGCATGCAAAACACTGGAACAGCACAGGAGGAAACATAAGCATTCCAGACTGAGGTACAGCAGACAGAAGAACAAAGACAGGCAATGTCATAACAATGGTCTAAGTGGAGGCTGGGATATAAGTCAAGTAACAGAGGAAACTACATTGCCAAGAAACAGAAAGGATGTGTTGGCAGTAAAAGCCCATTTTCTGTTTGCCATTCTAGCTCCAGACTAACAAAAGCTGGAAGTCCTTGGGAGTTGAAACAGGAGAGAACAACAATCCTGGAAATTTCAACAAGGATCCAATGCCAGAACGAAGCATTACAAAAATCGGTAATATCTGTGAGCAGGAGTTAATCTCTTTTCTTCAGGTTAGCAGCAAGAAGTAATAAAGAAAAGAGACTTTTCCTTTGTGCCCTGTTAAGCAGGTTGACACAGATATCAGAATAAAATCACCAACATTCTTTAGCAAAAAAAATGCAACACAACATTCAGCTGACAACAGAGAGACAGCCGCCTGAGAGAGACTTTGATTAGCCTCACCTGAACCTGTTTTACATTCATAAAACAAAGTCTGGAGATTAGCAGAGAGATGCTGAGGTATCATCATACACAGGCAGTATTGTTTAATTGAATGCGAAAGCAATATCCAGGACAAGAAAAATATTGAAAAATAATGGAGGAGACTGTTCACCAAAGCTCAGCTTTGAGGGGACTTGACACCAACAACTCAGTAAGAACAAGCAGTTGCAAGAGAATAAACACTTCACTCCTTGATTCAAGCATTAATAATCTCCAGGCAGTGTTTCTCACTGGTAACTGTGGGGACTACACCATAATCCCCTCGCTGATTATGCCTGACATGAAGCTCAGCTCAGCCTCACAGGAGCTTTCTCACCACTGGATGCCAGCAGCTGGTAATGTAAATTTTCATCTACTGTGCTGTAACAAGAGACAAAGCAATACTAGAGCAAACCAAACTTTATGTCCAAGATTAAACTTCTTTGTAAGCCAATACCCTTAAATGAGGTGGTGTCAAGAAAGCCATAGGAGAAAATCCTTCAAAATGTCAACTCTCACAGCACAGGAGTGCAATCAATCCCAACAACACCCCTGAAGAACGGTTCCCTCAGTGTCCACACAGAGTTTTAATAATCATGTTACAGAAACTGAAGTCACAAATTTGATATTAAAATACAGCAGTGCTGCATCCTTGAGCACCACCAACATTACAGTGAAGCTGGCACATGGAAGTTCACTTTAAATTCTCTCAGGCACAAGAGGCCAAAATTAGAAAGGGGCATGCAGAGGGAGTGTACAGCATCAGACATCCCTGTGGGCTGAAAAAGGAAAAAAATTGCTGGCAGCATTGTATGGACAGATTTGCACAGCTGGCAGTGTGCTTCCTTTTTCAGCTGGCAGTAGAACCCTTCTGTTTAGGGAGGGCAGGTCCAGATTTGTTTTCTTACAGGAGAAATTAGACCCTCTGCCCTTTCAAGGAAAGGCATCAGGGAAGCCCTAGGAGATATAGCCACTTCTTCTAACCTGCCCTTTGTGCTAATAAGTTGTCTGAACAAACATCAAGCTCCTGATATGGCTAAACTGTGAAGAAGTCAACTCAGTCCTTCAATTGTATCTGAGAAGAGCAAGTATTTTAATCACAGCGCCTGCGACCTACCCACATGAGGATAAAAACATGTTTTGTATGCAATTCAATATATGTAAGGCACAGCAAAGAAAAGCAATTGCAGCAGACTGCCACACTGCAGCAGTGCAGAGGCAAAAGCCCCTTCTTGAGCTCACCAATATCAAATTCAGTAAGTGTTTTGACTCCCCTGCATAGAGCTAAGCTTCCTCGCCTACTTGTACAGATGGTCAACCTTTCCTCTGGATTACAAGACTTGCTGTGTAGCCAACAAACTGCTCTCCAGCCCTTGTACTACCTAAGAAACTCTTGTTTTCTGGCTGGAATTTCAAACTTAGTCCTCGAAGACAGTATGAGTACCAGCTTCTTTTCCAATTTGGCTTTAGCTGCTACTAACCAAGACTGTCAGTGCATATGCTTGAAAACTCTTCTTTGGAGTTTTGGGGTTGGGGGTCTTCTGCTTTTTTTTTGGTGAAAACAAACCAACGCAGAAGCAGGACTCCCCATTCACTCCATACCGTTGAGTGTTTTGCTCTTTTTAAGCAAGTCTGAAAAGATGAAAATCTTATGGTCATGGTAGCTTATGCTACTATAGCATAAACTCTTTATTTATAATGCAGGATTCTTGTATTACATCTACCTTATGCCATTTGGAAGGAAGGAAACTAAAAAACCAAAACTTTTTAGGGGTCTGAAGACTGTAGAATCAAGTAATACAATATCCAAGCTAAAAAGCAAACTCACACAGCAGATGTCCTACTATACCTGTGGAAAGTAAATCTAGTTTCACAGGAAGTCTAATCTTTTCTTGCTTTTCAAAGGGAAATAATCTTTACAAGGAATTCCTATGCAAGAATTGAGTTCTTTATCTGCCAAATGGAGACTATTCTCTCAAAATACTTGAAAGCATACTTTCAGGTAGACCAGCTAGACACCATGCTACTCAGCATCTCAAACACCTATAACCCAAATCTAATTTATTTCACAAAGTTGCTCTTTTGGGTATACCTGTGATCCACAGTTTCTTGGTATTTAACATTAACATTAGCAAGAAGTTAACCTGTGCCAAGAATAAAAAATGTTAACACATTGCTTTTGAGGGTATTGTTTTAATAAGACAGTTATTCCTCCTGGAATTTGTTAGCTAATGAGGCCTGATAGAAAAAACTCACTTTTGGATGGCTTCGTAATTAACATGTCTTAGTAAATGTGGAGGTCAGAACTCTGCTCAGGAAAGCTCCTTGAGGTAGTTTGTACATTTCACATAACATATCACTAAACATCATCGAGCCACCTGTGCCTGCAAAGTACCCAGGGCAGGAACTACCAGGGGAGGAAGACTGCATCCCTGGTGGATGGCTGAGGCACAGCCCTAACATGGCATCAAAGAGCCATCAGCAGTTTCTGACACTAGCATTGCCTACCTTTTCTTCCAGGTACCAACCTAGCCTGGCTGTGTGCATAGTGGGGGGGTTAGACCTCATATCTTTGTGTCTCAAGATGGATGTTCAGTCTGGTGAAATTGTGGTTGACATGTCTTGCAAGACACCAAGCTGGCAGCTTGGCTTTAGATTCACCTTCCCAGCAAGGGCTCAATATTTCTAAACTATGACAAACATAACTGATAAACTCAAGACAGATAGCTTCACATGTTACAAGGGGGGGAAAAAAAACAACAGAGGTCCAAATTGGTATACTCTCTACTAAATGGCAAGAGTTAAAGTAAAGGAGCCTGGTTAGTTCCAGAGAAGCACAGAATTCATCTTACCAGCTGTTTCACTTTAACCACCTGCTGAGCACCCACTGACTGCGCAATGATGGAGCTGGGCTGCGCAATTTTGATACCGACTGGGCTTCCAATGACTGGTTTCAGTGGCTGGAGAGGGGTTGTTGCTGAAGATGCCATGTTAGAGACCAGCAGTGGCTTTGCAGACTGGAGAGAGGGCGTTGACAGTGCAGGTGGGATGGCAGTCAGCCTGGACACTGCCATGGTTGCGGTGAGGATGGAAGATGCTAGCCCGAGAGACGTTGTCACCGCCACAGAAGAAGGAACAGCTGTCACGGTCTGCAGAGGAGCTGCTGCTGACGTGCTGGCAAGGACTGGTGTGATAACTACAGGAGCTGTGACTGCTACAGAGGCAGGCACAGGCTTTACAACTGGAAGAGCAGTTGTTGCTACAGCTGAGGGTGCCACTCCTGCTGAAGTAGCTGGTACTGCAGAGGTACAAGTTGAAACCGCGTCTTGGGTTGGAGCTGGCTGCCCCATGCACTGCTGGATAAAGCTCTGTGGATTAGGCATTAGCTGCCGTAAAGCAAGCATGCTTTTCTAAAAGAAAAATGAAAAAACACTTGATGTAGTATCAGCAGAGTTTTCCACAATAGTAATACATTTGTAACTGAATCCTCTTCTCCATTTTCCAATTAAATTTTTCATGAGACAATAAACGGCAAACAAGTTTTGCTAAACTTCAGGCACCCTTAAATTGATGACAATCCTGTTTAGTGAAGATGAGGAGAAACATCAACAGAGCTGAGCAAAGGTCAACAATCACCACGGCTACACTACACATACCAAATCCCATCTATGGAGAAACTCCTAACTTTATTCTTCTGTTTAGATTTTTCAATTTGGAATTTATGTTTCAGAGTAAGATTATTTTAACTGCTTTATTACCTCAAAGAATTCTGTTTTGCCAAAAAAACCTGCTATATTGGAGCAGCTGTGTTTATTTCATGATGCCTGTTTGACAGGGAACTATGAATTATCCAATAACGTCAGAAACAAGTTCTGAAGACACAAACACTTTTATACCAGTACAGCTGTATCTACACTAGGGGGGGATACCACTTTAATAATGTCTGTAGAGCTGCAGCAACACAACTTCAAGCCAGCTACTTCTCCGCAACAGGAGAAGAAAAGTAAAGGAATCTGGCAACATCTCATTTTTACTACAGCTGTGTTTGAGAAGGTTATGGACAGATTAATCTTCAAGCTCTCTACAGATTCTTCTCCTTGACTGTGTATAATCTGCTCTGGCTCTGAACCAGGGGAAATCAGTTCTGTAGCTACCTGTATATTCCTGAAAACCCTTTTATTTTTTTCCTCCCCCCTCAACAGTTGCTGGAGTTTGTAAAAACTCCTAACACAAGTGCTGCTGCTTTGGACTTCATGCAAAAGGAGCATGTCTCACATGCGTCTACCAGGTGATCATATTGTTTGCACAACCAGACCTTTTGCAGCCCCTCTGTTCTTTAACATTCACTTCTTTTTCTTTTACAAGGCTGTTTAGCTCCTGATGCAATTTATGTACCAAAAGCATCCAGCAGACTTGAAAATCAAGCAGGCTTCACAGCCAAAGCCACTGTACTTTTCCACCTCTTGGAACAGACAAAACAAAACACATGCACAACTTCATCAAAAACCTGCAGCTCAAAGATAAGAGATGACTCCAGAGAGTCCTCCCTAAAATTCCACTTCACTAGCTAAAAGTGAATTGGCAACAAGCCGTATCACATTTCTTTCCAGACTCAAGCTGCAAACATTTCCACCACAAACAAGGCCAGTGCCGATCCTCTGAGCACCATAGAGAAGTGCTCCTGAAATCATCCTCCATTTGGCACTTGGTCCTGTCACAGCTGCTCAGAGTTACAGATCAACCTAATTGTGTCTATCAACCACACATCCTTACAGTGCTTCAGAAAAAGGCAATCTGGGTGCAAGATGTTTTAAAGATTGCCAACACTACAAAGTCAAATAACTCTGACCATGTCTGAACAACATTTCTGAAGTCACAGTATATCTTTGTTAATATAGCCTGCAACAGGGAGAGAGCACCATGTCAAGGATTATGTGGTATGGACATTGCTCAAAAGAAAGAAACCCAGATGACACCAGTACCTGGCAGTGCGCTACAGAAGAAGCACACAACGGGCTCTGCTGTGACAGGTCAGGGTCTGATCCACACTGATGAACCCAACTTAACCCCTGCAGAATTGCCTTGAGGTCTTGGCATCAAGTGTAGCAACTCTTTACATAATTGGATGGCTTCTTACAACAGCTGAGCACTTCTGTGACTGCCAGTCACACTGACCCTGTACTCACAGCCTGGTCCTTTCTGCAGCCAGAGCCACACTGGATCCAGAAAACCCATTCTCAGAGCTGTTTCTTTTTCTGGCTTTTGCATGGGCATTTAAGAAGCCTCCAGGAAATTAAATAGATAATAAGTGACCAATGGGAAAAATTGGAAGAGACTTTTAAGATCATCAAGTCCAACCATCAGCACAGCACTACTACTGTAAACCCTAAACCAACTTAAATCTCATCACCCAGCACCAGATCCAGATCCTATTAAACACCTCCAGGGATGGTGACTGCACCACCTCCCTGGGGAACCTATTCCAATGCCTGGCCACCCTAACAGTGAATTTTTTTTTTTTTTAATATCAAATCTGAATCTCCCATCTCAGCTTAAGGTCCTGCAGAGATTACTGTATTCTTTCACTCATGGCAAACTTGCTAGCAAGGCATTTAAAAGTTGCCACTGTAAGAAAATTTTTTATCCCACATTTGAGTAGATTAACACCAGCCATCTGAAGCAATACCAATATTACCCCATGCATTTTTATATGGCCTGTCAAATACCAAGCAAAAGGGCAAACTCCAGAAAATCTCTGTCCCAGCTTTACCACTAAACTGTTTTTCCTTTCTTCTCCATCATGCCTATAACAAATGTACAGATCTAACAAGCCTAAGAGTATGGTGTATATTGCAATTAAGTGAATTTAACATAGTTTTCCATGTTTTCACTGAGATTTAATGTTTGCTGTACAATTAATTTTTGTTTTGTTAATACCATTCTACCATATGATTAAAAGTCTCAAGGAAGGACTTTTTCATTTATATGATTATTTGCTTGAACAGAGGTAGAGTTCCTGGAATGCTTTTCCTAAGATGCAGTATTCTTAGTACTCCTACTTTCTGGAGAAAGGGGTAGAGTTTTTTTCTGCCTCCAGCTAAACACAAACCATCATAAGATTAATAGCTTTATGCAGATTATTTGATCCTTAACATGCCGTAAACTGGGCATTGCTACTGTTGCCAGCTTCTATGTTAGAACTCAGAATAGCTACAATTTTGATTAGAAAGTAAGAGGTCATCTTAACATAGCTGGTCTACTGTAGATAGATGCACAGCTTCCAAAACACTAGTCTCCACTACCATGTAGAGGGTAATTACAATATTAAGAACATGGCATAAATTACTCCTCAAAAATGGTCCTTCCCCTTAAAAACTGTCTTTCCAAGCACAACAGTCACACAGAGGTATGTTAAGCAAAATCCTTCAACTGACCTGAACAAATACCTATTTGAATGTCTCAACTCTTTTCTTTTCTGGTCCTCCTCCCTTCCCTCTCTAAATATTATATATCCATAATCAGACACTTACCTTGAGAAAAGGAACTAAACATGGTTGTGGAGATGACTTAAGCTCTGTGTACAGCTTTTTTGTAAATTCTTCTGGTTCAATTTTTGCTTCCTAAGAGGAAAATATAATTACAATAGTAAGTTAAAACTGAAGCTCCCCCACTTTTTTTCCAAGATGTATCAAAAAATCACGGAAATTTATATTATCATGGCATTGTTCAATTTCAGTACTCAAATGCTTTTTTTCCCGCTTTATTTTAAAAAGTTAAAAAAGGGGAGTTGGGATAGAATAATGTTGTAATTTTCATATAGTATTACCCAAGTTGTTTATGCTTTCTTCAGCTACAGACAGTTAACACATTTAGGTATAGGTGTTCACACCCAGTCACTGAAGTCAAGTGATATAAAAAAGTTTACAAGCAGCACTGATCCTTTTGAGCATCTCATTGTTATGTAGATGTATTTTAAATCAAATACTAGTACTTCTTGCAGTAAAGCTAGTTTATCTGCATAAAAATAAACTTAGAGGCAGAGAAGACTAATGACAACTAAGCAGTTTCTGTAAGACAATTATAGACTAATGCATACATAGTATAATAAAACAGAACACTTAACACAGTCTTTCAAAAGCAATCAAAACATCGTTTTTGCATACCCCCATGGTAAGAGTCCTCTGAATTGCAGAGTACTGCTTCCTTTCTTAGTGCTTTCCACTCTGTCACAACACAAACGCCTGACTCAAGGGCTTGGGAGGGTTAGGAAGCTGCAGCAAACTTTGAGACCCCTCACTTGTGCAACAGGGCTAAGCCCCAGACTCTGCTGCCCTTCCTCACCCTCCCAGGTGAGTCCCTGCCACAGAGTCATCAAGAACATTACCTCCTCCAAGAAGGAACAGACACACAAAGAGCAGCACCAATCTCTGTTTCTGAAGAGAAATTACTCCTCTCACCTATATTTGCCTTTGGAGCAACTGTTCCAAGTTGCTACACAACCAGAGCAGGGATTTTAAAGACTGTGTTTGCAGACAAACAGAACTTACAGGAGGTCTCCCATTTAGCCACTGGATTTGTTGCCTGTTAGATCCCTGCAATATGCAGATATGGGCCACTGAGGTCTCACTGATACAGATGCAAGTGGTTTGGCACACCAAGTCTCAGTGCATACAGGGTGCTTGACACCCACTTCATGAAACACTGCCCTAAGGATCATTTTATTTCACAGCTGCAAATTACTCATTTCTCTCATAAACACAAAACATCACTTTATTTTGCATTTAAATCATACACATACCAAATAGCAGATTTTTAAACTACTACAAAAAGCAAACAAGTGTGCAGTTAACAATTTATTCATGTATCATAACTACTGCTCTTAAAAAAAAGTACTGTAAGCACAAGAAAGAACAACTCTATTTTTCCCACACAAGGAAGGTGTATAGTCCAGCAGGGACACAGAGACTGAGGAATCAAATTTTTGCAAGGCTGCATCTTCAAACAATCTGCTCTCTGAAATTACACCTGTCTACATCACACTTTCCTAGACTGAAAAGTCCTTTGGTACCACTAGCAAAGCCACCCCCCTCCACCAGCACACAGCCTTCTGCTACGGTGGAACAACAACACAGCAGCAGCGGTCAAATGCCATGACAAGAAGTGGCAGGAGAAATCGTTACCAGGAAAACCCCAGCTGTGCTGGGATACAGCACAAAGCACCATACAGAAGCCACCTGCAAAGACAGAGAGGTTGGCAGCCACCACATTGTTTTCCCCATCCTACTGTTTAAAGCTATTGATAATGTCATGCTTGTTTCACTGCTCAGTTCTGTCTTGGAGTAAAGCAGTAGTATGGACTTAGCACTTCACTACAAGCTCCACAACAAATTCTTGCTACTGAGGATGCAAAACTACACTAACATGGAAAAAAAGCTGCTTAGACCCAGAAGCTGTGTTAACACTATCATCTTCTCCAGCTATCAGCTACCCATGTGCATAAAATGAAACAGAAACGTGAGGGGGGAAGTAACACAGCATGAAATTCAGTTAGAGTTACAATGTAAGACTTAACGAGGGTCAGATGTACTCAGCCACAAATCCAACTCTTGAGCTGTTAAAAAAAAAAAAAAAAGGAAAAAAAGGACAAGGAACAAAACTATGATAAAGTAAATGTCAAAAATCTAGATACAAATGATGCAGATTTTGTTTCAGAAAAAAAGTCTCACCAATAGACTTTGCACCAGATTCTTCACATTCTGCCCCATCTCAGGGGCTTGAGGTCCACTGGATGCCAATTTTATCAGTGTAGCAAGAAAATTCTTGCATTTCTTTACATTCTCTAGCATCTCCTAGTGTGGAAATAAAGAGAAGACTGTTAGATGTTGCACTCTCTTCAACCTCTGATGAACATACAGAATGTTAATTTTTAATTAAAAACTTCTTTTTCCTTACTGTAGAAGCGCTGGTCTGTGCTACTGTTGTGCCCTCTGCTTTCACAGAGACTGCCTTTTGGGAGATAGCTTGTGCAGGTGGTCCTGTAACTTGAAGTTTTACAGGTGTTCCAGTACTCAAAGGCTTTACAGCAGTAACTGTAGTAACACTAGCTTTTGCCGCTGCTGGCTGAAGAGAAAAATTAACACTTTTTAACCAAAGAACAACGTGACAACCATACTTGATTCTGTTAGCATATAAGGTAGCAACCTCCCTCCACACTACTATTTAAAACAAAAATAAACAATTTTTCTCTTTGGTTTTAGAATTTAGATTCAATTGCTTTGAGAGGCTCTATTTAACATAGTAAGCGACAGAAACCTCACAGCCATAATTCTATTTATAAATCAAGGGTGGGGGGCAGAAATTTCAAAGGCGCATCCAGACTGAAGCACTGCGTGCAACTTTGAAGGAAGAGTGAAAGGTAAAGTTGTCTCAAAGAAACCAATATATTAATTTTGCCAGGCTCCTACAGTCCAAGACTAATGAATTTTTGACAATGCTAAGCCAGGTGATACTACTCTGAAGACAAACACAACCATAAGTGATTATTTGTCTTCCAGTCTTGTCCTGAAGCTCCTCTTCCAGTTGCAACATCCCTTGCTTTTCCTATCACACACAGAGCAGCAAAAGACATCATGTCCACTTTGGAAGGATACATGTGCCAGCAGAAGCAGCCAGTTCAGCAAATGGACCTAACAAGTTCTTCCTGCCTTTTCCTTCTGGGGAACAATTTGGATTTCCTTCTCCTCTGTCCTGACAGAAACCCTCACAAAATTCAGTTATTTTTAGACCTCTTTTTAAAATCTCATTATAATTAACCAAGAGATTCAGAAACTCAAGCAACAGGAGAGTAATTAAGGTTTAGGCAAAAAATACCTCCCTTCTTTGCAAACCAGGCTAAATCTAAAACCTACTAAACTGAAGTATTTCTACTTCAGATTTTAAAGAAAACAAACAAATAAACCATACTCAAAAAACCAACACAGTTCATTTGATACAACAGAATACAATACAAATAAAAAACTCTGCCTATACAAAAAAACACTACTCTTGATTTCTCAACTTGAAAACTGAAAAGCCAGAGCAAATCCACAGGTTACACAAGAGCAAGAGTTACAGGTTAACATCTGAAACCTAAAGTTGGGTGTCATCTTTCCTCTACGCCTCTGAAGAGGAACGGAAAGTCTGGTTTTGTATCCCAAATTCTAGGTTCAGATCTGCACAACATAAGGGCTTTCACTGACTCTTAACATATTTAAGCACCCCAGTTTAGTCAAACAGGCACAGCTAATATTTGCTAATTGCGTCAATCATAAGACAGGAAGACAGGAGTCTAACTTACCCCACCAATGATAAAACAAAAACTAATCAAGAATGGGACAGACATCATGTAGAATATCAAAGGACTTTTAAGTCTTTCAGGACAGGGAAAATTAATGAACAAACACTTAAAGCTAAAGCAAAACCATAACACCTTTGTCATATATTTATAATTTTCTTTTCCTGGGTGGGTGTCCTCCCCTCCCCAAGTTGCTGCCAGCTTGACATGAAAGCAGCAGGCAGTCACTGAAAAGCTTTCTAGCTTAGGCTCCCACTGTTGGTAACACTTTAATAGCTCTCTGCAGGATCTTTGCCACCACCACTGCCTCTTCCAAGGATGAGGCTCAACAGCTCTAAGACCGCAGGGACGCAAACTGGGCATAAGAATCCCACAAACAGATGGGCAGGAGGAAGACGGAAGGGGACATAGCGCAGAGCTGCCAAGTTGCAATGCCCTGGGCTCTTAGAAGTCGAAAACAGGAGCTGATGTCTTGCAAATTCCAGCATGCTTACACATCTAGACTAGAACAGCTGAGGGAGGAAACAACAGGAAGTCTGCAGGACCCTTTTCCCAGGAAAATGAATATATGGGAATTAATTTCTGTCATCTGCTGTCAACCTTTTTCGCTACTGACAATTCTCATTCTCACTTTGAGCAACAGAGAAACCATCGCCACAAAAAAATGGCATTAATCCTGCATATTTTGAAGTCATTTCAAGAGAAGAAATGCTCTGCATCTAAATGAAAGTGCCCCAGCATGATGCTAATTAGACACTTTGCAGCTTCGTTACCCCATCTGGAAAACAGGTGAAAAATAAAAATGTGCAGGTAATTTTATCTAACCTCAGAGCTTAAACATTCATGAATGTCAAAAGAGAAATATTTTTGTTGATGAGGAGGATAATCCTGCAGTTAGTACTGAGAGAGTTTTGCAGATAATGTTCTGAGTCTTATTTCACACAAGATAGAAGATGCACAACCAAGCCAAGGATTATTTCCTCTCCACTATCCACCACTTTCTGTGATGACATCATATTTCCACACCAACACTCCTCTCCTGTGACCTCAAAAAAACTAAGCCTTAAAACTTTTAAGGCTGATGAATGAACTGCTGCCAAAGAAATCAGACCTACAGGCTCTGCCTTCCTTTTCCCAGATGGTTCCACCAACTTTTTGCATTGACTCCCTTTTCACTGCTCTTTTGTGCACCCCAGGGTGAGGAGCAAAATGACCATGGGATGGCAAGATGTATCCACATTGCATCTATTTACTCTTCATTGTACAATGAGCTTGTATAGAGGGCTTTGCAATCCTCTGCAAAACAGAGGGGCTTCAAGGAAGCCACTCCAAACAAAACACGCTATTAATTTTTCCTAGAGTCATCATTCCTGCCTTTAAAACTGGCCCTACAGCTCATTACAAGTGTTCTAGTTTCTACAGTGGGGGAAAAAAAACAGCTTACAAAAAGTACTCCCTGTCTACATCCCAGAAGAGACATAATATCTCAGAACACAAGTTCAATAGATTACATCAAAACTGAACTAAAAGTACAGAAGAACCAAGCCAAAGGCAGATATAAGTTTAAAAAAGAGAAGTTAATAGCATGATGAATCTCAATGTTTATCCACATGAGACTGTGAGGATGCAGGCAACTTCATCCATCAGATGACTGATGACCTTCATCTCTTTTCCCCATTGTAAGGGTAGTATAGTAGATGACTATTATTTTTATATCCTAAAGACCTCTATGCAGAGATCAAAAACACAGGATTTGCAAGCTACTATTCCAAACCAAGTCAGAAATATCCATTATTGCTTTTAGACACAAAGCATATATTGTTTCCATTCTAAGCAAAATAGAAAATATGTTAAGAGAGGCCTCAGAGTTTTCCACTTTAGCCCCAATATTATCCATGTGTAGTGAGAGGGAAGTGAAAAAAAGAGCACAGAGTGCGAGTAGTTTTCAGTTGATGACGCAGAAGAACAGCAGGAGGATGCACTTGTAAGTCAGACTGTTACCACTGTCAGCAAACATATGCCCCAATCCTTCAAACACCCCCAGGGTCAAGAACATACATCCAGCACGTTTTGAATGACTGATCCTACTCATTTACCGAGTGTATTGTCAACTGCTACAGCTCAGTCTCCTTCAAACTCTTGTCACAAGATATATGTCCAAACCAGACTTCTTCACAATTTCTCCCCCAGATTAGGAGGAGAACAGAACATATTATCTGCAGAAAAATGTACTTTTCATCACACATGCTTATCCAGAAGTCTGGTCCCCAAGAACAGAGGATGAAACATACATACGAAAAGTTTCATACTCTACAGGTCATAAAATCCCCTTCAGAAGAGGACTACAACATTTTTCTCTAGAAAAAGCAAAATAAGACCTATGAAATATGATAAAAATACTATCTAAAAATAATGAGGCATTTTCAACCACTGCCTATTTACAGCTGTACCTGTGGAACCCATCCGCCATGCTCAATGAGAGGAACAGGTCTTCAGCTATGACCATCCTTCAATTTATGATGACGGAAAAAAGTCACACACATGAGAAACAACTTGATTGGTGCAGACAGCTCATCTTCCCCTTAACATCATCTCAGGTATACCTTTTTCCCCACTAAGGAATTGGGGAACCCCAACAGGAGCACATGTCCCAGAAAAGATTTAGCAAGAGATTGAAGGAGCTCTGTCACAGTGTACAAAAGCACTGGAAATGGCTCTCTGAACTATTTATTTTATTAATTGCTTATGTGCTTTCTGCTGTAGTGAGATAAGATTATCTGATACACACTGACAAAAGCCTAATTAAGTATTTTAAGAAAGAGATTTGGGAAATAATTTATTGTGAGGACAAAGGTCACCAAGCTTACTGAACACAAGATTACAGTTAGAAATAACAAGAATGCATCCATATTTTCTCCAGTTCCTTCTGTCACTTATTCTACCATACTATAAAGCTTGCAAAGTACCTGTATTACAGCAGGTGTCTGAACAGTAGAAACCACAGCATTTGTTGTTTGAGATAACGTTTTCACAGGAGCAGCTGCTATTTTCTTTACTAACTGTGTACCGGAATTCTTGAAAAAAGTAAAAAAATAAAAATAAAAAAATATACATGGGCAGAGAACGGTTGCCAGACAAGTCAATGACAAAACAGACATTGAAGCTGGGGTCAGATACAAACTGAGACACATCCTCTTACAATAACAATACAGGCATCATTCACACAGTCCATACAGTTTAAACACTACTCAACAAAGCTCTTTGTCTAGCAGTTTAATATTCAATAACAGGTTCAGAGACATTTAGAGACAGTGCATAATCAGAATAAAATGCTTAAAGAAATACGTCAATTGTTACTTTTATGTACCTCCTTACTCTTGCATGCTGACCACACTACAAGAGATGGAAGCAAAAAGCCAGCAGAGCTCAGGGAAGGAGGAACATCCTAAGGACATGGGAAAGGTCCTCAGCTTTACTCAGCTTCAGAGAAATGTCCCACCAGAGCATTACAAGGTTGCAGACACTAGCAGTAAACATTTAGGCAGTTTTGGCTGGCATTTTTTTTCTTAAAATGGTTTACATCATCATCAGGGAGCTCATTAATTTGAACTTTACCACACGTAACAGCTAGCAAGCTTTTTCCCAAATAAGAACGCAAAGCATATAGTGATGCTTATTGGTACAAAACAAAACACCATCACGCTGTTCAGGACACGTCCAAATGCTTATTTAACCCTCCATAACTTATTTGCAAACCCTGTTATAACTACATAACACACAGCTATGTCAAACTAAAGCTATGAGAAGTTACCCGCACAGCACATATTCTGACTGCAGGTGTGCTGGTTGGCACAGATGGGCTCACACTTGTGTTATGTTGTGTCTGGTTCTGTGCTCGTGCTATTGCCTGTTGAGACACCAGCATTAGGTGGCCATTACTGCTTCTGATGAGAACAGTTCCTGTTGAAAAAAAAACATTCAGACTGTTAGAAATTAAGTTACAGTAAGTCTTTCCTATATTTCTGTGGGAGAAACAACTAGACTACACTGTTAATGTAATATTGAGTTTCTGACTCCAAGGAACAGCTGCCAAGAAATTTAGGAATTAAATGCACATCAGCTTTACTCAGCATCTTATGACAGAAAAGAGTTCCTAAATTCAAGAGAAAAACTTAACCACATGGCCACATTGAAGTACTACAGGCATGCAAGATGCAAATTGCAAAGCAGTTCATCATTTGAGTCAAAAAGATATTTTGAACATTAAAAAGACAAGCACACAACATATACACACACACTGGGATTACTTTAACATTAATTTTATGCAGTTCTTCAACCTGCAAAATTAATCACAGCTATCACACTTGGCTGCCTCTTCAGTTTCTGAACATTTAGGCACATACTTAGAGGTGAAAACACAGCTTAGAGAAAACTGCAGTGGGAACTGAAGCCTGATTAGTATGAGTTCACCTCCTGTATCAAGACCATCCTCCTCAGTCAAGAGGGCAGTGGTCTCTTGTGAAAGTCAAGCTCACATAGACATTTGAAGCTGTCCCTCTGTCAGGGGTGTGTCCAAAAGCATGAAAACACATGGTTTTATCAAAGCAGTTCGCAGACAAATAGGGAAAGAAGAAAAAAATAAAAAAGGAAAGAGCAAAATAAAAGACCATTCAGCTACCAAAGCCTCCTCCCTCCTCCCCTAAGCACTCATCTCTGAAAAATCCAGAGGATTCAAAACAATCACAAATACAAAATGCCAGTTGGATACCTAGTCTGTACCATGTCAGATGCTTCACGGGAGCTACAGAGGACCCTACCTTTCTGGTGCCTCACCTCCTTTACCTCCAACAGCAGCTGCTGCAAATTTCACCACTGAAAACACCATCCTCAAACACCCTTACTTAACACAGACCTTTCAAATAAAAGGAAGGAGGAGGTACAGGAGAATCCAGATGCACAAATAAGAGTACCTCTTTCTGGAGGACTGCATTAAACTTTCTTGCAAGTTACCCAATATCTGAAACCCAGATCTTTTATACACACTTATGATCTTTCCTAGTGTAAAACAAGACTGCAATGAAAGTCTTTTTACTCCTTGGTTAGTCTGAAAGCTGTCAAAATACTGCCATACAATGAGTCTACAACACTGCTTCTGTCTGAGTTTAAATGCGTAAAACAGGAAAAGCCACAAGCTCCGTGAGCTGGATTTTGTTGGTTATGTTTTGGAGCTTTTTTTAAAAATGATCAAGCTATAACCACATGCTTAGAAACAGCTTTTCATCCTCCACATCTAAAAGCATAAGAGGATATTGCAAGACAACACAAAACCTGGCATAAAATTCTGTAACATCAACATATTGCCATTTACATAGCAGACACAAACTGAGAACTGCAAGAGCAGCATCTACATGCTCCCCTCCTTTCCCAAGCAGCCTTTACTAGATGGGGTAGATGCACAAGGCAGTCGCATATTCAGATAAATGCTGTTGCTCCATTTGACAACTCAGCTCCACTGATGACTTGACTATAATTATATTTCAGTTCAGATGGATTGTTTAATTTAATCAATGAATAGCCAGAATTACAGAAAACATATTAGATTTCTCATTTTCTTTTCATGCTATCTTATTTAGACAGTGATTCATGGCAAACAATTTATCATCAGATAGAAAAAGGGCATTTTTTCACTTGTTCACACCATATGCTTATGCAGATTTCAGTGAAAGATAAAGCTGACCACATTTTGCCAGCAATAGCATTTCTCTCTTCCCTAGGTCTTCATTCAGGATGGCAGAAGTGTTGCTACTGGAAATTTTAGGCTTTTCTTTTATAAGCCTGCTTTAAAACATCACTGATAGCTCTACTCTTTGAGAAGGTGCATATAAACTTAAAATTTTATTCCTTTGGAGATTTGGAATGCATTAAGAGTTAGTTTTCATGTACTTGGATATTTTGTCACTACTCATTACATTTGTCTGTTAAGTCAAATTATCAGAAGCACATTTTCTACTGCATTTCAGAAACCACATTGATACAGTCAACTTGATTACAGGGCTAGGGAAGGGACTGGTTTTGCAATACTGTTCTGAAGTTTCAGTTAGCATTTGCTAGAGATGGAGAGCCTGCTGGAAAAGTATCCCATCCTCCAGTCACCTGAATGGCAGGGGGCTTTCCAGCACAATCTACTTGCTTCACAGGAAATTACCTCAGGAGCAACACAGCTAGAAAATTTATGCAAATAAAATACAGTTCATACGCAAATTCACCAACATCTCCAAAAAAAAAAAATAAACAAAAACAACTACCTCAAATATTAACAAGACAAAGCCCCTTTACATTTGAGCAGGACAGCAATGATCCCCAAAAGGATGTAACTTGAAACATAAATCAACTTTCCCCCCAGCAGCAGGATTAGTCAACACAAGGACATCCATACCAAACCAGAGCACTGTAAAATAACTTGGTGAGAGCACCCACAGAAGAAGTTAGCTAAGGCCACTCCAGTGGTCATAGCCTTCATTGGAACATTCAACTATGATAATGCCTGTTACTTGCATATAAGTTACAGTAAGAAATTGTTCCCTGTTGGAGGTTGAGGGGTGTGGAATTTTTCCCCATTCCTGGTGCTGTTACTAATGGTTGGATACTTAAGAACTATTAACTCATTTTGTAAGAGACAAAGAGCTGGCTTGGGCATGGGGAAGGGAGGGGAGAGCAGATGTGATCATCAGATAAGGCACTCAACCACTGGCAACTGGAGAGGCAGCAGGGGGGAACTGCGGATCTTCTCAGCAGCCATCTGTGGAAGATCTTCGATCAGTGCTGCTTTTCCTTTCCTTGGTGAGTGAGCTTTTCATTTGGGAAAAGGAATACATTCCAGGGGTGCACATCTCCTGGCTGTGCTAGCAGCTTCTACAAAAGGGGGCCAGCTGCCACCGCCCCGCGTTTTTCCCTGCCAGAGCGAACCTTTTGTCGGCGAGCCTGTGTCATCCCGTCTCTGCCACCGCTGCTCCCTGCTCTGAGCTCCTGCCCCACGTCTGCTGCACGCCCGCCATTGCCCTGCCCGCCCCGCCCCGCCCGCTGCCTCTGGGCACTTCAGCACTGCCCGCACCCACAGAGCTGACCGCGCCACAGCGCCCCCTGCAGCTGCGCGGGAGTCATCGCACCCGCCCTGCCCGGCCGGGAGCCCGACAGCGCCCCTGCCGGCTGGGACCGGAACTGCACCGAGCGGGAAAAGTGCTTGGCAGCTCAGAGACTTCTGTCACCGCATCTTCTGGTTTTTGTTTGTTTGTTTGTTATTGCCACTGTTGTTGTTGGTTGCTTGCCTTGCTATAGGTACTAGTAAAAAACTGTTATTCCTTTTCCCAGTATCTTGGCCTGAAAGCCCTTGATTCCAAAGTTATAATAATTCAGAGGGAAGGGGGCTCACATTTGCGGGTTCTAAGGGAGGTTTCCACCTTCCTTAGCAGACACCTGTCTTCAAACCAAGACATTCCCCTTGGAACAAACATTAATTTCCCAATCTTTGCCATTGGGCAGAATTTTTAACAAAGCATGGTAGACTTTTGTGGCAGCAGCTCTTTGTGGCACTGCCAAAATTATCACTCCAAACCAGTATTATGGTAATTTACTAACTACTGCTTCTGTAGGCTTAATGCTATTAATGCCTGATGCTAGCACAGGTAAAGTTGAAGGCAATTTTGAAACAGCTGTTAGAGCTACAGCTCCATACACTGAAGAGCCACATCTTGCCCAAGCACAAGAGACACAGTTCGGGGGAGTTACAACTTAACATCACAAAGGGACAGTAAACTGACACACAGATTGCTTGAAACACTTTGAAAGCTGTTAAGAACAGCATTTATTTTTTACCTCTGGTTGCCACAATTCAATTATAGTTTTCCACAACTTTGATACTTCCTTTCTGTCTGGAAACAAAAGCAACAATACTGTCGTCTATAGCTCAGACTCCAAGAGGTGGCACAGGAGGTCACTTAACCAGAAGTGGTTCCATGGCTCTCAAAACCAGTGCCTGAAGCCTCGTACACTTTATACAGATGCACAAGTGTGAAATGAGGGAACAGCAGGAGATGGTAAACTTGAGGCTCTCAATAGGAAGGTCATGTAAACAGACACGTGCAGCTACCAAGACGCTACTATCAGAAATGAAGACAAGTGCAAGAATCCACATTCTTCACTTGGTGGGGGGGAAAGATAGTATTTCTTATCAAGACCTGTTGTCACATTCACTAGAAGGCAAATATTAACAAACTAAATGTGAAAACAGATCACGTCTTGCAGTCAGCGCAACTCCACGGGAGAATGGGGGAAGGGAAGAGACAATGACAACACGTGAAAAACAATGCACAACCTCTGAACAGCTGAAACATGAAATGTCAGCTATCACTTCTTGGCACTGCATTTAAAAACAGAAAAGGTATTGGCAATCTGAACAAAATATCAGCACCAATGGTAGTAAATTAACAGCAAGAAGGCATCCTCATAACACTGGAGATGCCCTCTTTTGGGCTGCACTTTCAAGAACAGTCTGACAGTTTTACTGGAGCTGTTTCAGAGAATGGGAACAACTTTCTCACTATTCATGCACTTTGATAGTAAGAGCAAGGCACAATCCCTTTGGGGCTACAAAGTTGCTCGTATTTTCAAACCAAAGTGACCAGTTACCATCAGGGATTACTTCTTACATGCTTCACTGGATGTCTCTTGCAGATTGAAAAACAGACATTTTTGCAATGAATTGAGACTTCTGTCCCTAGATATCTGCCTGTCCTGCCAAAAACATACTTTGGAAAGCTATTTGGTTTTCCTACACCGGCAGAGAAGGCAGTTAAAATACAATCAGCTATTTCAGCCATTTGCTTCCTGCACACCTTTCAGGTGCAATCCTGTGAGAGGGCTGGAGGGAAAGTACCTGACAACCAAAACCCAACTCAGCTTCCCCTCCAAAGCTACACAGAAGGAGCCATGCTATACCTTCTTACCTTGAAGAGGTCTCATTGAGACCTATATCCTTTTTCTCATGCCCTGCCGTCTCCCGGAACAGGGGCTGCACGAACCCTGCCTTCAGGAGGAGCACCTGGCAACGCTCCTGCAAAGCTCAGGCTGCTACCACCCATACCAGGCTCTACTGAGACACGCCAGCAGTGTGAGCAATGGAAAACCACAGGCCTTCTAATGAAATTTCAATTCATTTCTCAAACCTGAGATCCCTCTGCTACAAATTTTCACTGCCCCAACACCATCGGTGAAGGAAGCCCCACTTATTCTGAACTTGGTTTAGCACCCAACCCAGGAACCAAGAAACACAGGTTAGCAGGAGGAACAGCTTCCAGGTATCTCCGCATTTTAACTAGAAAGCACCAAAACCTCACTGGAGACATGAACAAGAAACCTGGGATGACAGCAGAGATTTGTATATGCCACTGCATATAATGCACCTGCATGGGCTTCACTGAATTTCAGGGAATAGTGTTAAGGAAACCACAATGTTGTTAACATAAAGCTCTGGGCTTCATCCAGCAGCACTGAACACCAACATACACTAAAACCATCCCACCATAAGGGCAACTTCCACCACATAAGACAAGCCTGAGGCCATTTCTGAAGGGGAACTTCACCCAGAAATTTCCTGAGATGAAACAAGCTGTCATTTGTGCTCCCAATGGAGATACACCTTATGCTGTTACACATCAAGCTGTAGTTCTCAAGCTAAGCCACCACTTCCATTATATGGTTTCTAACCCAACTGCTCAGCCAAACAGCTCTTGGGAACTGCTGGCTAGGGAATAACGTCAGGAAATGATGTATTTTGCTCCTAAAATAAAATACAAGCAAGAACCAACCACAATGAGACCAAACTAATTTAAGAGAAAAGTTACAAAAGCCACTTTCAAAGAAGGGTAAATTTAGCTTATTTCAAAACAAGGAGTGCCTGCATCAGGTATGCTGCCAGCCCTAGTAAAGTGCACTTTAACACCAACTATAAAAACAAGGCTAAATAAGACTTCCAGGTTTCAAATCAGTAACTGAACAACAAAAATGTTTTAAAACAACAGTAATGTGTCAGAGCTCTCTGTTTCCAAACAAACCCCATTCTTTCACTGAGCTATTCAAAAAAAAGCAATCGCTTTTAAGGCAGTTATTTCAAGGTAAGACCAAACTTTAAAGGGGATGTTTTACTAGGATACTAAATGGCAATTAAAAAAGAACATTGGTTTTAAGTTTCTTTGACTATTTAGGATCATTAAAAATTTGGAAAATAAAAGGCCAAACACTAGTAATCAATGCAACAACTTTGAATACAGTTTTTCTCTCTAAAGCCATCCTTTGGGAAAAAAAAAAAGCATATTTTTTCCTCTTTAATCCCATTTATTGAGCCCCACAGAACAAGTCCCTTAGAAGTTTTAAAAACACATTACAGGACTGAATAAGACAGACCAAAAAAAGGGCACTATTAGAGACATCAGCTGTTCAGGCAGTGATTATATCAACATGCATTATGTCCCTCGAAAAAGAGTACTAAAGAGGCACAAAGTGTTAATGACACACGGTGAAAGACAGTAACTTAACTTTTATATCACTTACATAACCCTTCTAATATGTTGGGGCTGTAATGTTTTCAGATGAAGTATGGTCTGTAGAAGAACCACTTACTCCCCATGACCCTCACTCAGTACTTGAGTTTTCCTAGAGGTCTACTGCAAATTTCTGTAGGAGATGAAGAAAGGGGAACAACAGCCCAGTTCGGAGGCAGGATCTAGCTGTGCTTTTCACTGTCTTAGAAATGAAGCTACAACAAAGATGTAGAGGCCACACAAAGTTACCCCACCACAGGCTCCCAATAATGATCTCTAACTTCTGTTCTTAAATACAATTGTTTTCAATTGTATTTCTTCTGTGAAGTCACAAAGATTGCCTGTTCAAGGTTTTTCTAGAAAAATACACCTGTGATTGTTCTTAGATTTCTCAGATAAGCAAGTAGAAGGCTCATCTACACTGAATGGGGTCAAGATAAGTTGTTCAGCATCTACACTACACCCACAAAACATTTGACTCCATACCACAAATTATTCCAACCTTTGGAAGCCGATTCTAACTGATCTAAGAAGAATTCAGCAATGCCCAAGCCATAATCAGGTACTGCTATTGTAGCAACCGGAATCAGTCACCACACATCCAGGTCCTCAATCAATTAATTCCCTTCACATTTTGTTTCACAAAATAAATAATTACATATCTCAGAAATCACCCTCTTTTCTGCTCTTTCCCTTTGTTTCAGGGAAGCTTCTAAACTAATGAGTCTTTATAGCAATGCCTCAGGACCAGTGACTAGCAAGTAGATATGGCAGAGTCACAATGAGATGTCAGATTTACAATTCCAATGAAAGACACCTTGTTTTGCCCACAGATAGGGAAATAATGAACTTCCATGTCAGGAGAAAAAATCCAAGGGCATAATCGCCATATTCTTTCATGCTACAACAGAACACAGTCTATATAAAATACAACACAATGTTATACCCATACATTCTTTAAAGATGTTGACTGCATCTTTTCCAACTGCACTGCAGATTAACATAGACTCTGGCCTACAACTTTCAAGGCTGGTGTCTGACATCTCACCTTCTCAAAGCCAGTGACCAGCTTTCCTCACAGACATCACTGTCCCACTGACAGCACAGTTCCACCAGCATTGATGTTTCCCAGACTTTTTGGGTTGCTGTGAGCAGTGTTTTAAACCCCACCACGTACCCACAACACTGTCACACTAACAGCTCAAGGGGCTTACAGTCCCAACAAAGGCTGCTGCTTCCAGTAACTCCAACCTTTCTCTGGCTAAGCACCTTTCCGTGCTATGAGCAGGCACCAGCTCCCGAGACATGCAGCACAGACACAGCCTTTCCAAGCACAGGGAGCCAGGAAAGGGATGATGCTGTCTCTTCCAGGCAGGATGATGCAGACTCTGATATCCTATTGTTTCAAACAGTCTGGAATAATGGACACCATGCATCTTTCTCAAGAGTGTAAACAAAGTCCCCCCTCCTTCCCTTCTTCCAGAAACTACACACAAAGTGCTAAGCCCACAAAAATCTGAAGCCAAGTTTCACACACTGATTAACCAGAAAGTCTTATCCAAGCTGTTGGAGACTAGCTGCTCATCAATGCATTTTGGTGCCCAGATGGATATCTGTTTAACAGTCAAGCAACTGGGTCCCCATAGTGCTGATGCCTTTTCGCAGAATACAAGCCCATATTTCAGTGTTGAAAGAGTTCTCCTCAAGTGCACATACAGTTGAACTTTGTTTCCTTGAGAATACATTTATATCCACAGAATTTTACAGTTAAAGTAGAACTCTTAAGCAAAAGTATAACTGTACCCATTGCAAGGGCAGTTAACCTTTTTGTTTATAACAGGCAACAGATGCTCATAACAACCATCTAAAGAAAATCTGGACATTGCAATGATACTTGGAGGGGATGTAAATATCCAACAAGTTTTCTGGGCATAGTTACAAGATGGCACTACTGTTTCTATTTGGATTCAGAGCATATTTATTACACTTGAATCCCAACAGATGCTGTTTTCCCTGAGCGTAGGCATAGGGGATTCCCAGCCAACGCTGTGTACCACAAGGCAGAGCCTTATTTGATACTGTGATAATATCTAGCTCTCATCCTTGGGCCACGCCTTTCAGCAACGGGCACCATTTCCCATCAGCATTTCCCCATCGCATCTTTGTGGTTTGCAATTTTGCACCTTGAGGCTTCGCTGCTTTCCAATCTGAGTAATCAGACGGTTCTAGGATTGTCTACAGCCAAGATGATCTGACTTGAGCGTTCTCCAGGACCCAAATTACCTCATACAGGAGCTTCAAATATTTGAAGAGGACTCAGCTGATGGCAGTGAAATAGTATCCCAAAGGAGCAAAGTGACACTTACTCTCAAGACAATTCCCACTGCACTGAAAGAAGCACTGAGTCTCTACACCACATCCTCTTGTGTACTCCTAGTATTCACTGGAGTGAAATTCTTTAAATAGCAAATTATATGCTAGGCGCACTGCAGCCATATATATATAGCACACAGCTTTCTAAGGACCAGCAGGTATGCCAATACCCTGCACTTAGCATTTATGGAACAGCCACTAAGCTGTTACAGAGAAATCCAAAGCTGAAGTGTTGAACCACAAATCTTAACTTTAAACCAAGAGTTGCTAAAAACATCATTGATGTCTTGGTAGTGTTCTAACAAAGAACAAGATCAGTCCCTTTTAAATCTCTGTCTCATTTAAATAAGAGGAGAATCAAGTCAGTTAAGTCAGATTGATTTTACAATAGGACACTTATTTCCTTGTTGCCCATTTGGGGACCAGCAGAAAGTTGAATTCCACTTCCTTTCTTCTAAAAGTGCAAATTCACTCCTCAGCCGGATGGCTTTTCACTTGCAAACAAGGGATCAACACTGATTTTTAACACTGATCACTACTTTGCTCTAAGTGTGATGGAGCAAACAAAAATTATCACAGAAGACAGCAAAACCTTCATGGGAAGTGTTAACTTCTGTCTACACAGATATTGTGGAAACTGTCACCAGAACTGTGTGGTGTTTTTCAAGTGCCCAGTATGCAAGCTATGTGTAAAGGTGTTCTGACTGCACTTAAACCCTTCAACAGAGAGCACTGACCACCCATCAGTCAGCTGGACCAGGATTGCAGAGCTCCACTGGCACTAGGTGGCAACTGCCACTGGGCAGGCTGCCAGGGCAAGCCTTCAGGTGCTGTGCCAGCCAGGGCATGCTGTTTCACCCAGCTGTTAATCTAGCCTGGACATCCACCCAAGGAACTCCGATTTCCCAGGCAACTCCTAGGAGCAGCCAGTAGCAATGAAAGCATCTCCTCTGCCTCCACCAAACTGGAAGCGTGCACTGGAAGTCTGCATACACGAGCTGTGAAAATTAAGTGTTACCATATCATCTGACGGTTCTTACAGCACAGTAAGATCACTGAGCTTCATCAGTTCTCCAGCCTTAACAGACCCTAGATTTCCTCATTAGCAACAAAGATCTTCCATCTATTACCATTTCTACCCGGCTTCAGTTGCAATCAGAGACTTTTTCCTCAACACATGGGTGGAAAAGACCCATTAGTGGACTTTGTTCTGAAGGTGATCCAGAGCACAGAAGAGACCTTAATCCTGACAATTTTAATAGTAAGACACTTAAAAACATCTATGGTGAACTTCTCCATTTTGCAAATTATACTCACTTTTCTTCCGACATCATTATTTTTCAGAAAAGTAGCTTCATGCAAAGAGAATTCCAGAAAAAGTATTTGCCTTTCAGTTTTGTCTAAATGGTTAATGCAGTACTAATTATTCACTTCTGATAGTTATCAGAAATGTTGCAATTTACAACAAAACTCACACATGCAACTGTAAATGCAGTCCCCTACCCACTAGGCACAGCACAGAGCGCAATCATGTGGCATAACAAATACCTGGTTCTCTAAAATGATTAAAAAAACTGGTATTGCAACTACTCAACAACACACGGTCTTACCTAGTTTTTATGAGTATCTTTGGAAAAAAGAATTCTGAAACATAATTAGCGTTTCTTCCAGCTGTCACTTGTGTATGGATGATGCTATTTTTACTGCTATAAGCTGAAAGGTCCTTTAAATACTGCAAAAGCAACACAAGTCAGGCTCACATTCTCTCTCTTCTAAGGATTAAAAAAAGTTTACTATTCACCAAACTGTAGCTGTAGTTCTTTGCAATACACTCCAATTGACTGCAAAATCTGAACAGCATTTAACATTAATTTTACTGAGCATCATATTTCTGCTCTTCAGTATCCAGAATGTATCTTTTTTTTTTCTGTATGTTGGAAAACCATGAATCTAGACATTAGCTTTACATCTTCTGCCAAGATTTAAATTTTAATTCCCACATGGCAGTGCACTTAATGATATGAAAGCATTATTTTGCTAGACACACTCAGTCCTGAAAGCAAAATCAAGTCCTACAGTGCAGCTGAAATGTCAACTAGTTACAGCAGAAGACATTTCCTCACTACTACTTAAGCTTGACTTAGTTCATCAAGCCTGCCAAAGCTCTGTTGACCCTTCCTCAGGGAAAGAAAAAATTGATCAGTGTCACCTAATGTGAAATGAGAAGTTTGTAAGAGAATCCATCCCAAGAACAAGCCTGCTAAACGGGACATTATTGGGATACAAAAGGTTACAAGCACTGATTATTCAGCCCCTACTGGTCTAAGCACAAGTACTGTGCTCAGATTTCATGGGATTATCAACATCCAGAAACTGCAAACTTCAAAGGAATTTCTAGGGTTTTCTGCCTGTTGAAACAGGAAATCTTTAGACAGCCTACTCCTACTCAAACATAATATAAACTAAGAAGTATTTTAAAATCACTGCTTCCTCCTATTCTAAAGCAAAGGACCAGATACAAATATGAAAATATCTAATTCCTCATGTGGTTTTACCACTGAAAAACAACTACAACATGAAGAGGGAGATTCACAGCACTTTGCGTGAGACGTATTAGGCCAGCTTCAAAAGCAGAAGGCAGCAGCATCCAGATGTTTATCAGCCCTTACCTCTTCAGGTTACCTTATTTTTTACATCCAATTAAGAGAAACCCGACAAGACCAGGCTCCATATCATCCCACTGCAGTTTTGGAATCCCAACACCAGTTCTCTCCTTCCCACCCACAGGAGTCCACGTGCTGCCTGCCTGCCTCCTGCCACAGAGCCGCAGCCACCTGACACAAACAGTGGCTGTGCTTTCTGAAGTTACCTGCTGTCAGCCTAGATAAGCTGCAGGCAGTGGAAAACCTGCCACAGACAAGGCAAAACATCCAAGCAAAGACAACTGAGCTGCAAACAGAAACCAAGAAGCTGTAGCTGCTGCCATTCCCCTCTCTAAGTCAGGTGCAAAGGAAACCTTATACGGAGACCATGCCTTGCACCACATTACTAGTGAAATTACAGCACACTCAGAGCAACTAATCTTTGCTGACACCATGCTTGCTCAGGCCCACTGGTGTTAGCAATAATGGAAAGCATAAAACAGAAATACACACATCAGAGGCTTCCAATGCTACAGTGAAGAGTGATGGCAGCTGCTGCCACAGCCCTGTAACCAGCAGCAGTGACATAAGGTGAGGTTTTCGAAAAGCTTCCCTGCTCTAAGCAGATTGAATGAAACAGTGGAGAATCCTAGCATCTGGTTCAGTTCTCTCCTTTTTCATCCCACGAAAAAAGAAGCTGATATATCTGCTAATTGTCCTTTAAACACCTGCTTGTAATGAGCATTCCAGGGCCAGTGACAGACTGAAAGTACAGACACAGAAGTGATAAAAATCTAATTTCAAGAAAAGTAAACAAGAAAACCAAGAAACTATACTGTTTTTGCTGTGTTTATGTTCTTTTTCTACCCTCTGCTTCTCCAAAGCCGTGTGGGGCCCAAAGACACTAAGGCGAACTACAGACATTTGTCACAGACCTTGTCACTCCTTCCCCTTCCCAATTATTTCCTCTTGTTTAACAGCACAGCCCATCCATCTCTCCCTGCAACACTAACGCTCAGGTTAAGCACGGACACAATTTCTGGTTAAGCAGATGGTCCATGACACGAGACATTTCAAGGTTTGTAAGATGAGCACTGGCCACACAGAGCTCCGGACAGAGGCAGCACTGCACCCACCATGCCAGCGTCTGCTCCCTGCAGACTCAGACTGCTACATGCAAATCCTTTTGAAATGCTGCTAACATGATCTTGTCAACAAAGAGGGAAACTGCGGAAAGATCCCTTTGGTAGATCATATAAATTCCCTTCATTTGGGAGGACATAGACCAACCATGCAGCCTAAGAGCTGATGGGGAGCACGGTCAAAAGACCAAGACCAAACCCAAACCCTGAAGTCAGACCAGCAGGAGTCCTGCTGCATGCTGAGCCCTCAGTGGGGGTCAGCCAGGGATGGACTGGTGCAGGGGGATGGTTTTGGGTACCAGCAGCACTGCTCTGACAGCTGGCTGCTCCACTGAAAACCAGCACTTTGTAGAGAAAGTCATAGGAAAGTGATGAAAACCCCTTGTTACTCATGAGCAGGTCTGGGTCCTTCAAGACCAGGACAACTTGCAAAGCTCAGTGATCCTTCCAGGGTAACCAGACAAAAAGAGGCACTCAGCACAGGGATAATCTGTGCTCAGAGACATGAGAAATCATACCTGTCATCTGCCTTTCCCACCTTCTGGCTTTATTCTGAGCAAGAGGAAGGGGGAGGTAGAGATGGAAGTGAAAGAACAGCATAAATCCCAGATTTCCATGAACCTACACTGCCCTCCAAGTCACAGAGGCAAAGGCAACTCTGCTGGTGCCCTTCCTTCCCCAGACTGCAGTGCTATAGAAGCAATGCCCACTCCAGGCCACAAACAGTTCATGAGTAACTCGGGATGACCAGTAAGGGTAGTGCTGTCCAGCCTTCCTCAAAATAAGCTACCTCAAATACTTCCCTTTGAAACTGAAGGGAAGGATGTTTTCTGTATGCGTTTTTCTTAGCAGGTGCCACACAAGTTGAATGCCATGATTTTAAACCTAAGTGCATTCTCCCTTCTGTATTTTATCCTGTATGGCTAGATTTGGCAGTTTATTTGAAATACAAACTTTTCAAGCCTAAGAATTTGGTGGTTTATTCCACTTTCTTTTTTTTTTTTTAAATGATGCTAACATTTGTATTTTAATGCTATTCATCTTGCATTTTTTATTATTAATTAAAAATTGAATTCACCTAGAAGACAGTGGTAAAACACTAACACTCAAGACAGAATGCATTTTTATATAACCTTACAACAATTACTTAGACAAGTTTCCCAGAAACATTTATTTGAAATCTGACATCTGTGTTTCCACTGGAGCACTGAAGTCCATCCAGTCATTTTAATTTACAATGCTGCACAGTACCACCACCTCTGAACTTCTGATACAAAGACTGCATTGTCCCAGAAGCAAGGAAAACAAGCTGATGCAACTGAAGGGTAATACTACTTTTGTAACATCTGCCTACTACCACAATACAAATCATATGACATTCAACAGTATACCTGGATGTAATGAAACCCAAGCCACTACAAAAAACCCCTAACTTTTGCCAACTTGTAGTTCCCAAACCGCAGGCAACTGGCACGAGCATTCACCTTCACAGAAAGGTGTTGAACTGAATGTCGATACATTCCAGAAAGCAAAAATACTAGATACAAAACCCGAATACCTGGGCAGCCCTGCTACAAAAAGTTAATATATTTCCATCATGGTTCATTTCAGAGGAAAGTTGGCAAGGATTAAGACTCATCTTTGACTGCTGACTACCCAGACATTACAGCATCATGAGTGCTGGGAAATCTACAGTGAAACTGACTGACTAAAGATTTTTTTAAAATTAGCATTACATATTTCCTTGGGAGGTCCATATCTTTGATAAAGACATTGGGATTAAAAAAAAGTGAGGAAAGAAAAAAAAAAAGGCAAATACGCACTACCAGCACAGGGAATACTGTAAAGCCAGTCATCCTTTTCAGCAATATCCGACCTGAAATTAATTGCAACAGATGCTCCAACAACAGAACTGTCCTGGCAGGAAATAATTATAGCATCAAATAGCAATAAAGTCATTATATATCTTGGGGGTCTCAACAGAGCAAGACCAAAACCAGTGGAAGAAAACTCTTTTTTTTTTTTTTTTAAAGCATTTAAATCCAGCCCAACCGGGAGGAGTGGGAAGTTCAGAACCAACAGCACATTCTTCCTCTTCAGAGAAAGTGCAAGTAGAAGCCCTGGCTAACCCTCTGTTGCTATCCAAAGTATTAAGCTGTCTGTATCAGCACTGTGCAATTTCTACGATAATATTTTCACCGCTACTATAGGAAGTGCATCCGTAAGGGTGATACCTCTCTGAACTCTTACGTTTCCCACACAGGGTTTACAGAAAAAAAGCGTTTCAAGTAGCAACACATAATGAACTTTCAACTCTGCCCTCCTTAGGCACGGCAGTATTTTGTTCCACGAACACTCGCATCGGCCTGGTTGTGCCAATGACAAGAATTCCTGCGGGACTGCCTGGTCGGAGAGGAGAGCGGGCAGCCTAACCCGCACCGTAAGTGACGGGAGTCGCTCTGCAGTCGCCAACCCACGCTCACAGCCCCCTCCCCGAGATACTCCTCCATCCAAGTTCCACGAAAGGCTCGAGCAGTCTTTTTCAAGTCACGTATTATGATAACTTAGCCACTGAGTTTTTGGTTACTCCTCTTGCTCCTCGTGCTATCCAGCAAAGAAGTCGCCTTTATCCAGAGACTTCCAGATCCATCCTCCAGACAGGCTGTAAGCATCCCCAGCGCTACCCGACTGAACGTACTCACATTGCCAATGCCGTGCAAGGCAGACACACACGCCGGTTCCCAGAAGTTTGGGGCAGACAACCAACCCGCGAAACACACACCGCCACTATCACCACCACCACCCCCGCCGCCCTGCCCGTCCTTCGCCACGGCTCGCCTCCAGCAGCAAGGGCAGCGCGGCGGGCTCCCCGTCCTGCCCACCGGCAGCGAAGACCGCGACATGCCGAGGAAGTCGCGATACGGGACGTGCCCGCAGCTAGGGCAGCCCGGGATGGGTCACTCACCTGGGGGCAGCTGCAAGTTGGCCGGCAACTGAAGGGTGGCCGTGGGGGGCCCCTTGGGTGCCACCGGCCGCAGGACCCCGGGAGCGGCCCCCCCCGCCACCGNCGGCTCCCGGGCACCGCGCACGTGGGCCCGGCCAGCCCGGCCTCCCCTGCCGGCGGCGGGAGGGAGGGAGGGAGGGGAGAAGGGGAGAAGGGCGGTCCCACGCCGCCAGCGCGTCCTACTGCGGCGGCGCCCGGCCCGGCCCCGCCGCCCCTTTGAGCCTGCCCGTGTTTATGGAGCCATGCGGACCCCGGCGCTCCTGCCGTGTTGAAGTTGGCAGCAGCGAAGGGAGCCCGGGCGGCCGGAGGGGGAGGTGCCTGGAGCCCCGGGATAGGGATGACGCGTGGGTGGCCGCGGCAGAGCCGTGGAGCTGCTCCTCCCGCCGTGCCTGCCTCCGGCCCGCCTACCTGCGCCAGACCACCCCCGGCTGTACCTGGGCTGCAGGTGGCCTTGGGGTTTCCATTCAAAACAAAAGCAGCTCCGCAAGTGTGAGAGTTAGCCGTGTGGTGATAGGAACTTGCTGACAGGCCGAGAAGGCGAAAGCAGCACGGACCTGCAAGGATGAAGAGGACAAAGTTGTCCCGTTTGACCTTCATGCCCGGGGCTCGACTTGAAGAAAGGCTGAGGGAGGACGTGGAACTCGGTCCCCCCTGTAAATCAAGTGTAATCCTGACAGAATACATACAACACACTCTAAAAACAAATTTCAAAATATATATGAAAGTTTTTGCACGTGTGATAGGGAACAGCATGACCTTCAGTAATTCTTCTTTGAGGTTGTTGCGTGTCATAGCCAAGTTTGGGCTAAATTCCAGTAGATTTTAAAGCATGTTTATGCACGTGCTTTATTTTACCCATAAAACTTAAGGGGTATTGCTTATATCTGCCCAAATTGAGCACAACATAGGCAATTACAAAATGCAGGGCCTGGTGTAAGTTTGATTAAAATGGTACAAAAAGCAAAAAGCCCAAAAAATATTAGGGGAGAAAAGATGTCTTTCAGGTAGAAATGTAGACAAGAAAGGGAAACACTGCTCTTTTTGACTATTTCGAGTAACAACCTTGCTTGATTCCACAGTGTTACTGCTTTATACTGCTATCAGCAGCAACAGAAACAGTTATAGAAGAGAAATTGCTCAGCTCTCACCATACCTATCCTATTCAAGAACAAATAAGCCCAAAATCTCAGAGGTGGCATCAGCAATGGTCACAGTTTCCAAGTGTCAGAGCAAGCTAGGAAGATGGTGAAAGAGAAGTGATAATGCAAGAGCGAGCATCCTCTGTATCTTTTACAGCTCTGCCAAGTCTGACCAAATTACATGGCTTCTTACACACATGAAGCTGTGTTACACACACAAAGTAATGACCAGGGTACAGCGAGTTACCTCCTACATGCCAAAGGACGCACAGAGACCAGGAGACAGGGATGCTTCCGTTTCAGCGAAGACCAGCAGTGACTGATGGCAGAAGGGAAGAGGATGCAAACCAAAGCATAATGCCTGTTGTTCTTGGACTTCAGGAAGAAGGGAGTTGGCTTATTACTTAAAGCCAAGCTTTAATCTTCTTGGGGTCATTGAACTTGAGGGAATCGCTGAGACCCCCATATAAATGCTCAGGAGTGAAAGCATATCTGAGATGGGCAAAAAGAAACAGCTGAAGACAACAGAAGTGTATGCACTAAAGCTGCAAAGCACAGCAGTGTGTGAAAATAGGAAGTAGAAAATACAACATAGTGAGAGAAATAAATACATGAATCAAGGAGCAATGGATGCAATATGAAATGCAATACAAGAAAAGGCATAGCCTAATAGAGGAAAAAAAACAAACCATAGCCCAGTGAACAAAACCTAGAATACGTAGAAATATGCATATCTTTAAAAAAATGAAAAAAGTTAAAGTGCTATAAGTATCCTCTCCAAACAAAGCAGAGGTACCCATCATTCTATGAAACTGCACAGGAAATAGAAGGAAGAGTCCTTTTCCCACACTGGAAAGATGTGTTATCGTAGAGGCCCGGTACACAATCTTTATTAACAAAGTTAAGAGAAATGCTAAAAGTAATTCAGAATAAAAAGAAACAAAGGATCTGGAATTTGAAAGCTATTTTTCATAAAAGCTATATAACCTGTTCAGCACATACAAGGAAAGTTACTTTTGTCATTACCTGGAGTTTTAGGGTTTTAAAAAAATCTTTATTCTCTTGGGTAACTGCAACCATAAAAAAACCCAAACCCTGAAGTTGAAAAACTCTGAATTTTCAAAATCATCATTCTTGTCTACACTCTTTTTTACCCTGAGACCTTGTCAGGGGATACTGCTAAACATGGTAACTGCTTTTCAAAGTCATCTGAAGATATATCTAACTGTTCCTTCCATGAACACCTGGCCTTGGCAAACTGACCTGTTTACTACTTCAAATAACCCATGAATGGGCTCATCTGACATTCATATAGAAGTGCCTTCTTTACCTTCCAGGCATAGGAAAGCATTAGTGCAAACAGCAGTTCATATTTCCTTTCCAGGAGCTATTAGGTTATAGAGATACTGCCCATAGTTTTCTCAGCATAACTTCTTTGCAACAGCTGAAACTTACACAGTGCACACTGAATCAGTCTGTGCTGTTCTAAGCTTTCTGGAGGCTTTCAAGTAGTGTACTTAAAATACAAACCACCATCCATAAAGCTACTCACACTCCAAAATTTCTGTCCACAGAGAAGGCCTTAACTCTTCCAAAGACGGACCTTTAAAAGTCTGTAGGTCTTGAGTCAGTTTCACATAAAACAATGGTTTTAGCTTCCTATAACCCTATAAAATCTATCTAGTGTGCTTCAAGGGCTTTTAATCTGTCTGTGATCCTTTTCACAAAAGTTTTATTTTCTCTTAGTTGGAAATTCAGGAATAGAATACATGACCAAAAAGACTAAGCAATGGGAATAAGAGTTGCAAATGTGTCTTTCTTTACTAATGAAAACAAGCAAGTGAAATCACAGATAGCTATATAATATCAGCAATAACCACATCTGTGTTTTGAGTGCAATTTGAGTAGATTTTTTAGTTTGTTTGTTTATAGTCAGAGCTAGTCTGCCCTGTTTTTACTGTCTTGACTGATGATCTTTTTATGGAGATGCCTCTTTCTTTTGGATATTCAGGTCACAATGTATATACAGATTTGCGTAAGTCAAAGTCTTTGTTCCATGAGCTACAATACCCTGCAGCTTTGAAACCTTATAAAACATTTAAAAGTACAACAGGAAGGTATAATAAAGGTATTGGGCATATACTTTTGTGCTGTTATAAGACATAAAGCTTGGTTCACTATACTAAGCTACTAATAGCAAGTGAGCTAACAGTGAGGCAAGAGAAGTCCCAGCAGAGGAATTCCTGTCTGGCTGTGCACCTGCAGTTACAGCTGATTTGAGGAACCCCAAGCTACCTCACGGAATCATAGAAACATTTATATTGGGAAAGAACACCAGGATCATCAAGTATAACCATTACCCTGCACTGCCAAGTCACTCACTAAACCACATCCCTCAGTACCACATATACAGATCGTTTCAATACTTCTAGGGATTGTGACTTAACTACTTCCCTGGGCAGCCTATTCCAATGCTCAACAGCCCTTTCAGCGAAGTTTTCCTTATCTCTAATCAAAAGCTCCCCTGGCACAATCTGGGGCCATTTCCTCTTGTCCTATCACTTGTTACTTGGGAGAAGAGACCAATTTCCACCTGGCTGCACCCTCCTTTCAGGTAATTGTAGAGAGCAATAAGGGTATCCCTCAGTCTCCTCCAAACGAAACACCCACAGCTCCCGTAGCCATTCTCCATGGAACTTATTCTCCAGATCCTTTACCAGTTCAGTTGCCCTTCTCTGGACACGCACCAGCACCTCAATGTACTTCTTGTTGTGAAGGGCTCTGAACTGGACAGGATTTGAGGTGCAGCCTCACAAGTGCCAAGTACAAGGGGACAATCACTGCCCTTGTGCTGCTGGCCACAATATTGCTGATCCAGGCCAGGATGCCATTGACTTTCTTGGCCACCTGGGCACATACTGGCCCATATTCAGCTGGAAGTGATCTGATGAGGTGGGAAGGTCTGGAAACACACACCTCACAAGCTTGGCTCCAAGTGAGAAAGATCAGAAAACTAAGTGAACAAAGGAAAAAAAAAAAAAAGGAGGAATGGGCGTGAGCAATAGCCATGTGTAGCTGAAAATATACAGTAACAGGAAACAGGTACAGTAAAAATGCCTTTACAAAAAAGATCCACAGTATTAAAGCTTAGCCACTGGGCACAAATATATGCTCAACAGAACACAGAGAGTAAAACAAAATGATCTCAGGCTTAACATTTTAAGAATTACAGAACTGTACTAAGAAGTTATACTGGATACCACTTGCTATCCAGTAAAACTTACTAAAAGAAAAGAGTTTAGTCACCGAAGCTGCCGTAGCCTATAATAATACATTATGCAAAGTGATGTTGCTATTTTATTTGCTTATTGATATTCCTTATGAATAATGTACAGCATTGTAACACTTAGTAAATGAAACAGAACACAAATAAGATCTTTACTGGACTCATAGTACCACTGAGCAGTAATTAGCCTATTTGCAAAAATTACAATAAAAAAGGAGAAAAAAAAAGAGGTTCTGACACATTTTACATATGCTGTACCACCAGTAGCCCAGGCCAATCATCAGCTTCTGGAAAACACATCAGTAACTTTTTGTGGCAAATACATGTGCAAGGAAAAAAAAACCCAACATTAATAGATGCCTCTTTACACAGCACAAGCATATTGGGAGTAGCACAACCCTAGCTTCATCATGGTTCAGTAAAACTACAAAACTCAGCTTAGATAGATACAAGTTCATTCAGCAACTCTGTGCACTGTGGACAATTACTGCCTCTTAGAGCTTCAAAAACATTATGCTGTCATAATTGTTCTGTGAGTTAGATATTTTTCCCTTCTCTGTTTCTGCAACTTGCATTTCAATATCTTTTGCATTAAAAATCTGAGTAAAACAAAATTATTAATGCCACTGATTTCCAATTGTGACGCTCCAATGTGGTGGTGGCTCAGCCTGCCTTCTGTGAGAATTTTCCCCTTCAGGGCAGTGAGCCTAAGGGGGAAGGTGAGGCTTGGGAATTCTCCACATTTCCCGCCGTTTAAGTTGTCCTTCCAAGTTTTTGTTACACCCCTTTTCCCTCCTATTAATTTCCCTATGCATAAGGTTGTTTTAATATGCATTATGTTCTGGAAAGTTCTGCATTCTCTGTGTCCGCTTTGGTTTGTTTGCATGTACTCCTCCCCCTGTTTAATTTCACTGGGTATTTGTGGTTATGTAATCTTTACCTGTTGGACCATTCCTGTTGGATCCTCCCCTTTCTGTTCCCCTTAAAACCCCCAAGCAACTGTCACTCCCTGCTCTTTTGTCACCACCCTCGTTGCTGGTGAGTTCTCCTCTCCCGCGGGGCAGGGAATAAAGACCTGGGTTGCTGTGACAACTGAGTCCTTCTCTCCTCCTTTGCCTCCGCCCTGCTCGCAATTGTATCCATCGTATGCTGCCAGCCCCAGCTGGGGTGTAAAGCGAACTGACAACCGGATTAAAAAGACACAAGTGGTCCCGCTGACCAGGGCAACGTGTGTTGTCGCCTGCTGACCACCGGGCGGTCAAGCGGACAGCGACACTCTAATCTATTTAGTTACATTCCATGGCAAAAACCATGCAGACAAATATTTGTAAAGCATTTCAAAACAATGCAAACAGTCACAATTAGATTTATAAATCAGACAAAGGCCAGTGAAGAGGCTGCCGGCAACCAAGAGTGGAGTTACCAAAGAAACTAAGTGAGGCTGCATCCCCTTCCCATCACTTAACACCAGCCACAATAAGGCTGAGCAAAAGCTCAGCAAACTACACCAGTAAAATCTAAAATCCAACTGCAGACAAATTAAAACTGGTGTTGGTGTTCACCTACCTCCTTAAAACAGAGACTGGAGTTTTGCGGAGGCACATAGGATATCTTCCTGTTCTTTCACATTGTGCCCTAGTATAAAACAGACTCAGGTGTCAGCCATAACTATGTTCCATCAGACTCTTCTCAAAATTTAAGAATGTGTACTGTATTTAATTGTGTTTTTCAGCTTTTAATGAACAGATAGTTATGTAGCTATTAAATTTTTTTCTTACTAAAAGAGAACACTCAAGAACATTCTGCTGGTAATTCCAGATTTGTTGAGAAAATAAACTTACAGCACAGTTACCTTTTGTCTCTGGGGGAAAAAAAGAAAAAAAAAGAAACATAAACCCAAACCAAAAATCCAAATACTGACTGGAAAAAGGACATGGCAAATCAGTTTCATTAGGGCAAATGATGTACTCTCCTTCAAATGACAAGGTTGTGTCCTTGTTGTCCTTTATCCTCACAAGTATCAGGTTGTAGAAAACTATTGCTGGAGTAGTGTGTTTAATTTCCACCTTGCTATGCTCACCTATTGTCTTGGATTAAGCAAGTGCATGTTTTTTAGCTGAACTGCTGGTCTTCCACTGGGAATTCATAATTTTATTAACCCTTAATAATGAAGAGCATAAAAGCATAGAAAGATAATGATTTCTGAGCCTGAAACTGCAATCTTGTTTCCTTATTTTGGTTCCATGGATATTTCAAAGAAACTGGTTTACTTGATCAAAAATTAAAAAGTGCCTGCAAAGATTACCTGGATTTATTTTTTATTTCTTTTGGTCATTAATAAAAATATGAAGATTTTTCCCCCTTCCTATTTCCCTCCGTCACACTGTTCTCATATTTGAAGGAGGAGAGAAGGGTATTTTAAACTTTGAACAAATGTTAAAACTGAAAAATTAGTCTAATGTCAAAAGCATTAATGTAAAGCAAATGGATTGTTTGCCCTCTTTAAACATTTGGGAAAATGCATTTACATATTGTTCCCACCCCTATTTTTTCTGTGCTCTTTCTGAAACATCCAGGTCACAGTCACTTATTGTACTATCATATTGTGAGAGAAGAAATGCACACTGAATTACAAAGTACACACTCGATAAAATTTGTTATTCAAGCTGAAGACCTAGAGACAGTCAATACCCTCTGGTGCTCTATCAACCTCTCAGGAAAAAAAAAAAAAGTATTCCTAATGCTCAAACATAATTTTTTGCATTTCAGTTTGAACCTGTTACCAGGTCTTGTCACTGAACACCACTGGCTCTGTCCTCTTTGCAGGCTCCCTTCAGGTATTTATAGACATTGACTTTATCTCCCTGAGTCTTCTTTCTCCAAGCTGGGCAGTCCCAACTCTTTCAACCTTTCCTCACAGGTGAGATGCTTCAGTCCTTTCATCAGCCTTGGGACCCTTTGCTGGACTCTCTCCACTACATTCACGTCTCCCTTGTACTGGGGAGCCCAGAGCCGGACACAGCACTCCAGGTGTGGCCTCACCAGTGCGGAGCAGAGATGAAAGATTGTCTTCCTTCAACCTCCTGGCAACACTTTGTGGAGGTAGTATTACAGTAACTATTAAAAAAATGAGAATTCTGCATTCTGATATCTTTAATGCAAATTTTTGAATATACTGTAGAGTCTGTATTTTCCACTTGTGATAGAAACAGATGCTATTAAGTTACAAAGGGACCACAACATGTCAGAAACACTGTGATAAGGACCACTACAGGATAAAACACTGCTATAATTTTCATCATTTTCAAAGACAATGATAATGTGTTATACAACCCACACAAGTAGCATGTTGCCATACACCTTCCTACACTTCTTCCTACATGAAATGTTCCCAACAGTGTCTTACACTATTATAAACCAGCAGCAACCATTATAGCTCCCAGCACTATCAATCTACAGAGACACCACAAAAGTCACCTAACATTGTACCACCAGATGTTAGGGGAGATTTCATACATCAAGTTGAATGCACAGGTGTCACCTGGAATAATTTTTGTGAGAAGATTTTGCATACCATTTATACAATTGTTTCCTGTAGAGTTGTTAATACATACCTGCGATGGCTGGTTTCTCTTTATTGTATCAACTTCAGTGTTTTTGCCACCAGATTTCACAGTGTAGCATACCATGAAATCATTAAAACAAGTATATTTACCAAATGTTTTGCATTTTCATGAAAAAAAGATGCCCAAGCTTTTATTAAAGCATTTATCAGGTACTTAGTGTAGTGGATGACTTCTTAGCAAAGGTGATTGCTAATTTGATGGTGTCCTTTCAGCTCCTGTAGCAACTTTGGGGTATTTCTGTTGCAAAAACTCTTACCCAGTTTTAGCATTGCCACCAATTGCAGAGGGCAGAAAGGAAGGTGCAAATTTCACCACAACACGAATTAACTTAGGTGTGGAAATCAATCTTATAAAGGCTCATGTACATTTTGCAAAGGGACTCCCTCACTGTCACTATGCAACATGCAGTGCACAACTTGCTTGTCTGCCAGGTCAACAATTTCCTCTTGTAGCTCCTGTTTGACTCTGCTAATGTTTCAGTACTTCATCTTATGGTATCTAGGAACATAAATACACGGGAACAGCAGTTCTCTACTATTTTCATGTCACACATGTCTTTTTCTTCATATAAACTATTCTGGCAACTCTTGTTTGCCAGATCAACAGCTATGGAAAGGACAAAAATTTCAGTACCTGTAACACAATCCTGTAAGCAGTAGTTGAAGGAACTCCGATTCTGTCCATGGCAGAAGCATTTCAGAGTAAGCGGGTGTTGGAGGTTGAGGGGTGTGGAATTTTTTCCCCTTTCCTGTCACCAGGTTACTAATGGCTGGATACATAAGGACTATTATCTCCTTTTGTAAAAGACAAGAGCTAGCTGGGTATGGGGAGGGGAGAGCAGGTGTGGTCATCAGAAAAGGCACTCAACCTGAGACTACGGGAGAGGCAGCAGGGAGGAACTACAGGCTCCTTGCTACAGTGACAGAAAGGTTTTTATTCGGATCTGCGCTGTTTTCTTCTCATTGGTGAGTGAGCTTTCATCTGGGAAGGGGACGTTCCCGGAGGGCACATCCTCCTGGCTGTGCCAGCAGTTTTCTGCCCAAGGGCACCGGCAGCTGCCGCCCCGCGCTCTCCCTGTGGGAGCACCGCCACAGCTGGGGAGTCCCTGCCACCTTCTGCCGGCAAGCCCGGCTGGGCTCGTCTCTGCCGCCCCTGCTCCCTGCTCTGAGCTCCTGCCCCACGTCTGCTGCACGCCCGCCATTGCCCTGCCCGCCCCGCCCCGCCCGCTGCCTCTGGGCACTTCAGCACTGCCCGCACCCACAGAGCTGACCGCGCCACAGCGCCCCCTGCAGCTGCGCGGGAGTCATCGCACCCGCCCTGCCCGGCCGGGAGCCCGACAGCGCCCCTGCTGGCCGTGACCGGAACTGCACCGAACGGGAAAAGCGCTTGGCAGCCCAGAGACTTCTGTCACCGCATCTTCTGGTTTTTGTTTGTTTGTTTGTTATTGCTACTGTTGTTGATTGTTAGCCTTGCTATAGATACTAGTAAAAAACTGTTATTCCTTTTCCCGGTATCTTTGCCTGAAAGCCCTTGATTCCAAAGTGATAATAATTCGGAGGGAAGGGGATTCACACTTGTGGGTTCTAAGAGTGGTTTACACCTTCCTTAGCAGACACCTGTCTTCAATCTAAGACAGCTGGGATGTAGACTATTTTGCTAACCCATTTAGATCTATATTCAGCATTTTAGGAATGCCGTGGCTGAGTTTGGCAAGTTTTTTGCAAAAACACCCAAGAAGCTCCATTCGAAAGAACTGCCAAAGTTTGGTACATATTTCTTTACATCAGAGAAGAAAAAAAAGACATGCACAGGGTTTCTCTCAAATGGAATTAAAAACTTTTTCCAGTTTCATTGGCATCTAAATCACTATCAACTTCCTGGCGAATTGAAAAGTGTCCAAATGGTCTGGTGTGCAAGACTAGCTTCTAGTGCTGCGTTGTCTTTTCTTGCATTATCGAATGAATATATGTAGTGGTTCAAGGATTATCTTCCCTCCTTAGAAGTTTAATAATAAAAAAAAAATTCTAAAATAATAACACAAAAAAAAATCAGCAGCATTTGTTCATTTAGAAGAGATGCAGAAGGTAGACAGAAGCTTCATCTGGGTTTGCTGAAGTGCTGATTATGACCATCTTCACCTGTGCCATGACTTTGTCAACTAATGGTATCCCTGGTGGTCCAACTGCCCACACACCTCCACCAATCCTGCAGACAAGGTTTCATCAGCATTTTCTCCAGATTAAAACGAGAATGGCATGAAAGGTGTCCTGCACTATTTACAGTGGGGAAAAAAATGTATATTCAGAGGATGGGAAAAGCAGATGGGGACAAGGGCTTCCCTGCTTTCTGTCTTTTGGGAAACAATCAGAGAACATGAACAGTAATCCAATTAACTACACTCTTGAGGCAAAAACTAGGGAATAAGGGGCAAGTACAGGCAGGTCCATCTGGCCCCATAAGAATCCCTTGGCTACATTCAAAACAGTTGTGTAGAAGCCTTCATGTCCTAATACCAATCTCCCAAACCATAGTGTCCATCTTCACAATATTCTTCACAAATTCATAGTTATTCAATTATCTTCATAGATTCCATCTTCATAAATTCAATTTTAAAGGTCTCCTATGTACCCTATACTTGCAAGGCAACGTATTCAGATGCAATACCTGGTAGCAGTATCTGCAAAAGCCAAGCAGATGTGATCAAGCAGTGCATACATTCTCCTCAGCTTCTTCCTCTTGAAGCTTGGTGACGTTTTTGGTTTTATGTACCCAACACAGCTGTATCCAGCCCTCAGATTCTGTCCTGTTCCATAATACATTTTTCTTACCCCCAATATTTATGTCATGCAGAAGAGATGTAATAGTAAGTCATTTCACAAGGGCATTGGCAAACAGTTGTGTGAAGGCTGTGTCATCCTCCTCAAATTATAAATGATAATGTCTAACATCTGTTAAGAAGGAAAAATTCTAAGGTATGGTAAACATCACAGCAAAAGGTTTTGAAGTTGCAAAAGTTGTGGTTTACCAATACAGTACAGAAAGGCAGCCCCTGGACAAAAGGCTTAAAACCAAGTGGAAAAGAAAGGAAATAAGGTGGTTACAGACACGAGAGCCCAGGCAGATAACAAGTCAGCACAGATCAATGTGGTAAGTAGTATTCTCAGTATATTCACTGTTTATAGGTACAGTCATAGCTAAGATGATCTAAAAGTTAACTGCTGACAAGGAAGAGTAAAGGTGCTCCACTATTCTGCCCCATGAATCATCTCCCCTTGCTTTGACATTGAAACTTATCTGCTCCCGACCTGTGAAACTGATCAGGCAGAGAAGTGCTATTAAAGAAAGGCAATTGTTTTTCTGCCAATTTAGCTTCCTTAAACATCTTAAATTACACCACCAGACAAGTAAAAGTGATGGCACAGGAGACAGAGTGGGAATATAAGTGAGTGTAGAGGGAGCTGAAGGAAAAACATGGATTTTGGAAACAGCTGGCTGTGAGGTTTACTTAGCTGTAAGATAGTGCCAGACTGCAACTTAAACACTGTCACTGGTTTCATAGGTATTTTGGTGGGGATGAGTTTTGAAGGCAATGATGTACCAAAGACATTTATGAGAAGCTCCTTTTATAGTCACAGGCAGAAAGAAAGAAGGTGAAGACTGCTGCTTTGAAAACTTCTGAGAGAGACTAATGGAACGTATGTTAGAGTCAACATCTCAAGAGCAGATAAGAACATTGTTGTTTTCTCAGTTGTTTGAAACTCTGCACTTGCTTCATAAAACCTTTTTCTTAAAAAATGCAAATTAATGAAAAAAGAAAAGAAAACTGACCAGCACTGTGTCAGATCTAACAATGGACTGAAGAAATTAAATTAATTACAGGATCAGTGATAAATAAACAAGGATTTTGAGCTGAACATCTCAACCATGACTGAAATACAACATAACCCACCCCTCCCTTGCTCAGTCTTCTTTAAAGATGCTCTCCTACCAACACTAATGAATTGATGTAAAAGAGGGCTTACAGGAACACGTCATTTTTTTCTGGCAGAAATGTATCTTTTTATGCAGCACTCAAGAAAGAAAAGCTCTTTTAGTACACTACATACAAAACTCATTCCTTTTTTATGCAACTTTTTAATGATAAATATTCTTCTTAACATTTACCCAAGACCAGAGCTTTGGCACTTCACAACCAACATCAAACTACAGTTTTTGGGGCTATTTTATATAAAGTACACACAGGGTAAATTATTACATGTGTAAATACAGAAAAATATGTCTTATTTTAAAAGACAAAAAGTGGTACCTTTGGTCATTTAGGAAGAATAACAGACTGAATTCATACTTCTAATGTAAAATGTTTGCTCTTTTCAAAAATCCAAACCAACAGGTACATACAATCTAGACATCAATTCTACTTCTTTCAGAGCTTCCAATTTAACTTCCAATTTAAATAATGCAGATGAAAGTTTTCATAGACAATTTTGTATTACATTGTTAATCCATTAAAATTTTGACCTTTGTTCTAGCCTTACAATTCATTACTTCACTTACAAAAATTTGGTCTGAACCAATAAATATCAATAAACATAGGAAGTTTAATCTGCTTCTCTTCACCAGATTTGACCACTCTCTCTTCCACTTGGCTCTCCCTGTCATAATTTCAGATGAATTTAATTCTTTTTTTGTTTACTTTCTCCAGAGAGCAAAGTTACCTCAATTCTTCATTCATGGGTTATAATTTATTTTCCTTGGCAGTATCTAATCAACTTTCCAAGTTGATGGTGACCGAATACTATGAGGAATTCTGAGAAAGACAAACACAAAGAAAAATAAAATATGTGCTTACTATTTTCAATAAATACATAAACATTGAATCCAACAAAAGATAATTATTCCAAACTGAATTATTCTCACTAGCTAAATCAGCAGGGTAAAATGATGCATCATGTATGGCAGAATCAAAGGCCCACTTGGAATGACTAAGAAGGAATATAGCATTTAGAAAACGGCATAATGAATTTATTTGAGCAATAGTACCTTATTCCTGAAAAAATATATACACACTAATAGCTAGACTGTGAATGTACTCAGAAAATTACACAAAACCACATTTTGTCATTACTAGCAGACTAGGAGTACTTAATAATGAAGGTTACACTCTAGGAAAAAACTCTCCTTTTTTATTCCTATAAAATCAACATAAAAGAGGCATAAGTATTATTATGGTCCACATTCCCATCAGCAAGGCTTCTAATTAGTCTTTTAACTTAGAATTTTTCTTACTGATACCCAGAGCAAACTCAACTTGATTTTCAGACATTTAACAGTAAGATATATTGCTATTTTAGTCGCAAAAGAATATATTGCAATTGTGGGATAACACTTTTTTAAAGTATCTTTTTGTATGAGAGGCATGCTTTAAAATTTCATGCTGAATAAAAGGAAAAGAGAGTGGTAAAAAGCATTAATATAAATAAATAAATAAATAAATACTAGAAATCAACATAGTTACTATTTTTTCTATGTTGCTTATAGAAAATTGCAGTCAATTTCTATTTGAAGGGTAGTCCAGAGGCAGTTTACCTAGTTCTAGGATACATCCCTAGTTGTCCTCATTTTAAGATACAGGCCTACAGTTCCTACCTTGCAAACACCAACTATGGACCAAGGGGAGGAGGAGCTGTTGATACACCAAGTGGTGTCTTTCAGATGACCCCAGTGGGTTGAAGAAGCAGTCAGACATGAACCTCATGAAGTTCAACAAAGGGAAGAGCAAAGTCCTGTACCCAGGGAGGACCAATGGCACACACCAGGTCATGCTGGGGGATGACTGCTCAAAGCAGCTTTGCAAAAAGTACCTGAGAGTCCTGGTGGACAAGGTGGTTGTGAGCCAGCAATGTGCCCTCGCCCTTGCCAAAAGCCAAGAGCATCCTGGACAGCACTGGAAAGAGCATTGGCAGCAAAATGAGGAGGGTCTTCTTTACCTCACAGGTCATAATTTTCAGTTTCTATATTCCCTCAGGAAGTTTACTGGAATTGTGACAAGGTGGAAGTACTGCTGTCTAGTAGTTCAGTCATCTCCTCTGTCCTTCATGGTCATGAGTCTTCAGACGGCAGATGCTGGAAGTGATGCATTTGATGCAGAAGTGAGGGTCCCCAGAAGAACAGTATGACTTTCCACTGCAAATGTATTGTCTTTTAACAGATATGAAAGTTCAGTGATCATCAAGATCATTGCTGCCTTTTCTTCAGCATGGCTTGGCAGTGCCTTCTCATGTTTGTCTTTTCTGCTTTGCTTTCAACATTCAGAAAATGAAGAATTTAGTGAACTGTAGCACTTTGCTTCTGTGCTCTAAAATAAAACACTAACCTCTAAGAATACTTGAGGAATTTTCAGCTCTAAGGAGGCTTAGATTAGATGTTCTGCTATTTTTTATTTATAACATATGTTCCTAGTAGCTGGAGATTCCCTTTTGAAGAATAAAATCAGAACATGGAAAGATTTTCACACTGCAGATACTGCACTTACTCCCATCAGTGCAAACTGCTGAACCTGCTGTGAGCTTCTTTATTCTAAATATTTATATTTGCAGACTAAAATGACAGGTAGTAGAATAAAAATTTAGCATCCCAAAGATTTTTTTCTGGGTTTGTTATTGCTCCTCTGGAATATGGCAGAACCACCAATAGTAGTGTGCAGTGCTGTTTGAGTACTTCATTTTATACTTGAACATACAGGATTGCATTTCAGGTGCTACTTTTTATTACTATTCCGTACCATAGCCAATGCAGAACAGAAATTACAAAATTGGGCAAAAACCCAGAGAAGAAGCTGGCAGAATAAATTCAAGACAAATGTATCCTGTTAGTGTCATCCCTTTTAGGAAGCAAAAAGCACAATTTAGCCTAAAAACCACTCTGATCTTGTTGTGTATTTTGACAACAAGTCACTGGGTTTTAAATAAATAGAATTTGAACATCAGCCATTTACATAAGCAGACCTTCAAGTGCAAACTTAATTTTGCCACAAAATGAATTAACACAGAGACTGGGCATGTAGAAAATCCCAGAAAAATTATGAGATTACCAAATTTAGTTGGTGAAGAAGTACCACATCAAAAATGGCATTTTTTCCTTTTGCCATCTTCCTTTTTCATTTACTGAAAGACCCTTCTTCCTTGGGATGTCCTTTGTTACCTGATGGTATTGCTGATATTACAAAACATTAGCATAAACACCCCTTTTTTTTTTTTATTTTATAATTTTTTAAAGATTGAAAAGTAGTCTACCCTGAAAAAGAAGCTCAAATTCACCATTGTCACATTAGCAGTAGATCCTGAGCTATCATCCTTACTATAGTAAAGAAAGTGGGTGAGTTTCTGTCATTTGAAGTGAGTGCACAAAATGAGGTGCTGTCACCAAAAAAGCTGTTAAAAGCTTTGTCTAAGAAACATCTGGCTCATAGGAATCATTCCTAACTTTCATACCAAGGTCTTTAGTCAAGAAAGTTTTAAAACAAGTGGTACTACCATAAAATTCTTTGCTGTACTCTTTCCTGTAGATATAGCTTCATAAATACTCGGTTTAATTTTTTTAAATTTTAAACGTACATTTGAAAATGTTGATGAATCAGCTTTCTGTATTTTCCTTCTTGTGGATGGAAATGTCCGTGACTGTGGAAATTCAGATAATAAAAGTGGCAGAAAACAACTTACATAGGAAAAAATCTTTCAGGACTGATCCTCCTCTGTCTGCATTCTTCTTTCTCCAAAAAATATGGCATACTCAAATGCACATCACCAAAAAAAACCCTACACTGACGAAAGTTAAAAAAGAGGTGGAAGCAAGATCTCATTGAAATGTATTTGCATTTGAAACTCTGGATGATGACTGAGATTTATGCATCTAAATTACAATTAAATAATGTTAAGGTTGTGAGTAACTCACAAGAGCAAAGAAATGTGCAATTAAAGGGAAAATACACCATATGTCCTTTGATATCTAAGCATATTGCAGTGCATTAAGGAAGTCATAAAAGAGACACCCTGTTGTGGTTATGTGTTCTGAGACATGTGGCACATTTCCATTGTAGCTATCTATTTCCCTGCTTGTATGCATGTGTGCCATTATTTAAACGTTGATTTTGAATGTGAATTTCCCTTTGCATGGTAAAAAACCAGAGCTGCAGACTTGTTTGTGTCAATGTTTCTTTAGATTTGTTGCTGTTTATGAATGCGCAAGTCCAAAATATTGAACACATGAATGAAAAAAATCACAAATGGCAAAAAAAAAAAAGGATTTAATTTAATCCTCAAACAAAATTAGGCAAAGGAGATAGTTTTAGTGACTATGAATGAATGATCTTATATCTTCCTTCTAAAAACTGACAGAGTTGAACTCCAAACACTGTGCTCCTGTATTTTGCATGGAAATAGCAATGTACTAAAAAAAAAATCACATATTTATTTTGGACCATTTTGGAAAATACAATGGGAAATTACTCCTTTCATTTTAAGGTTCCTCTGTGGCATCCCAGAAGCCTATTTTTTTTTTTCCCTCAACCTAAAAGCAACCTGAAAGTGTGGAAGAACAAAATGGAATATTCAGATCCTGAAAGCAGTGTTTATGTGGCTGGCATCTAACCCACATGGTCTCAAACACTGCAATCATCAGGACCCCCCAGTGCAAAATACTTTATACACAGTGGTTGGGTAACCAGAGCACAATATCTGGATGTCATACTTGTGGAAACAGAAAAATATTTTGCAGCATTCCCAGCGTTCAGTGTATTTCATGTGTACATGTTTGGTATGCCTGCAGTCTTGGCACACTTTCAGACACCTCACCAGTTCTCCAGGGACAAGTATATGCTAAAAAAACAGGTCTTCATAATTCTGTTAGTAACTGCATAGGAGATGGTTTATTCTGATTACACACTGATTTGGCCATGGCCATCCTGCATTCTTCATTCATAGGACTGTTTGCAGTAACTAAAAAAGTACCAATTTGAACACACAAGTATTACAACAGTTTACCTCTGAGTTCACTCCCAGACTATGTAATAACAACCATCAATCACCATGAAGCATATCAACATTAGAAAAAACTGGTTTCCTCAAACCTTCCTTTTTTTTTCCTTTTGGTTTCTTACACATATTATAGAAATGATGATGATGATGAAGTGTGTGGGAGACAGAAAAGAAATGGACCAAAATAGTCCAAAAAATGGACCACAGTGATGAGTGAAATGGTTAGAAACAGGAAGAAAGCTATGGATGTAGGTCATGCTAAGATGGCATTGCTCCATGTTAGCATGACCTATAGTGCAAGGATTGGGTCACAGATATTCCTGGAGAAAAGCAAGACAAATTAGCATCACATCAGCTTGGGGTTCTGTATAATTTGAAGAGACAGGGCAGAAGAAGTGCCCTTCTGGTAACAGAGAGCATCAGGCCCAGGTGGCGAGCCCTTGGGGAGTGGGATGCTGCAGGAATGCAACAACAGGTTGGAGCCAGCAGCTCTGGAACTGGTTGTCAAGGGAAAAAAGCAGGCGGTGATGGGCAGTCACCGCACACCCTCGGACAGCAGAGCCGGCAAGAGTAATTGTCATGGGGCTGGGGACCGGAGCCAGCCTAGACACAGTCTGAAGAGAGAGCATGCCAGTTGGGAAGCAGCTGCACAGCCACGGGGTGGCCATGGATGCCACTGACAAATGTGTGCTGTAACCAAAAGGGCTGGCTAGGGCTGGAGGGAAGAGCCAGGGCCTTCCACCAGCAACAGCTAAGAAACAGAGCAAGCAGCGCACGAGTAAGGACCAAGATTCACGTTAGGCTGTGGCGTGGGCTGTGGTATCCTGGCACCGGGTACTGAGTGACCGGCCAGCCACGGCAGCACACACCTCTGCCAGCTGCAGGAGCAGGGATCAGTTGGTAAAAGGCAAGGAATTCTGTACCCACAGCCTGTAGTGTGGCACTGGAATGCACACGGGCTGAGCAAGTGATGTGCCCAGGAAAAAGCAGGTTTAAAATGCTTTGGCTGGGGACTTTCAATGTCCCTGTGCCCATTACCCGTTGCTAACTCTTCATTCTTCCAAAAATTGTCTTAGACTTTGCGAACTTCTTCATGAGGTTCTTTGGCAACACCTAGATTCCTTCCAGTGGCTGCACTGAAACAAATGAAGGATGGTTTCAGCACTTCCAGAGTCTGTAATTTGTATTTAAGAAGCCGAAGCTTCTCCTTGCTCTGTTTCACTCTCACGGCAAGGATGCTGAAGCCGCTTAGCTCATCGGGGAAAGCCGCCCCACGCCCCAGGGCAGCCTGTTCCAGGGCTCTGCCACCTTCCACGTAAAGAAGTCCTTCCTCATGTTGAGGTGGAAACCTCTTGTGCTTTAGTTTCTGGCCATTGCTCCTCGTCCTGTCGCTGAGCACCACTCCCTTAGCACCCGCCTTTGAGATGTTTATATGCATTAATGCATCGTCTCTTCTCTAGACTAACAAAGCGAGCTCCCGCAGTCTCTCCTCTTGAGAGACGCTCCAGATGCCACATGAGCTCCCCGTCCGCCTGCCAGCGCTTCCCGGCAGCGTCTCCCATCCCGTCCCGCTCCGCCAGGCGCTGCTGCCAGCGCGGGCTGCCCGGGTGCAACCAACTGCAGCGCTGGGCAGAGGGGGGAGTAGAGAGTGCCGGCCGGCACAGCCCGAGCATGCCCCCGCAACGTGCGCGCCACAGCGCTGTCACCCCCCCGGCCGGCCGTACCACTTCCCTGCTCTGAGGCGCGTCGGGCAGGAACGTACCAACGCGGCAGAGGGAAAGGGGGTAGCCAAGAAAGGCGCGTGACAAGGCTGCTTGTGGGGTCACGTTCGAAGCCGCTCAGCGTCGCCTCCTGGTCATGTTGTTCTGGCCGGGCCGTGCGGGATAGCCGCGGTCTCATCCAGGAGCCCCTTCGCCAGCGGGAAAAGCGGGGAGGAGCCGCCAGTCCTCCTTAACCCCTTCCCTCGGAGGGATGGGGATGGGCCGCCCCACCGGGCGCGCACCCCCGCCCCCCCGCACGCCGCGTTCTTCCCGGATTGCTGCCGCTGTTGGGTCCGTGGGGCGCGCGCGCGAACGGGCGGGAGCGGGGGCGGACGCGGAGCCTCCCGGCATCCGCCAGACATGTCGGTGGCGTTCGCGGCCCCGAGGCAGCGGGGCAAGGGCGAGATCACGCCGGCCGCCATCCAGAAGGTGAGGAGGGCGCGGGGGGAATGGCCCGGCCCGGGCGGCCCTGGGGGCTGCAGCTGCCGCTTCCTGCCGCGCGGGGAATGGGGGCGGCGGCGGCTGCTGCGGCCCGGAGCGCCGAGGCCCCGGCGGGGAACGGAGGCGGCCGGGCCGCACTCGCTGTGTCCGGGACTCGGCCCCGACGGGGCGCTTCCCCTCTCTCTGTGCATGGACACTTGTTGGAGGGTCCCGGGGCCGGCGGGAGGCGCCGGGCGGAAGCGGGCGATCTGCCTGGGCCCCCCCAGTCCCCATCATTCTTTCTCCTCTGAGCTGCCCCGATCGCCCCCGCGGGCCTGAATTAACCCGAGGACTCGGCCTGGAAGTGGAGGAGTCGAGTAAGTCCTTCCTGCCGGGGGGGGGCCCTGAGAGTGGCACCGTAGCCTGGTTGTTCCAGATCCTGTGCCTGACTGGGCGCTGCGGGGCAGGCGGCGGCTCCAGTTCCCGAACTTGGTTGGCCGGGTAGTTAAGGCTCCCTCCGACTAACCCTTAGGTGTGATTAAAGAAGAACATTGCGGTCGGAGCCAATGACAGCGGCTCCGGACGACTCCACTTAAGCTTTTGTGGGAGGGAGCAAGTTAACTCGCTAAAGCGGTCAAAGAAAACCACATGTAGGATTTTTAATAATCTATAGTGTTTTGCATCAGGAGCAACAAAGGAGCATGTTCAAGTTCACTGGTAACTGTGTGCTATTTAGAAACTTTACCGAAGACTTGCACCATCACTGGTGTAGACAGCCATGGATCAAACAGATTTCAGATTGCTACAAGCTCTTTATGTAGAGGAGTCTTTCGGGGAGATAGACCTAACCTCTGATTTAGGAAAGAATTACAGCCCCAACAAAGTAGGTGTTGTAGTGATATGGACCTCAAAGAAGACCCAGAGTTATAATGGGGTCATCCAGGGTACTGCAGGAGAAGTCAGTGCTTGGGAATTGTAGATGAAAAATACGTGTCTACTGGGTCAAAGGTAGTCAGTAGAGACTTTAGGTCGTTGAAGTGCACATGGAGAATACAGATGATTAAATTTTTTTTGTGCTGTAGTCAAGCCATGAGTTTAATGGTGGTGTGCTGGAAAAATCCTAGTGTTAAAGCTGAAGATTTTTTGTAATGTACATAAGCTCTCAGAAGCCCTGAAGGTATTTTCATCCAACTGGAAACTAAATTCTCTTTCGAGGGTAGGTGTTTATAACAATTTCAATTTTCTATCAGCAAATGCTCAGTTAACCTTGTATAAAACAGTTGTCTGCAGCCCCATCTAGGCTACCATTATATTCCTTCTTGTTCCCTTTCCTCTTAGTCCTAGCATTCCTGCCTCCTACCCATCCCTTCCTTCCCAAGAGGTCCAGTTTACATGCCTGCAGTGAAGAATGCAATCATCTAATGGGCAATCTCAAGGTCTGCCTGTCTGCTAAGCCTTAAGAATCTGCTGCTTTCCTCAGGACTGTGAGAGACATTCTGAGGAGAGCCTTGATTCACAGCTTCCTTTGCAAGTGCTCTATTAGACTTTGATATCAAAGGTATTATCTAATTTTTTTTTTTTTCTTTCTGGTGAAAATGGCCACTGTGTTTCTTATAAAATTTAAAGTTAGTACATGTGTCATGTGCCAGTGTAGCAGTGGGTTTGTGATCCTCTTCAGAGAGGGCAGTTGTAGCTTTGCCTATTTTCTGGGGTTCACACAGTAACTGAAAATACTGCAGTTATGTCTGTGTATAGTGCTTAATGATTGTGTTTCCAGATCTAGCAGTTTCAGGCAGAATACTTGCACTGGGATCATTCTAGTCTGTTCTGGTGAATTTAAAACGGCTAGAGTTTAAGAAAACATGGCTGGCTGGCTTGTTCTTATGTGGATAGAAGTTCTGAGTGGACTGCATAAGGTTTCTGACTCCCTGCTCTTTTCATAGTAGATTAAGATTAGGCAGAAATCATGGATTAGGCAGAAAAAAGTGTCAGTACTTTTTCTCCCCCTTCCTATAGAATTTGTTAGGGAAATAAAAGTTGTGTAATGATATTGTGCTTTCCTTGTTGAAGGATGAGCCTAGTCATGGCTAGTTTCAGCCATGTTTGGAAGAAGGAGATAATCTGTGGGATGTTTAAGATTCTGTTAGTTTTGTGAAATTCAGCAGCTGGGTAAAGGGACCTAAACTAGCTTTCTAGCGAGAGAAAGCAAAGGAATAAATTGATGCAAAATTTTTCATTTGGCAGTGAATTTTCCGTTTCATTCAGTTGACTTGGATAACTTGGCTGGGGACTCAGATTAGCCATGGCTCTGCTGAATCTTGCCTGATCAGAGTGCAGGACGTGAGCTAGAAAGACACGTGTGGGCACATATGCTTTAGGAGACCAGGTTGCGCTTTTTTTTCCTGTTTACATATCTTGGAACACTGGCTTTATGAACTCTTTGTAGAAAGTTGGCCATTTCCCATGATTTTTAGAACTACTCTTTTTTTTGGTCAGAAAATTCATTAATAGGTATTAATTTTCATGGACACTTCTGAATTATAACAGGCTTATTGTGCCCATTAGTCCTGGTTCTGGCCACAGCAGGATTAATTCTTGCAGTAGCCAGGAGTAGGTCATGGCGTGGATCTGGGTTATTCTGTACCACTTCACTTAATTTTTCCAGGAATGGGTGAAGGAGTCATGTGGTGTGGTGTGGTACAGTTGGGTGTTGTCAGGGGTTCCATGTGGTGAACACTTGTGTGTGAATCATTTGCCTCTCTTGTACCCTCCGTTATAAATATTTTTGCTGTTACTGTTTGTTTTTTATCTCGGTGCTGTTTTCAGTAAATTTTTCTTATCTCAACTGGTCATCTTACCCTTTTGTACCTCCAGTTCTCCCCTCCACTCCACCAGAGGGGAGAAGGGTGTATGGTTTGGAGTATTTCAGTGGGAACACTAAATTGGGGAACACCATTCCTCAACCATAACACCGTTATACCAAATATTTATAAAATGCAGCTTAATTAGAGATTCTTCATGTAAATATAACCTAGCTTTCCAGCACATTTCCTTTGAACAAATTTGATCAGCTCAGTTTTCATCAATAACAATTTCAGTGCCTTTTAAAATTAAATTTATAGGCAGTTGCAGGCTTTAGAAGGAGAAGGGAAACTTGGGGCATAGATTTTTAAGTGAATTTCTTGTTAGCAATTATATGAAGGAATGCATAAACTCTTTAAAGCTTTGTAAGAACTTGTTGCAGAATAGGCATAGGTGTTTGAACAGGATGCTTTATGTAGTTACTGATAGTAGTGCTATGAAACCCTTAAGCCAAAACCTGTAAAACTAATCAGAGGGGGGAAATGGGAGCAAAACAGTGTTCTATAAATGATTGGTGTTGAATTCTCTGGATAACAACTTTTTCTTGTTGCTTTTAAAAACTAGGAAGAGGAGCAAGACTCAAACTTATCTTCAGTTTCCTTCCACAAAGAACATGAAATTTACTCCAGACTTCTCCTTTATTGTTTCAGATGTTGGATGAAAATAACCATCTTATTCAGTGTATAATGGACTATCAGAACAAAGGAAAGACTTCTGAATGCTCTCAGTAAGACTTTTCAATCCATATCTACTGTGGACTGGGTGAATTTCCATCTAGATCACCATTCTTGATTTGTTTAGCTTACCTTACAGGAGAACTGTGCTGTGAAGAAAAGTGTTGCTGCAGATACTACACTTAAAGTTTGTGGGGTGTGGGGGGGGATTATTTGCTCTATGAGTATAACTTCTGTCAGTGACGTTGCAACTTGCCTACTGCATGCAAGTTGCTGTCATGATGATGATGCTCATAAAAATGAGGACTGTATAACAAAGATCTTTTTCCTCTGTATTGTAATCATGTTGTAGGAAAGGGGTAGTTCTGGTTGAAAAATTCTCAAAATCTTGTAGGAAAATGGACCTTTTTTCTTCCTGATGGCATGTTTGAAAACTACCTGCTTTTCACTTGCCCAAGAACAGACTTATCTTAAAAGTTTGGCTTTCCAAAATATCCTACATAGGCTTGCTGTCTAGTGGGACCTTTTGAGCGTTTTCTGAAAGAACGATAGAAGGAGCAAATTGTTAAGGAGTGTTATTTTCTCATTACTCTTTTTTCTTGCATGAGACGATCATGGCACCCATGTAATCAGACAAATATGGACATAACAGGATGTCTTAGTCCCTTGCCAAGAGAAGTGATAGTCTGGGAGTAGGAGGGGAATCATAAATAATAGGTGCTTTCGTTTTAAGGGACTACTTTTGTTGTAGCACAGTTAGGATATTAAGCTGTTTGCAAGCCTGTAGTTATGTACTAGTAATCTGCTCCAGCTTTCAAGGTTGTTTTTCATGACTGTGGACTAGATATTGAGAATCAAGACTCTGGTTGTCTAGCAGAAAAATTATTCCATAGCAAACTTTCAAAGCTCTGGGTCCTGATGAAGTACGGTCATGATTGACATAAATCTATGATATCTTGAATATGGGGACACGATAGAAAGCTCTTTTTCTCTAGTGTTTGTGATACAAATTACACCAGACACAAACACACTCCCTATATGTCTTCTGGTGATTCGGTTTAAGGCTGGAAGTGAAATAGGTGAGAACAGTGTCAGCCAGCTTTAGACTTTTTTCATAGCAAGACAGTAGTAGAGAAGAGATAGGCACAGATTTGATGGAGACATTGGGAGAGATTGGATAATAGATAAATGTGAGGGAAAAGGCTTAAGACTTGTAGTAATGGTACTTTTGTAAACAAGTCTTTTGAGTCTTGTTTTATGTAGGTAGCTTTCTTTACAATGTAGAATTAGGGTACATTCTGATGTTACTGTATTTGTGAATTAAGATCTGTTTTGCTTTGTTTATTTTGATAGATACCAGCAGATGTTGCATACAAACTTGGTTTACCTAGCCACTATAGCTGACTCCAACCAGAACATGCAGTCTCTACTACCAGCAGTAAGTACAAAATAGTGTAAAAGTACAGAATTAATTTCATTTGGATTCCAGAAAGGGGGGGGGGGGAAACCCAAAAAGAAACAAACCAAAAACCAACCAGCCAAATGTTTGTGATAATGACCAAACACTCCGCCTGTGATGTAATGTACAGTGAATACATGATGATATATTTGGAGTAATCACACTGCTTAGGCCTTGCTTAAAATCTGACTTAAGTGTAAACTGTTACTGTGAACTAGATGTGCAATGCACAATTATCTGGCCTGCCTCAAAGATAGATTTTTTTGTTTCCCTTTTTGTTTTCCCCTCAGCTGAGAACTGTAATGGTATGGCTCCTAGTCAACTCCTACAGGAGTACTCTTTTTCATTTTAGATTAGGGAAAGGTGGGGGAATGGTATTTTTTTATTATCTTTTTATTTTCCACTGGAATATTATCCATTCTCTCACCTCAGTGGACTGAGGCTGGGTAAATTTTTTTCTGCTTTTCCACCTTCTAGGTGAGTGTCAGATTCTTTGCCTTTCTGCTGTATTGGAAAACAACTTTTTTTTAAGGTGGATGAAGATAATATGAAAGAAATAAGGGCTCACAGGCTTAACTTGAAACACTGCATCACTTTACATTTCTTGGATATTACTTGCTATGTTTTTTTAATTTGAATTTTTTCTGAGTCTGTATTCCTGAACTCTGTATTTTATAAGATGCCTCAAATTTTTCCCCTTTTTCATTGTTTATGGAGCAGTAAGAAAAGAAACAGCAGCATTAAAATAGCTTGCTATCTGTTTGCTTTTTGTGCTAATCAGAAAGCTTGGGGAGTTCATTGTGAGTAACACAAGGAAGTTCTTTGTTTTTTGGTAATAAGACTTTTCTTGAATTAATATAGTCTTGATTCATTTCTGTAATATGAAGCTAAAAAGAATGTCTATAAAACAGCCATTCCTAGATACTAGTTTTCACCAACTGAAATTGAATTACTTTTTCTTTGGTCTCTGGAGAAGTGTTCTCCAATCATTGCTACTAGCAAAGCATCCTCTCAAGTTGGTACCTAGAGGACTATAGAAACAGTGCTTCATTATGTCCAACCTGTTGTGTCTGTAGAGGTTTCTCTTTTTATAAATCCAGGCTTGTAGCTGAGGGGAAGGGAGAGAAACCTTTTAAGAGGGCTGTGTGTGTTCCTCCACTGTTTTGGAGGCTTAATTCATGTCCTGGTTCTGATGACAACTGAAAATGAATTTGACCTTATCCTAGTCCCTGGTGGACAGCCCCGTTGTTAAAGTTGAATGTGATGACATTCTGTTCTTAAAAGAAAATGAAGATAGGGCTGGGAAGGGCTTTTGCAGATCTGGACTGAAGTGTGTTTCTCATCTTCAGCGTGAGGAATATTCCAGTTACTGAGATAAATAGTTTAGTGTGCGTTTGAGGGGTAGAGGGGGTCTCTTTTGGACAGCTGAGGAGGGGAATGAAAAGGTAGCTTCTTGGGTTTTTTTTCAAAAATACAAAATAAAATTCAGATCTTCAGTCTTACCTAAATGTTGATGCTCTGACCTACTAAGTAAAATCTTCAAAGATTGTCCTGAAATGTAGCATAATCAGACAAGGTGATTTGTTGTTGGGGTTTATAGAAAAATATTCTTTAAATTCTTTCTGTCTTCCTACGAAATTTTAGCCAATAGGATTTGGGAACGTGTGAGCTATCATATTTTCTTTCTTTTTTCAATGCAAGATAAACTACTTCAGAGTCTTTTCCTCTGCTGGCTTTCCACACAGGAACTGATGAGGCTCATGTTGACTTGGAAGTAGCATGTTTCTGTTCACCGTGCTTGTATATCAGCACTTGATCAGTCTTAGTAAATTCAAGGTGTGAACAATAACAGTTAAATATGGAGCAAGATAGTGTGTGTGTGTAGATATCTACTATTTTTAATACCTAAATACATCAATTTTATGGTGCTACTATTGTAGTTTTCTTCGCACAGAAGTAAGGAGACCTTGAGTTTGGATAACTTCTGAAATTGGGTTGTGTCTCATCTATTCATTTCTGGAAGATTGCTCCCCCCTAGTAAACTATATTTTCTCGCATGTTTAAATTTTATCTTCTTATTGTTTTAAACAAGTACATAAATGGTCAAGAATTTTCACAACTTTTAAAGTATTTCATAAAATGCTTTAAAGTAATAAAAAGTAACAGTTATGTATTAAAGTGAGGTTGAAAAGAGAATGCTTCTGTTAGATATCATTCACACTGAACAAAAGACATAAATGACCGGGTTCATTGTAGTTTTTAATACAAGTGAAAATTACTCTAATTTGATGAGGACTTCATTGTATCCTCTAGCAATATTCCGTAGACTTATTGCTTTATGTTGTTAGGGAAAATTCTTGTAGTCAGCTGCTGTGCCTCTTTCCTTGTCTTTCAGAATTCATTGTTCTAATGAAATGACTGACGTAGCTTCTGAAATTCTGGTATTGCCTTAGAGAATAAGTAGTATAGTGACCCAATGGTGCTGTGCGAAGGAATGTTTGTATAACAGAGACTGGAAGTGTGGGAAAGGTGAAACAGGTGAAGCAAACACTGCAGGGTCTGGGTGAAGGAATCTAGGAAAGCTTTGTAACTCCAGCGTCCTAACAAAGCTCCTGTTGTCTTTGTATGCCTGCTAGAGTATTAAGCTATGACTTCTGGGGTGACACCTTCTTTCACATTAAAAGACAGGCTGTGAGGTTTTTAAGTCAACTAGTCTTTTTTCAGCATTATTAAGGGCAGGGCTGTTACAGAGTGTCTTCCCAGCTGCATAAGAGCAGTGACTAAGTCCACATGTGAAGTTGATACTATTTTTTGCTGCTGCTGAGTTGTGGCCGCTATTGTCTTTCTTGGAAAACTCGTGGTCAAGAGTCTCTTTACCATCACCTTATGAGATAAGCTAGCTTCCCAAAAAAGGGCTTTGCACCACAAGGAACACAACACTTGGTTCTTGTGATTTTTCACTGGTGCTGCTTTTGAGGGAGGCTACAGCAAGGTATTGATGTCCTTGAGCTGTAGTGAGCAAAGACGCAATTAAAGTGGTGGTGAGATATTGGGTGTGTATGTGGTTCTAAACTCATGAAATTTCAAACTGCAGAACAAGCATCTTACTCTCCTTGATTTTTGCTTTGCTGTTTTCTGGAGTGCTTTAGTGGCCTTAAAAACTCATTGCAGACTACTGAATAAAAACCTCCAGCTTTTCTACTTAGATGTCTGCCCTTTCTTATATGTCTTCATTTTGCCAAGTATTTTCAAGGAAACAGCCCATTGACCATTTGGTATGTGGTGGGAAACTTTCCATTTTATAACAGGCAGATATTGAAGACTGCAGGAATTATTTAGGAACATCTGTGTGGGGGGTTTTGTGGGGTTTTTCTTTAGTTTTTTTTTTTAATGCAGGAAGTGATTTTTTTTCCCCAGTTTTTCTTGATTGCGTTCTGTCAACACACAGAGCACAAGGTTTCAGTGTGTATTTCAAGAAGGTGTTGGAAATACCTGCTTCTGGTTATTACTCACTTGTGTAACATACAGTTTTCTTTTGTGCTGGAAGTGCCAGTTTCTTCCAGTGCCAAGCTACAGTGTATATGTGTAATGACTGCCAAGAAAACTTACTGTGTCCAAGTTGTAGAAGAATCTGGATATTGCATTAAATACTTTTTCTAAATTTCATAATATTGGAAATGTTAAGGAAAGGTTATTAATAAGTTTTTTTTTTTTTTTTTTTTTTTTTTTTGCTTGAGCCGTTTCTTTCAAAAATAAAGCTTTTTGTAAGATCCGTTATTGTGTGCTGTTCCCAAATATGTCACACAGATTAGGGAGGAGTCCATGCCACTTTAGCTATGAAATACGTCTGTATAAAATAATGATGTTTTTTATAAACACCTAATATCAACAAGCACTGAAATGTTGGTTATTTCCAAGGCAACTGCTTCAAGAGATGGGAAAAAAACCAAACCACAACAAACCAAACTAACACAAAAAAAAAACCCAACCCAAAACCAAAGACAGCCATCCCCAATACTCAATAAAATACTTCCAAAAATTAGCTTGAAGACAAGTTTTCATGAAGTGCTAGTAGTGATGTTTAATGGTTCTAAGTTGTGGAGCTCTGCAGGCTAAATAGGAATCCTCAGTATAAGCATGGTTTCATTCAAACACTGGAAACTTCCATATAATTTTAAGCACTTTATTTTTCAAAGGGATGATGTTCAATTTATGGTTTTAATGTACTTGTGATGTGCTTGTAGAAAAAAAATGGAGTCTTAAGAACTGAGCTGTGCACTCTGGTTTTTTAGTAGCCTTTATTTTGGACATAAAAATTGTCTAAAATGTATGTTAATTGAATTACCTTAGAGTGGTTTTTCTTGAAAAAAAGCAAGATGGCATCCTGAGAATAAAAATATGGCACAGTTTGAACAGTTTAAATAAAATTTTGAAATAAAACTTTTGTTACTGGTGATGAGATTCTTGTCCAGTTATGTACCAAGTGCCTGGGAAGGTTTGGTATCTGTGGTAGTGTTGTGGTTTAGCCCAGCTGGCAGCTAAGTATCAAGCAGCTGCTTGCTCACCACACACACCTTCCTTCCCCTTGGGATGGGCAGGAGAATCAGAAAAAAAGGTAAAACCTATGGGTTGAGATAAGAACAGTTTAATAATTGAAATAAAATATTATAGTAAGATTATAATTGTAATTAAAAATGAGACAGTAAACCAACAGGCCAGTGCCTGATGTCTGATGACCTGAGTCTGATGCTCTATGGTATGGATTATCCCTTTGGCCAGTTTGGGTCTGCTCTCCTGGCCATGGTCCCTCCTGGCTGCTTACACACCTTGTTGGCAGAGCCTGGGGAAATGAAAAATCTTTGACTTAGAGTAAGCACTGCTTAACAGCAGCTGAATCCATCTGGGTGTTATCAACATTATTCTACCAAATCCAAAACCCGGCACTGTACCGGCTATAGGAAGAAAATCAGCTCTATCCCAGCAGAAATCAGGACAGGTAGCATAGCAGAAAATCTGTTTGTGGTATGTGCAGTATGGTGCATAGTTCAGCATTAACCTTTCAGAACACAATTCAGCTATTTGTAAACTGAATTAATAGAGAACAGAGCAAAAGGAAGGTTGAATGTTTCCTGTGAAGTAGCAAGGCAGCTATTAGACATTACTTGAGCCTGGATTTAGAAGAATAATTGCTCTGATTAAATGTTAAATAGTTTTCAAAAAATCCTAATAATTTCTCAAGATGTTATAAAAGAGAAAAAAGTGGCTGTGTTGGCCCAGCTGGAGGGGTGCTGTTGGAAATGAAGAGTCACTGGAGGGGGCTTCTTAAACCACCAACTCCACTAAGAAAAATATAAACCAAATACGAGAATTTATGTTGTTAGGATGTTAGGAGTGAATTTGGAGACCACTAGCTGCCACTTTAAACAGAGGATTGCTCTAAGTTCTTTAAGGTACTTTGCATGTATTGTTAATCAGGTGTGTCCACATGGGGAGCTAGTGCACTGTACACAAAATACTGCTTCTATTGCCTATGAACTTACGTGGCTGATTTAGAAATCAGTAAAAATAGCTGGCAGTTTGAATGAGTATGCTCTAAAGTGTAATTCTTTCATACTTGAAGATGTGATTTGCCTCTCTGTAGCGCAGTACCTGCACAATAAATACCTATTTCAATTGTAGGCAGCTTCCCGAGAGCTGTACCAGGCAGTTTGGTAATGTGGGGGCCAAGTCCTTCTGCCTCTGTGGTTTTGCTGTTTCCCAAATGCCATGCTCTGAGGGTTCTGCAGGATTCTTTCTGCTTTAGTTGAGTTTACATTTAAGGCCTTTTAGCTAGAACAGAGGTGGATTTTTTTCTCTTAGGTTACTAAATGCAAGCAAAACCTGTAAATATCAGACTAAACGTGAAACCATCTTAAAAACAAAAGAGACAAGAGGCTGTGGAACACAAAGCTTCTGCTTGTGAGGACAGATAGAAACTGCATTTTATGGGGGGTGTTATGAAGCACCTCTGAAGTTGTCTAGTTTCTATAATTCAGTGATCCCTGAGTTAACATCCACAGTTAATATTCATGGTTACTTATAATAAACCCATACGAATTCATGCAGTTTTTTAAAATCTCTGATTTAAAGAATTTTTAGTTCTATCAAGGAACTTTTTGGGGGTTATTTTTTTAAGTGTCAGAGTAGCTGTTGCTATGACATCAGATATTTTAGGGTTAAATTTTGTTTGTTAAAATGTTAAAGAATATTGGTACAGTGAAATATTTTTATGCAGTGACATGCAATTTGAAAAAATTAAAGATTCCACTTTCCTCTTTGAACAGAGTGTTTAAGTATTACATTATGCACTATTTTAACATTTGTTCAAATATTAAGTCAGAATTTCTCTTGATTTTTGAAGAAACTGATGTAAATCAAGATGTATTAACTGGTCGTCATTCTAATTTTAGAATTCCTTACTCCAGGTGTCACACCTGGTAATCCAACAGTGAGAGCACAAATTACATTTACCATTAAATTCACTATTTAGATGTGATTGTAAGTGTTTTTCCTGTTGAAATCCTCCCTACCCCCAAATATTACACTTGCTGAGAATTGATACAGGCTCTTTATTTTTCAATTTAAGACACTCAGTACTAGAACACCCTGTACCTTGTAGAAGAAGAGTTTGTAACCCAATTAAATAAACCTCTGCTCTTTCAAATCTCTAAACCGTATTCCTTTACAAGCTTATTTCCCAGTCTGACACCTCAGTAAGTACTCCACAGTGCCATCACCACCTATCAACAGAGTACTGCTCTCTGAGACTGGGACAAGTCCTGTGATATTAGCGATGTGGTACGAGCAGGGCAGAGCACCCCCTGGGATGGGGTGTTTTGCTTTGCAGAAGATGGTATTTGAGAATTGGAAACGAAGATGATTGATTAAATCCTGAGTTAGGGCTTCTCTTGGAAAGAAAAGAAGGCTATTTACGTTTGCATTCCCTGTAGCTTTTAATTGTTATTCTGAGAGAATTTCAAGAAAATGGTATTTTTGGTAGTGTAGTTTAAATATCTATCACTAGTTGTATTGATTAGCAATATTATGTTTTAATGTGCTTAAAAGTATTTCCTGTTTTTTTCATTTTTCTGGTGGCTAGTTGGTATTCCACCTCAGCTTTTATAACAATAGATGCTCATAAACAAATCTTTGAACCTGCAGTTGATGGTAAGAAAGATCTTATCATCTTCAGGTGTACACTTCCACCATGGCAGATTTTATTGTTGCTGTCTTTTGATCTAATTTGTTATTTAAAAGAAAATCCTCTAAAAATGCAGTGTAACTATTGTCTTCAATGCATGCTTTCAAATAACTTTTGGATTTAGTAGGATTTTGTTTGCTGAAAGTTGTCAATTAAAATCTAACTTTTTTTCTTGTCTCTTTTTTTTGTTGCAACTGTTGGGTCAGTTTCAGTCTTTCTCCAGTTCGGATTTCCAGAGTTGCACTAAATAGCCTATAATTATTTTTTTTTCATGCTCTGATAAATTTTAAATGCTCCTAGCGGCTATAAGTGTAATCTGTGTGTTTGGGGAAATGAGCCAAAAATTAGTGTTTAGCAAGTGAAGCTATGTCTGACATCTTCTAAGTCTTTAATTTACTTTTTACTGATAGTAAAATATTTAACATTTTCTACTTCATAATTGGAATAAAATAAGCAGTGATTTTAATTTTCATTCCTTTTTGTCATACATCCAGCAAAAGACGAGAAGCAGCCTTTCCTTTGGTTCTGTTAGCCTAACTACATTTGGATGTCATTTCACCCTTCATATCTAAACTCAGTGTCTAGGGTTCATTTTGGGTAGCTTTCCTTCCACAAAGGGTGGGTTGTTTCTTTTGAATCCTGTGTGATCATTTTGTATTTTAAAAAGTCTTTGCTACATGTAATGCATGTTCCTGCGGCTAGTCAATTTCCTTAGCTTCTGTAAAGAGCAAAAAAGGTTAAATAACCTAGTTTATATGGCTGGGTGGGGTTTTTTTTGTTGTGGGGTTTTAAAATTAAAGTTAATTTAAAGAAGTTTATTATCTGTAAAAGTCTGGATCAACTCCAATAGAAATCGGGAAGTTGCCATTTAAAAACAATTTTTTCTTGTTTTCTTCTGTCTGCATCCACTAGAAAAATACTCTGGAGGAATTTCATTGGGGAATAATTACATCTGCAGGAGAACATTTCATTTTAATTACTATCAGGTAGTGATTGGTTTATGATCTGACACAAAGGCTTGTAATGCACTTTTAAAATATCCTATATAATATCCTATATAACTGTTTCTATTACATATATGTATGTGTAATTATCTCTTAATCTTATTTAAACTTTGTTCTAGTGTCTTATGTTGATGAATACTTCAGGTTTATGTGATTTATGTGGTGTCTTGTACATTTAATGTTACTCTTCAATTTACTGACTATTCTCCTGAGGTTTTCTTTCTTGTTAAACCATAAATTGGATGATCTACTTTTTGTATGTATTGTTCATTAAATTGTGGTTCTGTCATATCCCCTTACATTAAATTCCTTTATATGTTTTTAAAAAAAAAATAAAAAAATCTGTCCTTTTTGCCATTTCGGGTGTAAACATTCAAAGTTTTTAATCACTGGTTGCCCATTTAGAATCTTTCTGTTTTTACAGTGTCTTTTTGAGATTGCTTTCTCCAAACTGAATATATATTATGGTCACAGATACATTGGCATTTTTTTCTTTAATATTCTACCTCCCGTTGGATATTACAAGTACTGAAGATAATTTGAAAGTGACCACAGGTGTTATGAATAGATTTTATAGGGGTTTGATTTTCTGGTTTTTTTTTTGTTGGTGTTTTTGGTTTGGTTTGGTTTTTTTTCCCCACCAGACTACCTGGGTTGTGGTCAATTCTTTTTTGTTTGTTAGTTTTTTCTGGATTAATGGCAATAGGAGCTTCCTCTTTCTGAAGAAAGCAGTTCACAGTTCAGTGTAATTGCCATATATTTATGCACGTTGAATTTCACTTGGCAGCTTCTGCTTATTCTTTCTTCCACAGTTTCAGTAATGTTGCAAAATCTTCACATGTTGATATTTACCAAGAAATATTTCCAGGACACCTCTACATGTTCTTTGCTCTTTCAACATCAGGAACTTCCCTTTGGGCAGTTTCTGATCAGTACCCCTGGACAATGTATTATTCCAAAAGGCTTTGTGAAAAAACTAGTGTTAAGAAGTTTTTGTTAATTATGCAGCTAGGTGGTTTAATTTTTATTTCAAAAAATTTCTTAGAAAGGCTTGACTTTACTACATTGACACTTTACTAACTCATGTATCATCCTTGGAATTGTATGATATTCTAATTATTTTCGTAATTTTGCCTGTGGCTCAGAACAAGGCTCACAGGACCTAGAACTGGTCCTACTACTTTTTTTGATAATAGAGGCACAGTATTTGTCAACCTTCTAGTCATCTGATAGGGTAGTTTATTTAAATGGAAGATTAAATATTTTTAGCAGCTTGGACCTTTTTCTTGCATTATTTTCAAGAATCTGATATGGATTCACATAGGTCTTTGGGCTGCTTCCATATTCAGAAGCTCCTCTTGATGAATTATTTTCTAATAGTATCTTTTTGAGTGTTTTTAATTGCTCCCTCAATTCTCTTAATTCCCTGTGGTTTGTGAAGTCTCTTGCAGGTTTTTGTATCTAAAGTCCTTAATGCTTTTCTTCCCCCTGTCCTTGCATTTCTGCACTCTCTCATGCTGTCTTTTTGATAACTGCAGTGTTTTTCTTGAAGGATAGTTGTTTTGAAGACTTCCAGGCTAGAGTTGCAATATATATAGTTTTGCCAAAATAACCCTTGGAGCTCTTTAGTCAGTCTTTCCACAGATGAAGGCATGCCCGTGTTTGTGCAATATCATATGCAGGATAGCTGAAACCTAGGTACGATCTAATCTTCTTTGTCCTTCATTGGACTTACTAATGTTTTATACTTGGAATTGAAAAAGTTCCTTTTAATTCTAAAGACATTTTCCGCTTGGCTGATTTTTGACTTTGCTCTCAGTTTGCTGGCGTGGGACTGCTCTGAGGCTGACATGGGACAGTCTCTGAGCTCTGGCTGCTCATGTGGAGTTACCAAGTGTGTTGGTTTTGCTAGTATTCCTAAACATACTTTCCAAATAAAAATGAAAATAGTCTGTTTGCTTTCTTTATTGTTTCTTTCTGTGTGTATCAGTTTTAGATATTCTGTTAGATTCTGTTAGATGCAAAATGAGCATGATAGTGAGTTTTGAAGGTGAAGGGAAGGAAGACTTGATTGAGGTAAAGCAGCCTTGCCCTGGTTGCTTACTAGCGGAGGAAGAACAAGCAAAATGGAGCAGCATTTCAGTCACATTGTTCAGAGAGTAGAGCTGCCTTTCACTCTTACCTTCTCTACCGTCTGCCACTTCTGCTATAGGCTGAGGACAGAACTTTGCTTATAATATGTCATTCTCTTCATCATGGAGGAATGAAAGGAATTTAGTAAGAGAAGTTGCCTATTTGCTTGAGTTTTTCTTTATCTCCTTCCTTCTTCCTGCTTTAAAAAAAAAAAAAAAACGCCTTCACTAATTTCCTGAGGAATTTTTTAAAGTACTGCAGGGAAAATAATACCTGCCTGAGGTGTTTGAAGAAATGTTGAGACAATAAATTACTACTGTTCCCTCCCCATACAAGTGAATATGTGTGTGTGTCTGTGTTACCCTGCTGTTACCATCTCCAACATACACTCATTGGGAAAGCCTTACTCTCTACTACTGCACTGGGTTTTGTCTTTATGAACCTCCTGATGAGTAGTGTATGCCTAAGTGGGGACTGGGCTAGACAGGAACTTAGGGTTCACCCCCTTGGTTCTGTCTATGAGGAGAAATGTTGAAAACACACACATGGTTGTCTCATGGGGAGGGTTTTTCATTAATAGTTGTAACCTGTAGACAGAGTCCTCAAAAACCAGAGAGCTAGGCATTTGCTCTCACAGACATGATTTTTATTCCCCTGAAAGTGCTTGGCTAAAGGTATGTGAGGAGGATCGTAGAGTCTCACAGGCATTTTTAGTAGGAAAACAAAGCTGGCTACTAGCAGTTTCTGTGTTTCCTTACATTGCCGTGAGTAGAACCTACCAGTAAATTCCCCTTTGTATTTACTGTTTTTCTTGCTCTCCCTCTTTGAACTCTCAAGGTTATTCAGTTATTTTCCTCACAATTTCATTAGGAAATTTGCCAAAAACATCCTTTCTAGGCAGCTGTCTCTGGACCTTTGGAGGCCAGCACTAATGTGCTTCCAGCCTGTGGGGGGTGTTTGGCACGGAATTACGAACTAGGCCTTCATCGCTTTGGGGGAGAGCGGGAAAGAGATCGCTAGCGTTTTACCACACCCAGGTGCAAATTTTTTGCTGGTCTATGAGCATTCAGAGGCTTTCATCTCATGTTGTACCTGTTTTGTCCCAGTGCAAGGTCTGTTAACAGCAACAAATTGTTGATGTGAGAGAATTACAGTGAAGACTTATTTCTCTGTTGAAGGAAAGCTTTTGTGTGTGTGTGTGAGGGAGTGACTCCAGCAATCTTAAATGATGAGGCATTGATTTGTGTTTTTTTATTCTAAAGTGGTGCTCAAAGGTGCTGTGGTGTTGTCTGCATGTAATACTTCATGTAAAATTGACTAAAATGTTAAACGTTTTGCCAGAATTGATATTGAGAGGAGTTAAACATATCAGAAGGAGAAAGAAAAGCATTTCAGCGCTTTCTTTCATATGCTGCTGAACAATATAGGCAAGTGCTGTACCATATGTACATATAATATATTTGTCAGACTAACTGCTTCTCGTGTTTGACTAAACTGTCTCCTTTCAGCCACCCACACAGAATATGCCTATGGGTCCGGGCGGGATGAGTCAGAGCGGCCCTCCCCCACCCCCGCGCTCGCACAACATGTCTTCAGATGGTATGGTAGGTGGGGGCCCTCCTGCACCACACATGCAGAACCAGATGAACGGCCAGATGCCTGGTAAGTTTTTCTCCTCTAAGACATTAACACCAGCGTTGCCTGGCAACTGAAACGACATGGGGGCTCAAGGGATACTAGATTGTTGATGACAAAACTGCTTTGAATGCCCCCGAGTACAAGCTCTCTTAGAGTTTGTTAGCTACAGAGCTACGTGACCTGTATTCAGTGTTTATCAGGCTGCCCTTGGGCTTTGATGTAGCTGACACACAGCATTCCTCTGATGAACAGAACTGGCTAAATTTAGTCTGTTTGAAACCATGCAGTACAGCTGGCTTTAGAGGGCTTACTGGGGAAAGGTATTGGCCTGTGGCTGAGTGAACACAAATCCTTCCATAAAAAAGATAATGTGAAATCGTTGTAGCTAAATAATTATATAATAATCAAATAGATACATCTGAAAGAGGGTGTTTCTGATTTGGGTAAATGTTTAAGAAAAAAAAAAGATTGCTTTTATACAGCTTTACTAATCTCCTGTGTTCTTTATTATTGAAGATGTGTTGAATCATAAGGGATTTATAAAGAAATGGCCTCCAGATTATTGTTCTAGGTGTAAATTTCAAGTCAGTTTCTATGCCATCCTGTTTTGTAATAAAAAGAAAAGTACTTGGGAAGACAGAAACAAAGTAGAGAAAGAAGATGATAAAATTCCACATTGTACTTACCAATACTGGCTTTGGGGTAATTATTCCCTTTAGCAGTCAGATCAGAATGCAGTAGGCCATGGAAGAGAATGCTTCTTTATATAGAGGCTATTTTCCTGAATTTCCACTTGTAAAATCATACTGCCTATTTCATGTGAAATGGCTTTCAGCTTAAAATTACATTCCCAGGATCGCTTTTGTTCAGGATCCCTTCCCCTTTTTTTTTTTTTTTTTTTTTTAATGGAGGAACTTTTCATACAAAAGGTCTTCACGGTATTGATACTTTCAAGAAAGGAAACTACTGTCAAAGGATCTTTGAAAATTCATCTCTCACTGGTGGCAAGGATAACCTTCATGACAGCAAACATAGTAAATAACTATGCAAAACTTAATATAAAGTAAAAAATAGAACAATTGCCATAGTCTCTAATTTCTGTGCAAATCTTGGAAAAATGGACCTGATAATTGCAGCTTTTCTGAAAAAGTAGCTGAATAGCCTCCAGAGGCCGTGTGTAAGAAGTGCAGTAAAAGATGTAGAGAAGTTGGTTTCGTCATACGTGTTGGTCATGGTCTGCCTGTGGAAGTGCAAATAGCAATATATGCTGCTCCCTAAGTAGGGCAGAGATATTCTGATTATGGTGTCCTTTATCCATCTAACATCCATCAGTTCCCATGGAGAATAGCATTGCCTCTCAAAAATCAGTCTCTTTGACCCTCAAGTGTACTCGTATTATTGTTCTTATAGTGATCTTTTCCAAGGAGAAGGATTACTAAGTCACAATGTGAGCATAATGACTTCGCTGCAGAGCCACGGGGGGAGAAAAGTCACTCCTTAAACATACATATTTTGTAATTAGATAGAATAAGAAAAGAGCTCTTAGAAAAATATGTGAAAGGTAAATAGCTTTGTTTTGGTATTCACCTAGACAGATACTTAAATACAGTTTCCAACTAAGCTCTAATTTAGCCTTTATTCCAACATATTCCCTTTTTTGAATGTCTGTTCTTTCCTTCTCAGTTTGAAGTTGTCTCTGAGGATGTGAAGATAAACAGCTTAGGATGAGGGCATCTCTAATATCGAAAGGGCATGCTAAAATAATTTCATAGGTAGATGCTGGAAAAAGGGAAACAGAATAATTTTAAGTGTGTAGCTGAATTACACATATCTTTTCAAGTTTGTGTTAGTTTACCTGTTTGTAGGCATTTCTGTATTTCACACAGACACATTTCTAATGATTTCTGCAGTGTATGCATTTGCTTTCTGGTTTTAGGGCACTTAACTCTGAAGTTACATAGACATTTGTAATAAAAACCAGATACAAAATCTTAAATATCTGTAGAGATGATCTGTACAAAAGGCATGAAGTGACTAATCTGTAAAATGAGAGAATCCAGGACTGACATCAGTTGACCAGCCTGGAAAAAAATACAATGCAGGTTTTTAAAAATGCCAGCTAGGGATTTCAGGTATTACCTGAGCAGGGGCTTCCACAGACCTGAGTATGGGCAGAAGGGTTGACGAGAGGATTAGAAGAACTGCTTAGTGATGATCAAGGCATGAGTAATTTTAAAGTTCTTTTATAGACTTGTCCCATTGCCGGAAGGGCATAGGATGATTTTTCTTGTACTTGTGTCCTGGTTAATACAGAACCTGAAGTGCTGCTGGGGCCCTTAATTGCATCCCCTGACAAATGCGTGTCTGTATCCTCTTGCCAGGGAAGACAGTCATGACAAACCCTTTCCAGCCTGTGATACATTTGAATGTTACCAGTACGTGTGACAGATTGTGGTTTTTAGCTGAAAAAATTGCTGTCTGAAGAGTTACTTTGACTGAGAGTTTGTGTGATGCAGAGTAAGGGTGATCTGGATTTGAAAGGAGATGATGAACTAAGCTGTGCTGGTGGCAAGTTGTCTTCGTGGTTTCTTGAGTTTCTTTTATCATATATAAAAAGTTCAAAGGTAAGACTAGCTGTAGGGGTCTCCAACCTTTGTCCTGTTTCTGGCCAGAACAGGGTTAATTTTCGTAGTAGCCAGGAGGAGGCATAGCCAGGACGTGGAGGTTATCCTGACCTGGAGGATATTGTCAGGGATTCGTTGTGGTGAGCAATAGCCTGTGAATCGTTTGCCTCTTGTACACTGTTACTAATATTGTTGCTGTTACTGTTCTTTTTCTTATTTCATTGCTGTTTCCAGTAAATTGTTCTTATCTCAACCTGTAATCTTTACCTTTTGTGCCTCCAATTCTCCTCTGCAGCCCAACACGGGAGAGGGAAAGGAGGGACAGGGAAGCGAGCAAGTGGTGTGTGTGGTTTGGAATGTTTTAGTGGAAACAGTAAATAGGGGAATAGCATTTCTAAACAACAGCGCAGGTGCTTGTGTGTTCCCAACAAGTTCTCTCAGTCTTCTGTCCTTCCTGCAAATGTAGTCTCAAGTGTACTTAGCCTGGATTACACCTTCTTAGAGGTAAGGTGCTGTGCATAGGTGGTTAAGAGGAAAAAGAATGACTTTTTATACTCAGGATAGATACTTACTCTGCTAACTTTATTATAACATAAATCTAATTAGTATAGCATTTAAAGCAGTTACTTTAAAGTGGCGATACATACTTCATGCCTCATTAATTCACAGTTCATTCATATTCTCCTCTTCCTATTTTATTTATCCATATAAAAAAGAAAATAAATGGTTTTGTTCTTATATGCAAGAGAACCCCATGGAGTGTTTTGACAAACTATAAAAAAAGTTACATGTAAAGTGTGTTTTTATTATTTGTCATTTGCAAGGTTTTTCATACTAGGGTCTTAGCTTTTTCTCTGTCCTTCTTTTCCAGCTTCTCACTAACAAACCCCCTGATTTTGACCACAGAAAATACACATACCTGACATTTCATGTGACAGCTTTTTCTTATGAGTGCTTTTTCCTGTTTTGGTGCTACCTGAGACGTGAAGTGTAAACCAGCCTTTTAGAGAATGTGTTTTATTTTTCAGGTTATCTCGCCATGATTTTTACCTTCCTCATTTTCCTTCTTAGATCACCATTTTAAAAAAAATTACTCCCGTGTGTGCTCTAACTCTCTGAAATTTATCATTGACAATTTCTTCCTTTTCTTAGGAAAGAAATTAAGAAAGTAGTCTTCTAGCAGCTTTACAATTGTTGTTCAGCACTACAGTAGGAAGCTTTTCTTCACCGTAGCTTAAGAGCACATTCACAATTGAGCTCATCATTAGAGATGATCTGACCTTTTCATAATTAAACTCTCTCCATGTTCTCACTGTTACAGAATTAGGCAGTGTTGAAGAGAGACAGTGTAGGCATCTGTAGCACTCTGTTGCGGGCATAATTGTATTCACTGAATTACTTTTTCTGTATTTGTGGGGGACCTGCCTGTGTACATTTCAGCAATCTCTGCTCACCTTGTTTTGTAGGAACAGTGAACTGCACGTATGATACCTTTTTCATCTTTTACACCTTTCTTGACTATAAAGGTTTGTGTTTGTTTCAGTAAGGTGTCTTGAAAAGGGCAAGAGGATAAACATATTTTTAAACACTCTCTGTTTCTTCACTTTGGCTTTAGTTGCTGTGTGCATTTATCATTGTTATCTTTTTCTTGTGCATCTTTTTGTTTGAGTCGGTTAGTATTGTCTCTGTGACCTTGTGTGCAGCTCTCTACATCCTTTCTTCTGCCTTCGTTCTACCCTAGATCAGTGCAGTTTTTTCATTAGCCAAGGACTTAGGAGCCATTTACATCTGAAGGCAGAGGGAGGGTGGTATGTTTGTGTTTTTTTTTTTTTTAAATTTTCACTGGGAAATGTTGTAAACAGATCAGTGGCTTCCTAGAACTCTACTAGCATAGTTTCTTTTAGATTCCTCTTCTTAGAGTTTTCTATCTTAGCAGAAATCCTGTGGCATGTTTAGCAATAGCAGCATCTTCTTGGTGAAATCTGTACATACCAGCATTTGCCTGTTGACAGCTGACCTGGCCTGTCATGTCCTCTGGTTGTATGTATCTTCATGAGGTCTTCGTGTGGTGCTTGTCACAGGCATAATCCATGCATTTCATCTGCTTATTTTGACTTGTCATAGTTATATCCCGTCACACCTCTCCATCATTTTAGTTTAGTAGCTGCTCACCTATTCCACCTAAAGTAATGAGTAAATTGACCAGATGGTATTGTAATGTTGTACTTGTTAAAATACCCATTGGGAGTGGATTTACTTCAGAGAGTAATCCAAATTTAACCTGTGTTGTCAGGAAGAAGGGAAATAAAAGGTAAAAAGATGTTGGCTTCATGGGTGTATGAACAAGTTGCTTTTCCTTTGCATCTCCACAATTTGAACTGATAATATGGTGTCTGTCCTTCCAGTCATCATCCCCCACTCTAGTAATCTGCAAATACAGTTGCAGAATATTGGCTGTATAGTATATGATCAAAAATGTTAAATAGCCATTCAACCATTTTTATTCTGCATTGTCTCATACCATCTGAATCACTGTAATGCTAGGTCCATTAGAAATCAAAAGCATTGATTTTCTGTTGTGTTGAAATTTTCCACCTTATTTACAAGTAGAAAACATGCAGCACATTGTCTGTAACATTTTCGCTTTGTTCCTTTTTTCCCTTCTTTTTTTGATTTCCATGGTAGTTCTTTTACATATGCACAGCAAAGGTGATGTGTTTGCCAAGACAGGTCACTAAATGTTTTCCATTTGCATGTCATTCTTATAAAAAAGTAATGATTGAAGTATCAAACAAAAAGTCGTAATGTCTTCCTATGAAGATTTATTCTCATTCCCTTCCCTGGAGATATACTCAAGAATTGTCTTCTCATAAACAACTTTTGGTTAGATTTTTATCTACAGGGGCATTAAAAAAGCTCTGTAGAAGAATGAGTTTCACTCACCGGCTTTCTGTAAAAGCGTTTGCTGTTGTATCAGTTATCCATGGAGTGTTTGTCACCTTCTTTCTCTTTTATGAGTAGCTGTATAATCGTTAGAGTGAAAGTCACAGCCTAAGCTACCATTTAGTGGTGGACTTGGCAGTGTTAAATTTGTTATTGGACTTGACAATCTTAGTGGTCTTTTCCAACCAAAATGTTTCTATGATTCTATGTAATTTTACCATGTCCATGTTAATACTGCCTGAGTTTAAAAATAATAATCGTTGGTTTCAAAAAATTGTCTAGTGTCAGTTGTTTGAATACACAGCAGTGTTACAGCTATTGTTACAATCACACCTGTGATGGGGTTATCAAGGTGGCTGTACACTGGTCTTCTGCAATTCAGATGAAAATTCAGGCTGTGTTGCACAAGTACTGAAAAGACTAGTTTTGTGCATGATATAGATAGAAGATGAGCTATATACATAGCTTACATAATAATAATAATAATTTACACCTTTGTTTTAGTAGCTTTAGCTGCTGAACAAAAGAAGATATATTTCATAGTAGAGATGAACTTCATTCACTTTGTTATTTTTAAAGTGGGGAAATAACATGCAAACTATTTTAAATCTATTTTAATGTAATTGTATGTAATGACTTTTATTTAGTATTGTGATTCAGTATGACTGTTTTCACCTGCTTTTATGATGCTTAATGTACAACCTTTTTCCCTGTTTTTCTTTCTGAAGGCCCCAACCATATGCCTATGCAAGGACCTGGACCTAACCAGCTCAATATGACAAACAGTTCCATGAATATGCCTTCAAGTAGCCATGGGTCCATGGGTGGCTATAATCACTCAGTGCCATCGTCGCAGAGTATGCCAGTGCAGAATCAGATGACAATGAGCCAGGGACAGCCGATGGGCAACTATGGGCCCAGACCAAACATGAATATGCAACCAAACCAAGGTAAATGAGGTGCTTTTTAGCTTCCGTAAAAGGAAAACATCTTGAGTGCAGATGTTTTTTGGAGGTCTTATCTTGTAGATTTCGTTCTCTGAATGCATTTGTACCCTGAGACTGGCTCAGTTGGTTAGTGTGTGGTGCTAAGAACACAAAAGTTGTGACTTCAATCACCATATGTACTTAAGGTGTGGAATCAATGATCCTTGTGGAGAGAGCATCTCAGAATAGTCTGTGAATATTCTGTACCTATATATGGAGGATTCTACATCTCTTTTCTCCCATGTATCTGTGACTTTTTGTTTATTTGCAGATATTGAACTATTTTCGGGTATTATCTGAGAGTGGATATATATTCATCAGTTATAAGTTGGAACTACTGTTAGTCTTTTTTTAGGCTTTACACTTCTAGCTAAGTGTTATTATCATTCAGGTTGATAAAATGCATCTCTACTTTTAAGTATCTTGGTTAAATTGAAAAATTAAAGCCGGATAACCCTCAGATTGTTACACCTAATTAGTCTTTGTTTTCTACTGAATGCTGTTTTAGCATGGAATGTCTGTTAGTCTTAGAGAAGCAAAATTCAGTTCCAGGAACAAATCTGGTACTCCCTACTGTTTTCATGAGATGTCCTTGTGTGTATAGTAAAAATCGAAACTAATTTTGTTCTAAGATATTTCTGTTGCATAAACTGATGATGTTTTGATGTCCTTGTTGAAGTGCAAGGACATTGTGGAATTAAAATATTGCATTATAGTCACAGCACAGCAAATTATTAAGTTGAATATATTCTGCATATTCTTATAGATGTGCTTTACAAGTCAGCAAGCAGTATTTTCAGCTTACCTGTTAAGTCTGTTACTGCATTGGATCTGGACATAGCACCTGCTGGAAGACATATGACAAACCAAAGCTCCACTTTTTTGTATGTACTTACCATCTGTTCCTGAGGTGTACAAACAGACCAGGTCGTACTGATTGGTTTGATTATTAGGTTACAGAAAGATGCAAAACAGACAAAAGATTGACTTGATGAGAGACCAGAAATAAGTCATGATAAAACTGCTGTTTTTGTACTTTTTTTACCAGTAGAGAAAGTGGGAAGTCTGAGTCCTTCAACATCCACATTGTTAGTAGCATTTTTCTTAAAATACAACAGCAGAAGAAACAAAAGATAGGCACATAGCTGAGGAAACCATCATAAGTGGTAGTATTTTTTACTGTCTCTCTGAACTGGCAAGTTATCACTGTATTTTGGGCAATACACAATGTAGTAATTTTGTAAATGTAAGATGCTTTGAAAAAGCCCTGTGGCAGTTTAGTTCAGATTTCTTAGTTGCAGAGTTAGCAATAATTATGTAGCAGTATGTGTGAGGGAGCCATCTAGTAAGTTGCTCTACAGGAAACTATTTTGTGTGACTGGCCTACGATTCAGGAGATGATTCCGTTTCAAAGTAGTTTTCTTTACTCTTCCTCAAAATATTCCCCTGTTGTGTTTTCAGTACCCTGTCAAACTTGAAAATTGCTCATTAGAAATTAAGCAGAAATACACTTAAAAGGTTTCTGTTCTGAACAAATAATGGTACTGAAGTGACTTTGGGGAATAAAGAATAAAACGAAATTATAGGTTCAAGAACAAGAATATAATATTTAGCTAGGACAATGGTACCATTGCTGTTAGGGCCACACCAAGCTTTCACATTGTGTGACTAATTCTGTGAAGTTTTAGCCTTTAGGCTGAGACTTTTTCCATTCCAAGTGTCTGCTTCAAGGCTGGTTCTTTTTTCTGTAGAAGTTTCACAGACGTAGCCATTTTTGGCAGTGGGGTGAAAAATTATATTCTTTAAGGTGCTTCAATGTCTCATAAAAACATTAGTAAACAGAGCACTTAATATATAAAGGTAGGAGTGCAGGCCTTGCTTTAGAGCAAGGCTTTGAAACTTGTCTTAGGCAAGCAAGGTGCTGTTTGCTGTTAAATGAAAATACTGTTCCAGGTGTCTGTGAGGGTGGAAGTCTGAAGATGTGCATATTTGATATTTTGATCTAAGATGATTCCCAATCAGGTCTGCTTGATACATTTCCTCAATTTTCTGCTCCTGGTTGTTACATGTGTATTGAAATTTGATGATAAATTAGAGGAAATATTTTTGTATCTTCACTCTCTTGTGACTCCAAGACAGCAGAGCAGAGAATGACAGAGAAATCTGTGAGACCATTAGACATTTTGACCATGAGACCTCAGTCTGGCTGGACAGAGGTCTTAGCCAAGCATGGCCACTTCAGGCTTCTCACCTAAGTCAAGAAACAAGAATGAGCTGCTAGGAAATGCACTCAGTGCAGTTTAACAAAAGGTGAATAAGTAGATTGTGACTCAGAGATTTCTTAACTGGTTACATGTGCAACAATTCAGAAAGAGAAATTAACCAAAAATTCTGAACCTCAGTATTGTTGTCAGGAGACGTCTGTGAACCCTAAACATACTTTGTTTCTTTGTCTTAAAAGAGTGATCCATACTGAAAATGTGAGATCCTACTACATCTCTCAGTTAATAACAGCACTAGCTAAATATAATGCTAAATATTCTGCAAGATGAGGTTTTAGCATCTCAGGTTGGCTGCTAAAAATTAGTAGATGTTTTTGACCTTAATATTTCCTTTTGTGAGTTCCTCATCTGTAGAGGAATGAATCTGATGGTAAGATTACAATGCCATCTGATCTCAGAGGAGTGTTGTGAAAGTATATTCATGATGAAGATTTGGACAGATTACTTATGGGTGCCATAAGAAAACCCATGAATAAATTAATAATTCTGTCTTCAGTGTTTGACTAGGCATCACATCTCACATGAACTATTAGGAAGAAACAAAATACTGAAATAGTTTTTCAGTGAGTAGTACCTACTGTGTACTGAATGAAGCCACTACTTCCAGGGGAAAAAAGTATACTGTTATGTATTATATAATAGATAAAGGCACCGTAACACTCAGAATGGCTTGATCTAACACTTGGGTCGCTTTAGCATAACCTTTTTGTGTGCATTTGTTAGCAAAACATCTTGGTGTATATACACCATGTGAGACAGATGGTGTTAGCAAGAAAAAAATGAAAAAAGTGCTAATTAAGAAATAAAAAGCATAGTAACAGAACTCTGCTGGATTTACTTCCTGTCTATACTTTGTACTTATTATTGATTTGCACTAGTTATAAAATGCTAGCCAGGGGAATACCTTAAATGAGAAGCAGAGTTTTCTTGGTATTGATTTTATAAATTCAATCTAGTTTAAAAGAGGAATTCTAGTAATTTTGGGCTTAGAAAACAGAATGTTTTAAGTGGAAGATTCTGTAGACAACTCTTCATTGAAAAGTTACTATAGCAGCTCGGGACATCTGCAAGGGATGTTGGCTACCTTTTTGGAAAAGATAGGAAGCAGAAGGAACTAAATGAGTGTGGAAGAAACCATGTTATTGCGGGTGCATTTCTTCTCGTGTATGGTAAACTACTTAGGTTGAAAAAAAATTTCAAGTGTTGCCAATTTTTGACTTTTCAGAGGGGAGATGTAAGCATGATTTTTCTGAAACCTGAAACTTGCATGGAAATTCCTCTTTTTTTATGTTGAACAGATCTTTCACACTCAGGGAATAATATTTAATAGTAGAATTAATACAGTTTACAAGTAAGAACCAAGAAATTGTAGCTTGGCCATCTCCGAAACTGTTTCTCAGATTCTTTTTCTACACATGGCCATCTCAGAGACTGAGATCCTTTTGCTGGAATTCCGTTCCCTTGCCAGAAGTGCTTGAAGTGCAAAGTTGCCAAACTCCCAGTCTCTATTTAATGAGCATTATATGTGGTAAGGGAGGGGAACTAGTTTACAGATGAAATCTACAGGATAATACCACATTGACTCAGGCATTTGCAGGAGACCAGTTGTCAAATCTGGTGCTGAGATTTTTTTTTTTATGATAGTTTCATTTATATGAACTTAGAAAAATTCCATTAAAAATTCAGAGCTCTTTCACTTACAAGCAAATATGAAGATATGGAAAGAGCAGAGATGAGGCAGATGCAGATTCCTGTTCTTCTTTGCACACATAAAGAAAGGAACATAAAGATAGGAATATCCAGTGTTAGCTGAAATATAAACATATTCAGGGTATGACGGACCAGAATAAAGTGATTTCTGAGCTTGAGTACCTTTTGTGAATGTCTTGCCATCTGTTCACTCCCATGTAAGCTGAGACTGTTAGGTTTCAGTATCTCGACTGCTTACAGTAGTCAAGATGTTATGAAGAAAGCAGGGCAGTCTCAGTTTTTTTTACCTCTAATCTATTAAAGGGAAATAAAATTGCCTCCACATTCTGAAACATCATCATGCTATAGCTGGATTTGTAGGATGCCTAGCTGTAGAAGACACTGTAGTTTTGTCATGAAAAAACAAAAGATATAAACAGCTGCCACAGAGCTTGTGCTTTCATATTCCTTCCCTAGGGTAAAACATGAAAGGCAATGTTGGTAACTAAGGAATTTTTTGTATGCCATTTAATGTACTAGTTTTAAAAAAATGATACCTGAAATTATGGTTCAGTTTGAGATCAGACGTTTGTGGAGTAAGCAAGTGCGGAGAAGTGTCTACTGTCTTTAATTTGCAACTTAAATCGTGCATTAGGAGTAGCAAAAAGTTTTGTATCCTCAAAGTCTTTTGAGATAATGTTTAAACTGCCCCTGGTGTTAAAACACCTTTAGGATGGTGGTTCATTTGACTAAGCATATCTGAATTGAAGTGTTTGTCAAGTTAAATTGACCTTACAGTGTAGTTCCTAAGATACCACAAATCTAAGCTCTAACAAAACTTTCCAAGTTTCTAAGCTCACAAAACTTAAAACCATCACTTAAAAAACAAGCATTTTAAAAAAACATGTAGAAAAACATCGAAAAAGTTTTGCTAAGGGCTGCTGCACCGATACATATTTTGTTATTTTTGTAACAGTAGACACAGTGACAAGATTGACAATCTGGCATGGTGGCTTTACTGATACTCTAGATACCAATCTCCAGTTGCTTCATCCATGCAAGTGCACACTGTGAAATGCCTGAAGAATAGACCCCTGAACAACACAACCAGCATCATTTTGAAGACTGAAGAAACAATAGCTTGTGCTGCTCCTTTTTGGTCATACCCACCTGTTCCCATAGTTCTTTAGTCAGAACAGCAGAGTCACCAGTTCATTTGTGAGTGTGGTTCCTCACTTCTCTGCTTCTTCAGAAGTTTCAACCATGTTAGCAGTTATTCTTGTTCTCTCATAGTATGTACCGCCAGTATCTGAGTTTCAGCATAAGGGACAATGCTAAGGAGATATTTTTAAACCACTAAACTTCTCTGCAGCTCTTTCATCCTTTGCACTTCTGGTCTCAGATTTGCTAGCTTGATCTGGGACCTACTTTTAGTTTGCATTTCTGTTTCTTTCTGTTCACCTTCCTGTTTGAAGAACAGGTTGTCAGTATCCAAAAGTCCTTTCTTGTCGGGAGACTGCCACTGGGTCACTGTACTTACAAGAAGATCAGGAAGTAGCCCATTTTTGCTTTAATCCACATAACTTTTCTTCCCTGTACATGAGGCTTCCTTGAGATACTGGCTGGAGCAGAAGTTAATTTTTTTCCTCAACTGCTCATTTCAAAGTTGTCTACACCTACTAAACAAAAATGTGTATGCTTGATAATGTAGACTAGTTCAATTCTGTACTTGAATATTTTACAGAGATAATGTTAACACAGTATTTCTTTGGATGCATTTTAAACTCTGTACAAATAAGGTACTTTGTCCTCTCTGGATTAAATAGTTCTAGAAATTCCCAAAAAAAGAGTTTCTATGGAGAGTTTTTGAAAACAGTGAGCATTCCCTTGCAGCTCGCAGTTTTGTGAGCTTTGTTTATGAAAGTCTTATCTCCAAGTCTGGAAGAGATCATGACTTCCACCAAATGTAGTTTGTGGTGACCTGATCAGAGATTCAAGAGCTATGTTTTAGGGTGCTTGTAAAAATATGTGCTACAAATACTAGAAATCATTGTAGAATCATTGAATGGTTTGGGTTGGAAGGTACCTGAAAGATCATCTAGTTCCAGCCTCCCTACCTGTGCTACAACTAGCCCAGGGTGCCCAGAGCCCCATCCATCCTCATCTTGCACACATCCTGGGATGTGGCATCTGCAGCCTCTTTAGGCAACCTGTTCCAGTTCCTCACCACCCTCACAGTAAAGAATTTCTTCCTAATATCCAATCTACACTGACCCTCTTTCAATTTGAAACTATCGCCCCATGTCCTATCACTATCTGCCTGTATAAAAAGTCCATCTCCCTCTCTATTATGAGCCCCCTTAAAGTATTTGAAGGCCATAATGAAGTCTCCCTGGAGCCTTCTCTTCTTTGTGCTCTCTCAGCCTTTCCTTGTAGGAGAGGTGCTCTATCCCTCTGGTAATCCTTGTGGCCTTCCTCTAGGCTCCATCCAACAGATCTGTGTCTTTCCTGTGCTGGATGCCCCAGAGCTGGATACAGCACTCTGGGTAGGGTCTCACCAGAGCAGAGCAGAAGGGCAGAATCACCTCCCTCAACCTCCTGGCCATGCTTTTTCATGCAGCCTAGGATACAGTTGGTTTTGTGGGCTGCATGCCCACATTGCCAGATCATATCCAGCAAACCCTAAAGTTCTTCTCAGGGCTATTCTCGGTGAGTTTCTCACTCTGTACTCATGTCTGAGTTTGCCCTGACCCAGGTGCTGCACCTTACACTTGGACTTGTTGAACTTCATGAGGTTCTCTTGGGCCCACTTCTCAAGTTTGTCCATGTCCAAGTATATAACGAATTAATAGTCTTAAGCTTTTTTATTAAGTTTTGGGATTTTATGTCATATTAAGTATTATATGATGAATGAATGTAGCTTTCTCCTAGGCTAGATTTTTCAAATGGAAGAATAAATTCAAAGTTCTCGTATTCCTCAAAACTACTGTATAATATGGTTATGTTCCCTGAGGCAGTTGAGACCATGGTGGTTCTTTAGGTATCTTCTTAATAAGAAGAACCAAACTGGAAGGAAGCCAGGCTGTCTGTTATGAACACAACACACAGCCTGATACAGGGTAGTGAATTCTCATTGTGGCTCTACAAAGCGTTAATGAAGTTCTAATTTAAAAAGCAAACAGAAAATCTCTGCATTGCACCATGGGGACCCAACACATTTTATCACATTGTATTGTGACTAATATTAATATTGTTAATTAACAAGCTTTCTTGAGATCTAGGAATATTATGGCAACAAGTTTCTCTTTTTTTTTCAATACTGCCTAATGCTTTTCAGTACCTCCAAACAGAGGAGCAGTGAAATGGAATAATCTAAATTACCTACTCATTTAGAAGATCAAGAAAGGAAATTTATTTTGCCAATAACTAAAATAAGTCCATCTCAACTTTTTTTTTTTTTTACTTTAAAATTGGGACACAGAAACTTGTCATACTGAAGGACAGAAGCAAAACTGGATCTTCTTAAGAGTGGCCAATATTTATCTTTAGAGGAAAATGACGCTTAGGCCACTTTGCTTCTCAGTGAGAGATCTCACACAGGGGTTTAATGGGATTTAACTAACACACTTTGAATTCATACCATTAATTAATTTGTCTAAATTTTCCCTCATAACTCCACAAAGACAGGATCTAAGTGACTATGTATTTCTTTGCCTGTATAAATCCATTGTCACTTGACTGTATCTAGGTATTTTTCCAGTACTGCAGTTTCACACAGGACTTTCTACTTGTGCTTCAGCACCTAGTTATTTAAAAATACTAAATGGAATGGCAAAATCGAAACATACAGAAAAGTAGGTGATACCTTCCTTTTTCTCCTTGCATGGCACTTAGGAGTGGCTCTCCTAGTTTGGTGTTTGATGTCATGATTTGTTTTGGTTTTTCGTGAGGCTAGTTTCTTGTTGTCTTTGTAGTTTATAAAATAAATTATTTTTTAAAAAGGCAAAAGCTTAGGTTTTCACCATTATAGACTGGGCAGTATGTCTTAATGGTTTGAATTAATCTATTATAAAAATCTGTTGTTTAAAAAGTTTTAGCTCCTTGTCACAACTCATTCCTCCTGATGTTTTTGGTACTGGAATAACTCTTTTCTGAAGTGGTACTACAGAGGAGGCACAGAAGCTGTTCTTTTTTAAAAGTTATATCAATCTTAACCTGCAATCTCATATAATGAAATGGCATAATCATAATTTTCATTGCTGTGTGGTGTCAGTAGGGTGCTCTTTAACTGTCTGTTTTCATTACTGAAATTTGCATTTCTCCAAGTACAGCCTTAATCAGATTTTCTCAGTTGATAAAACATGGACAGTACTTGATCTTTCCTTGTCTTTTCCTGTGGTTAATAGAAACTTGGTGCAACGTGGTATGAAAGAAGATTTTTTTGCTACAGAGTATTTGGGACTGTTCAATGCTGGGCAGAGCCTGTGTTCTGTGGGCCTTCTGTGTATGGCTGTTGTGTGATTGCCTATCTGGTTCATGTGGTTTGTCTTTACAGACTAAATAAAATTGTTGATTTTGTGATAACAGCTTAGTGTTCTTGATGGAATATAATAGCAACTATGTGTGTATTGAAACCATGCTCCAAGGAGGTCACAAATGTTAAATAATTTTTCTATGACATACCAAAGTTTCACCATCAGGTTTTCACCTACACTTTTTTTGAAGATACTTAAAACAAACAAAAATAGTTAAAGTGTTTCAGTTATCTTTGTGCATGTAAACTAATGCCTGTAGTTTTGAAGAAAAATCATCTAAAAAGCAGCCTTATTTTGGCAGACTTCTATTTGTGGTTTGGTTACTGAATTGTTCACCTATATTTGCATAGGTCCAGAAACAACAAACCCTTATGAGAGCACTAGATATACAGAGCCATTTTTTGTCCATTTTTAAAGATCACCTTTTCCATGTTTTTTGGAAAGGTTTAATTACAAGTAATTTTCCCATGTTTGACATTTTTGCTGCTTCTCCTTCTGCAGGTCCAATGATGCACCAGCAGCCTCCCTCCCAGCAGTACAACATGCCACAGGCAGGTGGCCAGCATTACCAAGGGCAGCAGCCTCCGATGGGAATGATGGGCCAAGTGAACCAAGGAAATCACATGATGGGACAGAGACAGATTCCTCCATACAGGCCACCACAGCAAGGTAGGAATTCACTTCAGTATTTTTACATTGGTTTTAAATAACCATTTTTAAAACCATTTTACATCACTTTCTTGCTTACACCAAATTTCTATCAAGTCATTTGGTGTCACAGACTTTGTTTGCACACTCATTTTGTTACCCTTTTTAACGGTGGTTCTTGCAGCAAAAGATTACTGCTGTCACCATGAAATGTGAAGAGAAGTTTGGGGTTTTTTTTCTTTTGGTTCTTTCTGAGATTATGCATTTTGAAGTTATGCATCTCAGATATGCTGATGGAGAATTCTGTTTTGATTTTTAAATGATAGGTACAGAAAAGGAACAGAGGACCTACTTGGTTCTGAATTCATTCAATTAAAAAAAAAAGGGAACAATGTTCCATGATATTGCTTCACTTTTTTCTTTTTAGTCCTTTTCAACAAGAAATAATTTTAACACCTGTAACACCTTAGTCTGTTATACACATATTCCTAAAATGAGCTCAAAACTGAAATTAAATATGTATGTTCTCAGTCTAGTGCAGCCAAACAACTGTGTGTGTGTATATGTAGACAGATACATTTACTTCTTTTTTTAATTAAACCAGAGTACATATGTTGTCTGTAATGCAGCAGTATGGGTGGGGAATACATTTGAGAGATATTTCTCATACTAAAATCAGAAATTAGCAGGCTTTATAACAGAGCAAACAAGTTATTTACGTATTGACTGGTTGTGGTTTTTCAGGCCCACCACAGCAGTACTCAGGCCAGGAAGACTATTATGGGGACCAATACAGTCATGGTGGACAAGGTCCTCCAGAAGGCATGAACCAGCAATATTACCCTGATGGTAATCTCTCATAAATGTTAACTTTCCCATTTTCTATACCTGCCCAATACTAATGTAGCCATATGCCCAAAATTAGGGGATGAGGCAAGAATAGTAATTGGATATCATACCTCATGTTTACAAAACCTTTCAAATTCAGAATTGTTACTACCGTTGAAGTTACTATGACTAGTTAAAATTTGCAATTTAAAGCATGTAATTTGTATTACTCCCATTTGAAACTCTTAACGACAGTTTTAGTATTTCAAAATGAATGGAAATAATTGGTTTATCTCAAAGTATGGAGAGTTCCTTAGCATATCTAGTATAATTGAGATGAATTAAAACAGTCATAACTTTATTCTCAATAAGAGAGGGGGCGATATCCTTTTATTAAAAATTCTACTGAACTGAAAAAACCTGCTAAAAAGATGTGGGTTTTTTCTGTAAATATTTTTTTTAACTTAGTGTTTAGTTTTCATATAAGTCGCACAAATGTGTTATTGCTGATCTGGTATGGGCCTTCAGTTTAACATTTATATAGGAATAAAATGGTCCCTGCCCTAAGGATATTGGAAATGTGGTTCCTCTTTAGATGTCCCCTCAGTGCTTTCAAGACAAGACTGAAACTTTGAATTTCATAAATCTGTCCTCCTGCCTCTTGGAATATGGAGTGCTGATGGATATTGGATTGTGTTAGAAAAGTTGAAATTAACTTGTTTTCAGGCTGAGCTGAGACTGGGAGAAAAAAGATGCTGACTCCTGACTACTGTGATAACCATGTGTGCAACTTAATGGTATATTATGAATTCAAGTAATGTAGTAGATGTAAATGTTTAAAAAATGTGTACAAAGCAAAGCTGTGTAATTGCCAGAGCAACTAACTACTTATTGCCAAACAAGGGATACAAGTTAGTTGTTTGAATTTAATTTCCGTTAAATTGATTTTAAGATACATATGTATAAGCCTACATGTGTTAATTTTTGGAGATGTAAGTGCAGAGTTACTTTACGAGTTGCACTGACCAGTAACTATTCAGCTTTCATTTTGGAACATCTGCGTACACACATGAACACTAAATTGCTACAGGCAATTTACTCTAGTAAGGACAGTTTGATGTTACCATCAACAGCTCTGCAGCAGCACAGATTACTTCTATGATCTGTTCCTTCTAGAGAGTCATCTTTATCATTACCTCAATATTACTCTTACATAGAATACAAGGAGAATATATTTTAACACTTTTTTTAATGGTTATGTATGCATGTAAGATTTAATCAGTGATGTATGGTACAGTTGCAGACCTGGTAACAAAACCACTGAGTTTTAGAACTGTTTCTTGCTTTCCTTACTTTTATTTAAAAATTTTATTCCAAATTTATGTGATCTAGTTTCGAATACAAGCAAAATTTTGACATGTATTCTTGACCAAGTTAGCAATGAGATGTATTTTGATCATCTGTAACACAAAATATATGTGTGCTAAAACAAACAACAGGTGGGGTGCTTACTACATATATTGGTTTCTTAATCAGAGATGCCTGTAGTCTCTGAATAAAAAGGTTTGTTTGTGATCAATCTGCTCAGGACTGAAATGTAAGCTGAAAGGTTTTCTTAAACACTGAAGTAGGAATTCTGTTTGTACAGAAAACCTTGAGAATGTTATATTTCTGTAATTTAAAAGCAGAATTTAATGTAGATGATGGTTCATAACTTCATTGAGCTTTATTTGTTATATTTCACACTGCTTTTAGCATATGCTTTTGAATTGGAGATCAGCAGAACAGGTGTTAGACAAAGTATGATAATTGCTTTCTTTGTTCATTCTAATTTAATTCAGGTTATTTACATGTGAAAGGCCTAAATGCTTTCATTTTTTTTTGAGTGAAAGATGAAGTACTTCTCCCCCCCCCACTCCCCCAACAAGGATTATCGGAAGGTTAAGACCATCCCTTGCTGTGATGTTGCTAGAACTACTGCATTAAGCCTTTTTTTTTTCCCTGTCACATGTTAATTCAATATGAAAGGAAATCATATTATTAATTCTTTGGCTAATACAATTGAAAATTCTTTTTCATGTATATCCAGTTGAATTTTTTTTTTTTTTTTTCATTTTTCTGAGAAATGAAATATTTTTAGGGTTTTCACTCAGGGGCCATTAACGTTTCTTCCTGTCTCTTGTCGAATTGATGTAGGTCATAATGATTACGGTTATCAGCAACCGTCGTATCCTGAACAAGGCTACGATAGGCCTTATGAGGATTCCTCACAACATTACTACGAAGGAGGTATCTATATACCTTCACACACATACGCACATACATTCCCTTTCCTCCCCCACCCTCAACGGGAACAGAAATTCTTGCACAACACAACTTATACCCATGCAAAGCTCTTGTAGAATACTAGTTGCTGGCTGTCTTGGAAATGGCAGGGAACTTGAAGCCTTCAGAATAATTTCTTGCAAACACCTAAAATATATAACCACAATTTGCCATTCTAACAACAGTAAAATGACTAAAACACTCTAGAGATTTTTTTTTTTTACCTCAATGGAAATTTTTATTTAAACATAAATTTGTTGGTTCAGTTGTATATCTTTTTGTGTGTGTATATATTTTGTATAATTATAGTGCCGTTAGGAAACAGCTTGCTGATCTTGTGTAGCTAGTCTGTGCTCTTGTAGCTGTCCTTAATTTTGTCTTTTTTTTTTTTTTTTTTTTTTTTTATTTAGCATAGTCATGATCTTATGACTGTGATGTTCCAGTAAATGTAATGCTCGTTTGGCAGAGATGCTGAAAATGCTGCAGTTCAACTTTGCAAAATTGGCTTTAACTGCAGTTTGTTTGGCCGAGTTCCTTCTGTTTGGTTTGAGTTTTCTTTGTTTTGTTCAGTTTTTGAAATCAATATTGCATTTTCATTTTGTTCTTGTGTTGTTGGCTGTGCATCTTAGAAGGCAAAAATAATAAAATAGGTATCTTTATTATAAGTTTTTGCTTTCTTGCAATGATCTTACAGGAAACTCGCAATATGGTCAGCAGCAAGATGCATATCAAGGACCACCCCAACAGCAAGGTTATCCACCACAACAGCAGCAATATCCCGGCCAACAAGGCTATCCAGGACAACAGCAGGGTTATGGTAAGAAGCTAAGGACACAGACAGCTGTCACAGAAAGGACTAAGAGGGACCTTTGTTGTGTGTTATTCCATCCCTCTTTGTGTCCAGAGGCCAGCCTTGCACAGAACAGCTCTATGCCTGCAAGTTCACTGGGCCAAAACAAGAAAACATGGAAGGCAGCATCTCTTGGGAATTAGATGTGTTGGCGGTCTAGGAGAGTGCGGTAGCACAGAAAACCAAAGATGACTAAACAGCATTGGAATGGGTATCTTAATTTGGAAGGACCCAGAAAGTTTCTGCTCTTTTCTGTCCTCTGTAGGTGAGCGCACTGACAAAGATGACAAAGAACCCCTTTCATCTGTGGATTTGCCATTTAGAACAGTCTTTTAAAAACTAGTTTAAAACTTCATTCAACATACATGAATCATTCTTTTCAAATTCTTGTACTGGTAGTAGAGGAATGACTGTAAGCATTGACAGTGTGGCTTTAAAGAGACTGTGCCTTATAAATTTGCACTAGTAGTCCAAACCTTCTGATGCATGGCAAGAATGAGAAATCCTCTGCCACAAGTCCCTGGATTCAAGGAAAACCATCCACAAAAGGAAGCTTAAAGTAGTAGTATGTAATTTTTGTGCATTATTTCTAAAAAACGTAATGTCAGAAGAGCGTACTGCTCTTTTAAGTTTTACTTGTGTACTGTAAAGCCATACATATTTATCACAAAAGAAGGAATCTCTGAAATTCCATAAATTCCATGTATTTTATCTTCTAGCTTTTTTGCAGGCTTAAATGCTAAAGCTTTTAGCATTGTGTGTATGTGGGGAAATACATGGGTAATTTGTTTGCCATGTAGATAAATGCGAGATGCACATGAAATCTAGTTATGTTGAGACAGAGTTAAGTTTTAAGAGGATCCACTGAGATTTACTAAGTATTCTACTTCTGGAGGTTATGGATGAACTGATAGTTCTAAGGTAATACTTGTACCTACATTCTACTAAATATAATATAGCAGTAGACTGAAGATGTGAGTGGAGGTCCGTGTGGATCACTGCTCTGAACTTCATAAGTAAGGAAACAAAATCTGATTTATTCTGAAAGTTTAGAAGAAAAGGGATTAGGAAATGTTTTGGAGCCACTTACCCAACATAATTCATAAAACAGAATAACATATTTTTCAGTTTCTGGATTTTAGCAGAAATTGTTATTGAAGTTCCATTTTTTTCTATAAAATCTGTCAATGAATATTTGGAATTCAGCTGTAAAGAATTACTATGAATAAATAAACCTATATTCATTTGTCAGATGAACACAGCACTTTTAGGATGTCACATTCTTGCTCAATTTAATATTTAATTGCTTTATAATTTGCAAAAATAAATCAATCTCAGTCATTATTATCAATCTTTAAGGTTTTTTTTCCCTGTGGAAAGCTGAAACTGCATAGTTCAAGGGAATTTGAGGCCTGAGGAGAATGGTAACAGCTTATGGAGCTTTTTGTCTCCAGGTCATCTTTTTCACTGTCTTTACAGATCCAGAATTACTGAAGGAGTTACCAGCTGATGTCATCTTAATGTCCAATGCCTGTAGCTAAAACTATCCCTCTCTAACACCAAATCACAGTTGCCAAAACACATCTCCTTCTTCTGAGGGGAGGGGAAAAAAAGTGTTGGTTTGTTTAAAAGAAAGCGCTTCTGAAGAGCTGCAAATCTTCAGCTCTGAAAAATAGAGACCCAGTATTTAAGGGGTGGTGCTGAAAAAGCTGACATATCCACTGCAAAGAATTCATAGGCAGTGCCACTGAAATACAGAGTACATCATCTCTCCCAGTGTTGGAGGGGATAATTTTGTTTGGAACATGGCTGCACTGCCTGATGGTGGTAACGTGCAGCTACCAGTGATAGGCTGAGTCCCTGTGAGTAGTAACAGAAAGTTGTACTTGCAAAAGAACTTCTTTTACAGCCAAAAAAGAGTGGAGTAAAAGTTTTGTATTTTTTTCTAGCCTTTTTCTGGAAAGTTAATACTACCAGAGGAGTATGGACTAGAGGGTGCTTTTCTCTATCCCAAAATAGCTTTTACTGCTTGTCACATCTCACATTTTATACATATATAACTTGCTTGCCTGACACCCCATCCATGATTGCCTGCTGTGGTGTGAGACTTTGCTTTCTGGCAGCACAGTACTGCTGGTCTCTTCAAAAGGTCCAAATGTTAAATGTAGCTGATTATCTGGCTGCTCTGGCATTAGAAAATTCTGGAACTGAAGTAGCATACATCAGGAGACTGCCCTCCTAAATCCTGGAAAGGGCTCATGTTTTTAATTTCTTGCCTTGTTCTTCTCTGTCCTGTGACCTTGTATGTGGAACTACATGCAGTGATATTCGATAATGAATATATAAATAAAAGTAAATGTTTTTGTGGTTGGAGCATGGGCCCTGCCAGCAAAGGTGCTTTCCAGGGGGAGAGGGGGGCCACTCAAAAGACTTAATTGCACAGTAGTGATATTTCTTAGCCCTGGTTAGTTGTAAAATTCAGTGCTTTTGCAGTTGTTCTTTCCAACACCCTAAGCAGTGTTGTTTCTTCTTCTTTTTTCTTTTTTTTTTTTTTTCTTTTTTTCATTTTAATAATCCCCAGGCCCCTCCCAGAGTGGTCCAGGGCCTCAGTATCCCAATTATCCACAAGGACAAGGACAGCAGTATGGGGGATACAGACCAACGCAGCCTGGTCCGCCACAGCCACCACAGCAGAGGCCTTATGGATATGATCAGGTATTCTTTCGTTTGATGAGGAAGTTGTGATTCTTACACACTCATTTGGTAATCTTAGATTCTGGATGTTTAAACTAATGAATTTGAGGACGTGGTCTTTCAGGTACGTACATACAATTCTGATGGAGTTTATTTCCTGGTGAGTGACCAAGAATCATTTTATGGAATTGTGATTAGTCATTCTCTCCTGAGTTTGCTAAATTTTAATGCAATTTGGCAAAGTGAGGCCTTCCCAGCAGTATTTTTGGACCTTAAAAATTGAGGTGATGTGTTTCATAGCCTCATGGTGAATGAGTAATATGAAAGATGAGGCTTCTAAATCTCATGATGGATCATTTTTCATTACTAGTTTGCAATAGAAATGGTTGAATTTATTTTCCACAAACACAAATCCTAATCCTAATCTTCAGTTGCAAAAACACCTCAGATGTGCATCTGAGGTCCTTCAGTTGCAGAGTTCATGGGGAGACATGAAACCTGTTTTTAGACTGATTTTCTCTGAGCAATATAAGAAGACAGTGAACATGGGAAAGAAATGACCTGAAAATCAACTGCTTCATGCCTGTCACTGCTAAGATAAATTTAAAACAAACAAACAAGAACCACCAAAACTTTAGGCTGGAGTTGTAGTGAAGGACTCCTGTATAAAAGCTGTCTTAGAATTAAAGGATGAAAAATGTTTTGTTCCTCTAAAAGGCGCTAACTTGTAAAAATCCAAACTTTGCACAATGAATCATTCAGAAATATCATTAAAATGCACAGTTACTTTCCTGTGTATAAATAACATAGATTAACTAAATTATAAAGTTGAAGTTGTAATTTTAAGTAAAATCTTGTCAGTAAAAGGTCAATTGAACTTTCAAGGAAAACTTCCAAGGAAGTGAGAATTGCCCACGTTTTTAAAGAATGGTTGGCTTTCTTTATACAGAAATTAGAAAAGACAAGGAAGAATGAATAAACTCTTTGACTGTGGTCATTTAGAGATACAGTTACTCTTAATTATTTAACAGATAAACAAAATGTTTATGCACTGAACCAGTAGCTTCCTCTGAAAACAGTAAGCTACAGGAGAATTCTTTGCTTGTGGCCAGTATAGGCCACAAGCAAAGTATAGGGTCAAGGAAACTTAATCACAATTTCCGAGTTTTTTCCAGCTTTCTTTGCAGTAGAAGTGGATAACCTTCTTTGTTGATGGGCTGTGCTCCTCTAGTTTGTGCAGTCTTAAGTTCCACTGGGAAACTCAATTATAGAAGACCTCTCTTTCATACTGGCCATTCCTATAGGAATTGCGCTGCTTAAGTTCTCATCTGGAAGCTGTTGTGAAACTCTTCTTCATGACTGATTGTTATAGTATAATGGAACATAACTGACATTGCAGCATAAAACTGCAATGTAAAATACAGTTGGTGGTACTTAACATGGAATGGTGGTAGGATAACAGTTTGGAGTGTGTTCACTTTGTGGCACAGTACTTCTTGCTGCAAGCCTTGAACCCCATGGTGAAGGATCATGGTAAGCTTACAGCATTGATGCTTTCACCTCTGCCCACCTCTGCAGTACATGACATTCTGTCAAAAGAAATAGAGAATATCAATAAGGGTGGTAATTCTGTGTATCAAATCTATGGAATAATTGCTTCCCATAGGATATGTGGACTAGTTCTTCATGTTCACTGGGATGTGCCTTGGTTTTGAAATATATGTACCATTATTCTGTAATGCTTGATAGACTAATAATTTTAGGTATCTTTGTCATGGTTAGTTTCCTAAATTACTTTGAATATAGGTGACCTTGACTTTTTGAAATAATTTTCAAAGTTTAGGTTGGGAAGTAATCCCCATCTTTTATTTTTTTATGATATTCTGCTAATTTCAGAGCAGTCTATTGAATCTAAAGATAGACTCTTTTGATGAAATCAGGTTCCTGGCCTTAAATTCATGTCATTGGTCTTACTTCTGCGTTAAAGCACGAAGTATTTTTAGTGAGATTAAACTACACCAGTTACTCATATCAATGTATCACTTAGTTTTGTTTGTTTCTGCCTTTTAATATCACAGTTTATTTCGATGGTCTTACAATTACAGCTTTTAATACAGGATAATATGCCTTGTGGTCTAATTACGTATTTTGAATTTTTTTTAGGGTCAATATGGAAATTATCAACAGTGAAAAAGTACTCACATTCCGGTAGGCAATGTCTGTTAGCAGCCATATTGTCTCCTCAGCACTGTGGACATCTTCCCAAGATGAGAACCTCCCATTCCATCTAGATTTTGGAAAAAACTTGTGGCTGTTCCATGGTATGCAGTCTTTATGGGTTAATTGTTAAAGACTGTAGATTCTCAGAAACTAGTTTCACATCTCTACTCTAGATGGCAATATTGGACAGAAAATCTGTGACATAACAATTTGCAGTGAGTTGAGAGCTGTATGTCAAATAGACTGTTACAGACTGAGAGGTGCGAACAGCTTTGTATGTTTATGAAGGTTATGGGAATTTAGTATTTTTTCCACAGATTTTTTTTGTAGGGGGAAAGGGGAAATGCACACTTTTTACAGCAGCAATATTTTGTATATTATGTTTTTCATGTGGTGAATATGCAAGACAGTACACTACTCGCTGGGCAGGATAACAAATCTGCTGTTAAAAATGGGCAGGGGCATGGTAAATGCTTGATTGTATTACTCTCGAAATGGTGTACAATAAAGATAGCAGTGTAAAGACGGAGAGCATTCTATGTCACTGATGGGTTCACATACAAAGATTGAGAATCCCAGTTATCTAAATGGGAACATAATTAAGGACAGTGTAATATAGTCTTGTGCAAAGATGACTTTTTTAAGCTTTCCAATTTTTCTGAGTGAAGCGGTTTTGTAAAAATTGTTTCTAACATAGTTTGACAATTTTCTGTAACATTTTTTAGGTAACAAGATAAATGTTTGGGTTTTATTTCTCAAGTGTTTTGTCAGAGCTTTGCATAAGCAAGCTGTAATCCTTCTCAATAATTGCAATAACAAAGAAAATGACAAGTGTTAATTTTACTTGGCTTGAATATGCAAAGAACTTGAAAAAGAATATGGAGAACAGGACTGTATTGTATAAGTGTATTTTAACCTTTAGTTGAATAATTTGTATGTATCAAAATAGCCTAGAGGACTTTGTAAAACCTATCTAAACTTTTGTCGTGGTTTAGGAATGGTATTCCCCAATTTTAGTCTTCCCAGTGACGCACTCCAAGCCACGCACCGCTCGCTTGCTCCCCACTCTCCCTCCCCTTCCCTTGTAGTGGGCTGGAGAGGAGAATTGGAAGCACAAAAGGTACAGCTCACGGCTTGAGAGAACAATTTACTGGAAACAGCAGTGAAATAAGAAAACGAAAGTAACAGCAACAATACCAGTGCCAGAGGGTGCAAGAAAGAGGCAAAGCATTCACACGCGGTTGATTGCTCACCACGCAGAGCAGAGCGCGGTTCCACCCCGCGCTGCACAACCTGGAAGGGTCCCTGGAAAATTAGGTGCCCCCTCCTGGCTTCTGCAAAATTTAACCCTGTCCTGGCCGGAACCAGGACGGCTTTCCTTACTGGGAGTTAGTAACTTTAGAAAGGGGGTATTTTTGTTTGTGCCCATTTTTCTTATTGGTTAATATGAGACCAAGGGGATGTTTTATAACATTAAATATAAAACCTGTCGGTGAGGTAAATGCCAAATTTTGTTTTGAACTGCGTTATTGCTTATAGTGTTCATCTGAGAGAGAGGCAGCGCCCTGATCAATAACAATAGCACACAAAAAAATTGGTTGTGAGACTGCCCTGCAACTGTGTCTCAGATAAATAAATGGATATTCTGTTCTGTAGAATCCCTACAAGAATCCCTGGCAACTTTTATAAACAATAAAAGTTAAAATTAACCCAAGAAGAAAATCATATTTTGGTTTTTTCAGTTGGCAGTCAGTGTTCTGGGGGAAAAAACCAACTGGTGTTCATAGTATATATGACATACATAGAAGACAAGATTTTCAATTTGTGCATCATTTTTAAAGGGAAAACAGTTTTTTTAAAGTCAATAGAAAATACACATCAAGGTTTGAACAGATATGGCATGAGGAACGTTATGAAGAATTAAAAGCTTGTAGGTTCTGTGCCAATTTTCCACCACTGTGTACTTCATTGCTATTTAAAACTGTACTCCGTCAATTCTAACAGAAGAATAAATTATTTGTGATTTTAATTTTCTCATTTGTTTCTTTAAATTAGATCCCTATCACTCTGATGTCTCATCTGGAGACTCTGCTGTGGGTTTTGATTTTAAAGACGTTTGGCCAGAATAACCAAACCGTATTTGCAGTCTAGGACTTTATCAAAATTCTCTTGCCATAGCCAAGTTAATTAGAATTAACTGTTCAGTAATCAGCATGTTGTGTAGGTTGTTTGTTAAGAAATTCTTCCTCTGAAAATGAAGGTCCGTGAGGCTATAATCAAGATGACTGAATTAGATAAATGAGTTGACGAGGCAAAAATATGTTGAACCCAACCTGGTGTAGATACGTTGTCTCATTTGAAATAAGCTCAGCTGACATTAAGAAATAATTTGTCTTGCCAACCCATCTTATGTTGTCTTATTCTCCTTTTTAATGGAAACTAAAATTGCAATTTTAATAAGCAGAATTTCCTCCAGGGTTTCCCTCCTAGAGACTACTGCATTTGCAAGGTTTAATTGTTTTATAACGGTCCTGTTTCGTAAAACTTTTTAATTGGTGGTGACAAAAATTACCTTACTCCTCTGATACTATGCCAAAAGAACAACTTGAGATAGCTCCATGCAAAAGTATTTCTACTGAAATTATATATTAGAAAGGAACCTGTGTTCCCTAAACAAAAGAAGAAGCAGGAGTGCATTACAGGACTAGGAGGAAATGGCAAGATGCAAGGTTGATTTTAGTAAGTCTTCCTTATTAGATAAAAAGCAACCAATAGGAAACTAGTAAAAAAGGTGTTTCAGTTGGTATTTTACATGTAAAATATAGAAAACAGAGGGGGACTGACACAACAAATCAAATACATCGGCAGAAATGATAAAAATGTTCAAAGATTAAAGAAGAGGGGTATTGTATTCAATATATTGAATATCAGTATTGTATTCAATGTATTCAGTGACTTTTAGTTATCATAGGGTTATGATTTTTGCCATTGTGTTTTGCTCTTTTCATACTTATTTCCTTTTCTGCTCTATGAATGACAGAAGGGAGAAACTGGCTCACTGTTTTAATTCAAATTGACTTCACAATGTTGTAACATAAGGAAGAAAAATTTGCTACTTTATAGGCAGGGTAAATGCATAATTTTTCAAAAGACACACTGCCATTTTCATACCTAAATTAAGACGTGTAAAGTAATTGATTTTTTTCTTGAGAAAATGCACCTGTTTAAAGAGGGGCAAAGACTTCAGTGCAGAAATACTGTATTTCTACAGTTCTCACCACAGAGGATGCTGAAAGACTACAGTGTGATTTTTAAAAAATCATATTTTAGATTCAAAAAAAGGACAGAACACTTAAATTTGCAACATTAAGAGAAACTGTTACTTCAGCAAGTCTAGGTGGAATTCTGCCAGAAGCCCTGAAGAAATTCAGAAAGAAAGTAGCAGGTTTTCCCTACATGGACAACAGTTGCTGTATCATAAAAGAGAAGCATAAGGGTGAAATCTGTGAAATGAACCCAGACAAACCTTCCAACATTAATAGGTAACTGGATAAAGTAAGTTAAAAAAAACCAAAACAACTAAGCTAGAGTATATGTTCATTAAAAAAAACCCAACAATAAAAGCTGACCCTCAGTCCTCTTAGCTCAGTCTGATGGAACTGATCTTTCTGTTCACAAAGCCTGTAGTTCTCTGAGAAGGTGCTACCATAAAAATAAAGCATGGAGAAAGGTGGACAGTGAAGCACTAGGAATGGGATAAGATGGCAAGGGGAGAATACAAATAAATGCTAAATATCTCAAGTGATGGAGATTGGCAGTAAGTTATGCTGGAGCTCTATTGGGATCCCTCATTAACACTTAAATTGGAGAAAAGAATATGTATTTCAATAGCAACATGAGGTGCAAGTGGCACTCTAGATTATGCAGTACTTAAAACTAGAATTGCAGTGGAACATACATGGCAGAACTTTACTGATGTTTACAAATACAGTACTGGGTGGGATAATTCCTATTTTTCATGCACAACTAATATCAGCTGTCAGTAGTTCAGCAGCTAACACAGTAAAACTTCAGTGGGTGTCAGGAGTCACAGTGCCACCAAAATATTCAAAAAGCTGTGGTATGGAATGCTTAACAAAATACCATAATACTGATCAGAGTTTTCTTCAATTCAGAATTACTGTGTTCCATCTTGTCTCTCCCATATCAAAAAAGATAGCTGAGGTAAAAGGTAAGTGGGTAATGAATGGCCAAGAACAAATGTTTGGCATTATTTCAGATGTCAGTATGTGGAAACCAGCAATAAATAACAGCATAATTTTTGTAAGGATCACAGACAGGTGATGCAAATTAAAAGTCACACCTTTAAAACTGATAACAGGAAGTGCTTTTTATGCCATACACAACTGCAAACTCAATCCCATGGGTTTAGTAGGATTAAAAAATGAATTGGATAGATACATGATGATGTAAAATTGGTTGGGTTGGAAAAGACTTTTAAGATCAGTGAGTGCAGCCATTACCCCAGCACTGCCCAGTCCACCACTAAGCCATGTCTCCAAGTGCCACATCTACACATCTGTTAAATACTTCCAGGGATGCTGACTCCACCACTTCGCTGGGCAGCCTGTTCCAACCCTTTTGGAAGAGAAACTTTTTCCTAATATCCAAAGTCCCCTGTTTCAATCTGATAAGTTGGTGAGGGCAGAATAGGACTCTTGTCCTATCACCTGTTACTTGAGAGAAGAGCCTGACCCTCACCTTACTGCAACCTCATTTCATGTGGACAATTAAATCAGGGCAGATGAAAAGCTTATTTTGAAAGAATGCAAAAACCTCATGTTTTACAGCTTTATGCAACAAGCAGCATTCTAGAGTGTAGAATATATTTTTCTGTTGGTGCCTTGACAGTAAATGTTGAGAGTATATTTAGATTTTTTTTTTAATTGCTGCATTTGGAATGTCACTATGAAAAACCTGGAAGTAGGCAGCACTAGCAGCAGCCTGTTGGTGTACATTCCAGAATCAAACTGTAGAGCTGAACTGGGGTAGCAATGTTCTATTCAGAAAATTATTTTTTCACTAGGGTGAAATATATCTCCAAAATAATGTGAATAGTGAAATACTTTTATTTCAATCTTGCAAGATGCTGTGTACTTTAACATGACTCTCTTAAGCATCCCAGGATGTAATTTTTCAAGAAAAATTCTGACTAATCCAGAGGAATGTCTGGTTTCAGCTGCTTAAAATCTGTTGTTTTTCTGTTTTCTGGTTTTTTTCTGTTTTCTATAGACAAAAGTTTTCTAATTTTCTCTTAACTATTCACCTCTTGGTCTTAGGAAATAAAGGTAGTTCAGTATGTCAGTGGCTTCATATAGGTACACCTTGGGTTTTTGCTGGGAAGAGCTGTGGGGCTGGAAAGAAGCTGCTGGAATAGCCATGCCTTATAGTCTGTGAACTCTTCAGAGCACTGTGTTATGTTCGCTTGCCTTGGCACTTTTTGAAGAAATGGTGTAGGTGAATTGCCATATAAATGCTTTGGCATTTTGGTTCATAATTTTCACTTAATCTCAAAGTTAATTTTACACAGCATAAATTCTAATCACCTACTGCAGTTGGTGTTGCCAGGATTGCGTTGGCATCTTGACACAGGTTCATTACAGATACTTTTATAGAAAAATGTCATTTGCAAGGGCAGGCTTGGTAGAAATACACATTTTTATGAAATTAAGTTGCATCAATTGTATTTCCTGATGCTTTCAGCAAATTTCAAGTCAAGAATTTTTGGTCTCCAATATTAAGTTACCATGTTGACATTTTTCCAGATGTAGCTTTTCTCAGCCCAGAGCCTTTAGACTTTCTTTTCACCAGGGTACGATATAAACAAGTGCCACAGTCCTTAGAGTTTCTTTCTAAATGCTAATTCCGGCCTTACTTGTTGAGATAGTTTTTTGCCAAGTTGATATGGTGTCAGTCTTAAAAGGTTAATGATCAGAATCTCTCTCTCTCTCTCTTTTTTTTTTTCTTTCTTCTTATTTGAGCACCTAAATAACTGTATCTATCTGCTCATGAAGCTGTTTCCAGCTTGGGAAAAATACTTGCCTTCTATCATGGAGTGCCTTTTTTAGAAGCTTACTGGTGCATAATAAGGGTTCTGCCTATAAACACCAGAGTTTCCAATGTCGTAAGCACAGAGATCATACCCATCAGAGTATGACGAAGTATTTGCTAATGTGACGCTGGCTTTGGATTTATCGCCTGCTTCAGTGTTCATGTAGGCTCGGGAAAGGTATGCACATGGCAAACCTGAGGCAGCGTGAAGGTTTCTGTTGTATCCCCTGGAGTTTTTGTTTGATGGCAAGAGGTTGATTTTAGGGCCATAAATAGATGCTTGGTGAGTACTAGGATATCTGTCATCCATACAAGCACCTTGTGTGCATGCTAACACGTCTAATGGAGCCTGTGTTCACTGGTGCTTGTTACAGCTGCTGCTGTGGTCTTGCTGTAAAGACAGCACTGATACTCTATTGCCTCAGAAGGAAGCTCTGTTCTAAGTTGCCTGTATTATTTGCCAATCAATTTCACGTTGCTTCATGTTTTCTGGCTCTCTGGCAGCAAAAAAGGAAGGCAGAAAAGCAGGAGTCTTATGTGAGACCGACTTTGCTGACAAGGAACTTGAGACTAATTGATTTGACTGGTTCAGTAGTTCTTTTGACTATTTAGAAATTTGGAGTTTGAAATTTGGCAGACCTGAGATCTGCAGGCCAAGCACAACAGAGGTGACCTGCTGTCCAGGATTTCTTGTTACGATGTTTTGAGAACAATTTCTCCATTGCTCTGAGGAGGATCCAAGCCCAAGAGACAGCTATGATTCACTGGATTTACATTATATTTGGAAGCAGGGCCTTTGGGTGAAGATCTCTCTAGGGAGCTGCTGCCTGAGTTTCTAGGAGATCACAGCATCTTCCAAGCACCAGTACACGTGAGGGAGAAGGTGTCCAAGAAGTTTGATTCCATTGCTCCCTGGCCGATGACTTTGGAGTGGGAAAGTCTGCTGCACGGGAGATGGACAACAAAATATGCCTTGGCAGATTTTGCCTGGCAAAATCCCTAAGGTTGTGTGGAACCCCTCCCAGCAGTGAGTCCTCAATTTCTAGCACTGTGGGTACCTGTGATGCCATCAACAAGAAGGGTTTGCTAATCCTTTTATATGAGGATTCCTAAATTTTCACAGGTATATTGACTGACCTCACTGGCCCAAACTGGGACACCCCTCTTCCCTTCCTCCACCATCTTCTGCACATGTCGATCTTGAGAGTGAGAGGGACCCATGCTCCTTTTTCTCCAGATAAATAAAATATCCAAGGAGAGTAGATCCCTAAGTGCACTCTGTGAAGTTGTGCCAGCTGTTGTGGCATAGGGTCATGAAAAGATTCCATTTATCCACCATACTGCACACTGATGAATCTGAGAGCTATAGAGCTACTCAAAGAAAAAAAAAAAAAAAAAGAAAAAGGAGGGTATAGGGGTATAGAAAGCTCAGAAGGAGGAATAGATGGTGAGACTTAGAAACATCAATAAGCACAAAGGCTCTTAATGTAACCCAGGAGACCTGCAAGGACAAGGGATGGTCTGTAGCACCAGTGCCAACACAGGTGGGGAGAGGGGAGAATTTGGTGGTTTACAATGCCTTTGATGACTGATTGCATTCTCAGAGGGTAACAAGTCAGATAACAAACTAATACACATTGGAGGGGACATAAGGAGGTCTCCAGTCCAACCTCCTGCTCAAAGCTGGTTCAGAGCAGCTTGCTGACCATCCTCCAAGGATGGAGACTGCACAACTTCTTTGGAACCAAGCTCCCCTGACTGACTTGCCTCCGTGTGAAGAAGTTTCTTCTCTTAGCAAGTCTGAACCTCTTACCCTTCAGCTCATGCCTGTTGTCTCTTGCTCTCCAACCATGCACTGCCATGAAGTGCCTGGCTTGGTCCTCTTGCTAACCTACATTTGTATGCTTAGAGGCTGCTCTTAGGTTCCATCCCAAACCATCTTGTCTCAGCTGGACAAGCCCTGTACCCACAACCTCCTCTCAAAGGGAATGTGCTCCAGTCATCAAAATCCACTGAATTTGCTCCCTTCATCAATTTCTTTGCTGAGGGTGGGACAAGGCTGGACACAGCACTGCAGGTCCTGATGCACAGTCAGTCCCCAGCAGCCAAAGATGTCAATGCCCAGAAACAAAGTGTCAGGAACCAAAGATTATGTAGAATGAGGTGGTTTATATTATAAGATCAGAGGAGAAACAAGAATGAGGATATTGAATTGATAACCTTAGAACTCCAAATGTTTGTGTATTAATGGAGTAAGTGAAGGAATATACAGGAAGATTTGTAAGTGTATGATTGAAGCTATAGCTACATTGGCATAACAGAAACATGGTTCTATTTATTTATTTACTGGTCTTGAACATTAGCATACACACATCTTTTTTCAAATTGAAGAGACGAGATGCTTTGGCAATGAATAAGGCATTTTGTCAGTGAATAAGGCAGCACATTTTCTCTGAGGCATGGGAGATTGACCAATTGAGAATGCATGGCAACAAGTTGGAAGAGACCAAACACAGTCATCATGGTGAGATTTTACTATAGGAAACTTCAATGGGGAAAAAATTTCTAAAAAAGATGTTCAGAGGATCTGGCAAGTCCTTAAAGAAATTTTACTATGGTAGATGTGCAATTTATCCCAGCAAGGAGGATCAAGAGCTCATCAGTGCCTTCAAATAAAGGAGAAAGTGCACTGAAAGCTCACATTGTTAAGGAATAAGCTTAAAATAATAGTAGAACACATTGAAATAAAATCAAGGCAAGCCACAAAATTAACTGTAATTATTGAGAGATACCTGTAGAAAAAAGAAGAGGTGGTCCATTACTTCTCAGAGAACAAAAGCTGTAGACAGTGTTGCTGAAGAGTATTCAACCTTAGGACACAGCTTCTAGACTTAGGCTGGAATAATCAATTACACAAATACCAAATGAGGAGAAATTCATTAGGTACATAGAATTTTACTATAGTTGCCATGTATTATTAGATTCCTAGCCCTATTCTAGGATCAGGGAACTAGTAAAATAACAGCAATAATAGCAATAGAGTTCAGATTTGTTATCTTATCAGACCAATTTATGACAGAAGGAAAGACAGTGGGCACATTAGAGGTAGGATCTTGGTGGGGATAATTATCCCCAAATGACTACTGGCAAGAGGTGAGTATGGAAAGATGATGGTGGGGGCATCTCAGAGGGGAATAACATCTATTGATCATATTTATCAAACACAATGAGCTGACCACAAGATCCATAATAGTATATTGGCTCATTATAGTACAAAACATATATTAGCTCTTACATAGATTACACCTTTACTTTTAATCCCCACCAGCGCTGAGGGAGTCATGAACTTCCAACAAAGGATCTGATGGGAAGGGAGTAAATAAATGGTCTTGCAGAGAACCTGCCAGCTGCCACATCCCATGGAAATGGATGCTGGGAAACCAGCAGATAAAACTCATTTTGAACATCAGTTGCTGCTGTTATTCAGTTGCACTCTTCCTTGTTTCAACTTCAGAAAACATCCTTTAATTTTAAACTTTGCCTACACAAATTTGTAATGTTGTGATTCAGTGGGTCCTGTACTCCTGAGTGAATTTCAACCTTATTAATCTTTATTCCAAGTTCCCTAATTGGTGCTAAGAAACTGTGACTTTTGGGGAGGTGAGAACCCAAGGCTTTTACTAAATAGGCTGTCCTTAGGCACCATCTTAGAATCAAAGAATAGCTTGGGTTGTAAGGGACCTTAAAGATCATCTAGTTCCAACCCCTCTGCCATGGGCAAGGCTACCTTTCACTAGATCAGGTTGCTCAAACCACCTTCTATAGTTTTTTCTCTTTTTGATACTATGAACAAAATGCTGCTCAGGATATCCTTCCATTATCATCTTCAGCTGAGCTGGAGATGTCCAGCTGGAGCTGCAGGCAGTGCCTGTGCTAGGGAAGGAGGCTGTATCACCATGATGAGTAGAGTTCCCATTACCTAAACACCCTTGCTTTGAGCTGGGAGGAAGAAGAGGTAAAGAGGATCTTGTATGCTTCCTGCTTCTCTGGAGGAAGAAGCAAATCTGTAGAGCAGCTGGGTGCCAAGTGCAGGGGGAACTGCACTTCCCAGAGTGGGGAGCATTGGAGTGGCACCACAGAGTCCCTGCAAGACACAGAGCTCAGGAGAAAATGGGTTTCAGAGTTATTTAACTGATCCAGAGCTCTTTTGGACCATGCTGGCTGATGTGTGCACAAAAGCAAGTGCTGCTTCTGAGGTGTGCTGATGTGTTTGTACCACCTACAGATATTCCTTATCTAGTAAGCATGGGGATTTGGGAGCAATGGAGGTGGGATATATGGGGAAACAACAACCCTATTATGCATATTTTGGCACTTGATGGAACATCTGAGACCACAGGAGCAAAACAATTATTTGTATGTTACCTCTGATCTCCTCACACTTTTAAGACTCTTCAGACTCCCCTTAAAGGTTTTGGAACAGAACCCTAAAGGCTGCAGCTCTCCTCAGCAGCCATAGCTCTACCAAGTTACCAAGACCTAGTCCTTTAATTTCAACATCCCACCCTAGCAAGTTGTGGAAGCTTTGTAGCAAAAGTTAAGTACTTCAAACCCTGCCAGTTAGAGCTCAGTCCTCATTCCCACATAAACACAACCATTTTGCAAACATGATCTGATATTAATTACCCCCCTGGCACCAAAAGTCAGGATTTCCTGATGTAGCCTGCTAATGTAAAATGCATTAGTGAAAATGCTGGCTCCAAGGGGTTAGGTTCTCTAAATAAACATAGCAAAGTTCTTTTTTATTTGCAACTCCCAGGCTATTCTGAAAGACTGATTTCTCCAACAAGAAAAAAAAAAGACTGAAATCATCTTTGGGCTTTCAATAGGTTATAAATGCCTTTTTTCTATTCAGGTGCAGGAACTGAATGTCAAATTGTAGATCAATGAAATCTGAGTCTTTGCCTTAGAATGAAGTTTGTCCAAGCTCCTTTCTGCAGTCGTGTGTTTCGTGTTGTGCCTCTCAGCAGATGGCTGAGGATCAACAGGGCAGGACTGCAATGCTGACTTTTGGGCTAAGGTGGGAACACTAACATTCATGGGGAAAAAAGGAAAAGTTTGCAAGAGTTAGGGAAGATTATTTTGCAAAAAAACCCAAAACAGACCCAAAACTTAATTTCTAAGGCAGTGACAGAATTACTTTTCTTCCACTGAAAATCAGAAGTAGGACTCAAACCAAACCAGCTTGCAATGAATGAGAAATGTTCAGCTCTGTTAACAAAATATGGCTGTGAGGCCAGTGATTTCCATCTGAGAAATTACCCGTGTCCTCACTGACAGAACCAGCTTAAGGCACTGCCACCTTCTGCCAGCACCGCAGTGCATTGCCTTCACATTTGTGCCAGGACTTGGACACAATCCGGAATTTCATCTGGCTTCAGCAGAAAAATAAGAAAACATTAAAAAACCCAAACCAAAACAACAAGATAAATCCCTCAAGCTATTCCCAGCACTGTCCCAGCCGTACTGTCCCAGGACACCTGACAGGCACAGAATGGCAAGAATAAAAGAGGGCAGATACAGGGGATAACCCAGGCAGGACTGCCCAAAGCTGAGCTGCTGCTGTTCCCCAAGTGCCAACAGCAAACAGCCGGGGCTGAAACCTTGTGGTTTGCAAGGCTGGAGCTGCCTGTCCTGCCTGCACAGGCATGCTGAGGTTGACTGGGGAAGATCCCAGTGTGGACAGGAGTGGGAAGGATCAGGGAGGGCTGAGCTCCGTGTCCAGAGATGCTCTGCTGGCTCTCATTGGCCAAAGCTTCTCCAAAGTCCATACTGTAAAACTTCCACATTGGCTAATAAAAGCATCCCTGAAATGACGGTGGGAGATGCTACAGAAGTCATAAACCAGCACGTCTGGACACCTCTGCCTCACTGGGGGCTCCCCATCCTAATTTGTGCCCCAGGTTTTAGAAGGGTCTTTGGAATTTAGACCCATGGTATCCATCCTTGTTCTGCTTCTGTTTGTACATCCTGTTCATAGGGATGAAGGAAAGGGAGTGTATTAAAGCCCTAGTCTACCTTCTTATGTGGTAAAATGAGGCTGAAACAGTGGTGAGGATTTCAATCCATAAGTGTATAGCAAGTACCATATAACTAGATTGTAAAAAAAATGTCTACTTGGTCCTCTTCCCATTTCAGAGCAACTAAAAATATATGCACTGGTGTGGTAAGATCAGGAACTAATACAAGCATCTCATTGTCACCTGATTCAAAACACAAATGTCGTTTAACGTTACTCCACCACAAATAAATTTATATCTGAAATTATGTTCAGCACATATCATAGAATCTATTCAGATAATGGTCCCTTCATATTTATAAGAAGGGCTGAAACCTTCAATATGTTGAAAGAAAATTCAATTACAATTTCAAAAGAATACTTGTCCAGGTCAAATTTTATTTGAATCATCTAATGAGACACACTTAATTGCTGGGACACTGCAGCATTTTTTTAGACCAATTTTCAAATGTTAATTCTGAGAGTAAGTGCATCTTTTTATTCAATAGTTTATCTTTTCCATGTTTGGTTATAAATTTAACTTTCTTGATTTCAGCTAAAACAAGACCCCTTTTTGTTTTGGTAGTCTAACCTTGTATATTCTGTTCTTTCCTTGAATCACATCCTAGAAAATGTTTTACTTTTGTCATCCATGCTTGTGGAGGGATGAGTGAAATACCAGTTTCAGTCTACACCAGTTTTTTTTTCTAATACAAAAAAAAGTTTGCTGTACAAGTTTTCTACCAGGGTCGGTATCTAGGGGAAGGGGTAGAGGATTCTAAAATTTCAAAACTAAATACCTCTTTTCTACCCAGAGCTTTCAGAATTCATTCTTTGTCGTGCAGGTCCAAAAGGTTGAAAATAACTGTACCTCCTGAGACTTCTCCCTGGGCTGTGCTCTTGCCTGGGATTCTGTGAGCTTTTTCCACCCAAACTGGGTCAGCCTCGTGCCTAATTTTAAAATCTCTGGGATCCAATGCTTTATAAAAATCAATGAGAACTTTCCCATTATATAATCCCAGCAGTCATATATATGATATGATATGATAGTGCCTGATTCTGCTTAAGCTTGATTTTATATATTGAAATTATGATTATTAGTTTTAAAGAGCTGCGAGCTTCTCTTGAAAAATTATGGGGAAAATTCTTCATGTGTGGAGTCTTTTCTCTATCTCTTTTTGCAGACTCTTCCCTTTTCAGGCAGGAAGACTATAGCTAAAATAAGAATGTTTCCTGATTGAACTTAGGAAATTGACTTTTAAACTGAAGGTTGAGAAAGTTCATTTTCTTATGTTTGCTCTGATTGTGTTTGTGATCTCTTTTACTGTCTGAAAATGTAGTTACAAGAAATATTGATGGATATTACAAATATCTCTAGAAATACTGTTTCTCTAGACATTTTGATCCCAAAGTTATTCCTGCAGCTAGCCAGCAAGGTCTGGGAAGAATTCAAGCAGCATTAAATAATACAGGGGACTATAACTATCAGATCAATGAATAAACCAAAATAATTTTGGTATTTATGTAAAAGACCTCATTGTTTTTTCCATCTCTGCTTAGACAGACTCTTCTTTGCTATAATGCCTATAAAAAACCTGACAACTGTTTGACTGCTTTCATGCCACAACAGTGTCCATCATACCCACCTGTTGCTGTGCTCTGGAGTTCCTGGTAATATCCAGATGTTTCTAGACTTAGACTGGGTATTGGAATAGGAAATTTTTTTATCTTTTATGCAGCACCTAGCACAGTGTCATCCTGATGCATGGCAGGAACTAGAAGATGCTCTTGCAAAGCAAATTAACAGTGTCTTTGGGATTTGGAAATGACATGAAGAATTATTCAAGATTCGGCTCCAGAAAGTAAATTACTGAGTCAAATTGTTAACGATAGCTGTGACAGCAATGCATGGTTTGGAATTTTATTGGAAAGAATTTGACAAATGCTTTAGATAATGAACAAAGTAATAAAAAATCAATGTCTATTCCCAGATAATTTGTGAAAAGGAAAAGGAGTTTATTTATCAAATATATTGTTTCTGCAAAGAGTTCACCTCATGATTTCAGAGGGGAAATAGGTAGGAAGAGAAAATGAGCTTAACAAAACAAACATTGGTTTATATGTCAATATTCTTGTAAATGACAACGACAAAAGGGAAATACAGCTAATACGATGTGGGAGCAAAATAACTTCTAAACTGAAAATTTTGTTGTGACTCTTCTAAACCTCACCAGCTCCATAACAATGAAAAATCCAGGAACCACCTAGTGTATTCTGATATTGGACATGGAGCCACAGGAGAGCCCTGGCTATGCTCCTCCAGTAGTGCTTCCCAGATCTCCCACTCCTTCAAGTACACTGTTTGTCTGCAGCAAATGACTGTTTGGGAAACAAACAGGCACGTTTCTGTATTCCAGGGGAACAGCAGGCTGGTTCGCAGCAGATTTTCTTATGACTTTTTAAGGACAACATTAATATAATTTATAGTCAGCCTAATCATTCCCTTTGACAGAAACAACTGCAGAAGGGGGAAACTTCTTCTGAAAGATTGACTCTGCCTTGCTTGCGACTTCTCCTGTAATTAGGAAGCCAAAGGTGCATGTCTGAAACCTATGTAGGATGGAGCTGGGCAGGCTTAAGAACCCCAGGACATCTATCAATTCAAGACCCAGCTACCCCCATCCCTAGCCAGGGTGCAGGCATGTCTGTGTGACTTTCCGCCCCATCCCTTTGGCACTGAGTTTCATGGCTAATCCCCTCCCACTTTCCAAGGTTTTCATTTCAGTCTGATGGCTTTGGATGGGGTAGAGTTAATTTTTCTCACAGTAGCTGGTAAGGGGCTGTGGCTTGGATTTTTGCTGTAAACAGTGCTAATAGTTCAGGGATGTTTCAGCCATTGCCGAGAAGTGCTTACACAAAATTAAGGCTTTTTCTGCTCCTCACATCATCCCACCTGTGAGGAGACTGAGGGTGCAGGAGCTGGGAGGGGGCACAGACAGGACAGCTGGCCCCAGCCGACCAGAAGGGTATCCCAGCCCATATGGGATCATGCTGAGCAATAACAGCTGCGGGATGAAGCAGGAAGGGGGCAGGATTTTCAGAGTGATGGAGTTTGTCTTCCCAAGTCACTATTAGGTGTGATAGATCCCAGCTTTCTTAGGGATGGCTGAACACCTGCTGCCCCAGGAAGCAGTGAATGAATTCCTTGTTTTGCTTTGCTTGTGTGTAGTTTTTGCTTTACCTATTGAACTGCTTTTATCACAACTGATGAGTTTTCTCACTTTTACTCTCCCAGTTGTCTTCCCCCATCCCACAGGGACAAGTGAGCGAGGGGCTGCATGGGGCTCATTTGCCAGCTGGAGTTTTCAAGCAGAGGGGAGCAGCTGCTCCAGAGAGGTACAACATCTTATTTTATTTCCAACAGGAGTCGTCATGATTTTTTATGGGTTATTTTTAGTCTGATCAGATGTGGGAGAGGAAACAGGTAACACCATAGCAGAGATCAGGATGAAAAGCAAAGCCAAGGGAGTATAGAAAGCACAGCTGAACTCAGTCCCCCACTTGCCTGCAAAAACACAAGTTTATGACCTGGGAAAGCACAGCAATCAAGTGTGTGTGTGTGTGTGTGTGTGTGTGTGTGTGTGTGGTTTGTGGGGCTCTGCCAGTGCCCATTTGCTCTCCCTTCAGTGCACATGCTCCTCCTCACTTCTGTGGGAAAAAGAAGAGCTTGAAGTTTGAGGTTTGCACTTTCAGGTCCCATGTCCTCCCCCAAGGAGGGCTGCTGGTGCTGCTCTCAGGGTGATGACAGCCCCTGAGCACAGCACGCCAGTGGCAGCAAGCTCTGCGCCTGGAGAAATCCCACCACACAGCCCCCAGCTGAAGAGCAATGCAGGGCAACACCTTCTGCCTGTGGAATGGCACATGGAAAGTGAAGCCCTCAAGGCGCTCCTGGGTCCTGGAGACCCGGCAGGTGAAAGGAGGCTGAGGTCGGGGCTAGCAGCTGCTCTCTGTGCTGTCCTCACACCCTGAGCTTCAGCAGTGCTTGCTGCTCCCCATGGCATCTCAGGAGCAATCCAACAGCTGCCCTCTTGAGAGGCTACCCCGGAGTCCTCTGTGTTTTATTCCCCGAAACAGAATCTCATTAAATTCTAGTGGGGGAAACACTGTCTCTGGAAAAAGGATTTTCTCTGCCAAATACCAGGACCCTAAATAAGAGTGTGATGAACCCCTCAGGAGGTCTCTTCTTTTCCATTAAAGCCCTAAAACCAGGAAACATGTATCTGGGAGTTTCATCTCCTTCCTTTCCATAGTGTTATCTTCTATTAGTAGTAATAATCTTTTAGGGATATATTTTCCTTTTATGAGTATCCTACTACACAGAAAGACAGGTAAGAATTGTCTGTCTCCTTGAGAGAACCTGTTTGCAATGAGGGAAAATGACATCTAAAGAAGACTGGTGACACTGAGCTCTCCAGCCTCAGCTCTACATTTGCTCTCACCTCTGCAAATAATTTTTCCTAGGATCTTAGAGAGCAGGCAGACCAAGTGAGCATTTTTATATCTTTGTAAGAAATACCCACAATATTCATCCCATTTTGGGGTGTCAGAAGGATTTCTGCCACTATGATAATGCAAAGTCAAGATACCCTAAATCAGAGAGATGAGCAACAGTGCTCGGGAGCAGACAGCAGGCACTGAATGCGGCTGTAATCAATGAAGGTTTATGCAATAAGTTGTTTGTAGTAGTATTTAAATCTCAGATGTCTGTGGAAAACATTAGCTCAAAGAACTTTCTGTCCTCAGTACTTTAGATTGTGTTCATTGAAACTGAACACAGAGCATCAAGTACTCTCAAGTTCACTTAAAGCCCATGCTAAGTTATGGCCTCAAATTCACATTTAAAGCACCAGGGAAAAGGAAACCTGACTTTCAAATAGTGACTGCAAGTCCTAGTTTTAAAGGTAGTAATGAAATGCCCATGGAGGGGAGCTGTGTATTACTGGTTTCAGATATGCTCCTTGGCTTGGAGAAAAACCAAAGCAAAAAGTTGGGAAAACCATTACAGAAGGGATTGGTTTCAGTTTGTTGAGGTTACCTAAGTCTTGCCCTGATTGCTTTTGTTCTTCAGGAGGCTAAGTGCTTATCTTAAACATGAGGGAGGCTCTTCACGTGCAGCAGTCACTCAGGCAATAGCAAAGACCCAGTAAGGATCTTAAAACACAAAAAAACCCAAAAACCCAAAACCCAAAGGAATGCAGTCCTAGTCTGCCCAGAAATAAGATTTTTTTAATCTGACCTGATTTATGGAAATAGTATTTGCAATACTATCGTTTTACCTTCAGAGAAGAATGAAGTACCTGAAGGGAGCCTACAGGAAAGATAGAGACAATTTACAAGAGTCTGGAGTGACAGGACAAGGGGGAATGGCTTCACACTGAGGGAGAGCAGGTTTAGATTAAGTGTTAGGAAGAAATTCTTTACTGTGAGGGTGGTGAGGCAGAGGAACAGGTTGCCCAGAGAAGTTGTGGATGCCTCACCCCTGGAAGATTTCAAGGCCAGGCTGAACAAGGCTCGAAGCGACCTGATCTAGTAGAAGGTATCCCTGCCCCATGGGAGGGTGGTTTGGAACAAGATGATCTTTAAGGACCCTTCCAACTCAGGCCATCATATGGTTCTATGAATTTCCTTCTTCAGACTCCAGCTTGCCATCTGTGCTTTGCTTTCCCTTGCACAGCCTGAATTTACTTTTCCTGAGGATCGATGAGCACAAAGACCGAATAGCACAGTGCAGGGGAATCTGGCAAGCCTCATCCTCCTGCTGGATGAAGTACAACATCTCCCTGTACCTGATGGCAAACTCCACGTTTTGATAGATTTAGGTGTTAAGTGCCAGTTTAAATGGTGGCACAGAGATTCAAGCATCTATAACCTATTGGAAATCACTGATTGCCAAAGGCTCTTTTTGCTAAATCTCATGCTTCTAGTCAGAGAAGTCTGGCCTTTCCATTCTAAAATTTGTAATTATTTTTGTATTTTTAAAATGGTTTTTCAAGTGTTACACCAACAGCTGATGGGGAAGCCCAGCCTGCAGCTGTTTGCACCTGCAGCAGTCCTTCAGCTGAGCTTCACAGCCTTCTAGAAGATTCACAGTGACTGGTGCTGGGGTAGGATGGTTTGACAGTCTGTAGGCAGTTTGGGTGTCTTTCTGCTCTGTGCCTGAGTGCCTGAACCACTCCTCAGGCTGATGCCCTGGGTGTGAGTGACCCACAGCAGCCATACTTCATGGCTCCCTGCAGCACATCCCAGCCTCGGCTCCTCAAACGGATTTTGTAGTTAAACTGCTGTAGATCCCTTGGGACTGATGTTATCTCCCTGCAGCATGACCTGGCCCTTCCCAGAGCCCCACTTCCTCCATATCCCTGTGTGTCAGCTTTCCACTTTGGTTACACTGCAGTTTGGATGCACAGGTAAAGTTGACAGATGATGTGAAACCCAAACATTCTTTACAATGGTGGGCACAGAAACAAAACTCACCTCTGTGCAGGAAGGCTTTTGCCTTCTTGCTTCAACCTGCCATTAAACTGGACCTCCTCTTGCTAGAGGATGCCTTCCCACCCCTAGGGCTATAAACCTTGAGGGCTCAAAAATCATTCCCTCAAGAGAATCAAAGTGAAAAGACTGCAGTCTTAGATTATTCAAAAAACCCCAGCAAAGTATGCCTTTGTTTTCTTCAGCTGATCTCACCTTATTTTGCACTGTTTATGCATTAACTTCATTTAAACCCCAACATTTAACACTCCAGAAATTAACACCTCACCTCGCCTGCTCAAGAAGGGAAACTCTACATGCTGAAGACAAGAGAAATCCATGTCATGCAGCAGTTTGGGCTGTCTTCTCTACCACAGCCTCGTCTCTCCCCTATTCTTGCTTGTGTATAAGGGTTCTAACATGAAGACGGAGGTATATTCTTTATGCACTGAGAAATTATTTTTCAATACATATTTATATGAACCGCAAACATATTTAAATGTAAAGTTGTCATTACAGTGTCAGCCATCACTCTAACTGCTGGAAAACCCCTAACCTAAGCAGTGCTTTTTATAACTCAACACATTAATTATATTTAGCATCCTTAATTATCTCTTTTCCATAGTCAACTCTAATAAATTCCAAACATTTAAAAATAATTTTCAATAGTACTGCTTTCTTTGCATATTTTCAATCAACCGCACAAATATCTAAATTAGCTGGTGATTATACTACATTTGGTTTACTTTAAAAACTGGTAATTAATTGCCCAATGCAACATTTTCTTTTTTAGTCTCCATTGTCCTTCCCCATCACAGCCCTGGAGCTGGGATGGGGTCCCAGCTTTCCTTTGCCACTGTGTCCCCACTCTGGCTGCCTGGGATCTACAAATGGAAATATAAATGGTGAGCAGCAATATGTTTAAAACTCAAATATACACATATATACTAGCCTTTTTCACTTATACACACTGCCAGCAGTCATTCTAATTGACTAACTGACTAAAAGGTCTCTACAAATGTCATTGAAATATTTGTAAACTTCTGTTGTAAATTTGTCTTTAAATACATTTTAATTTACTATAGTTTCTTTTTTCAATATTAAAAAGGAATACATTAGTGTGGTTTATGTTTGTTTTGTTATTTTTCTTTTAAGATTTACCCTCTCAGATGTATTCTAACTTAAAAATATGTTACCTCAGCAGGTCAGTACACATTTTATTAACAGTTCTTGTGATGCTCAAAAATTTTCAGTGAAATAAAATTCCACCCAGTAGAAAACTATTAGGAAGAAGAATAATATCCAACTTACATTAAAAGATAAGTGATTTTATATGTCTGACCATTTTTTTAAGTAATAAGCTGGTTTTTGTTGTGGATTATTTGGTCAGAGGGAGACAGAGGATTGAGGAAGGCAGAAGATTAAGAGGACTAGGAGTGTGCAGGGGAAACTTTTCAAAGAAAAGGGCAGAGAACATAGAAAGAAATTATAATATTCAGCATTTTCATTGATAACTTAGTTTTTTCTTCTGCTATAGTGGTGCATGTAGCACAGCATAGCTGCATAAAGCACCCACAAATAAATACTCCCCATACAGAAAACACGTGATGCTACTGAGGATCTTCAGAGAAATAAGACAATGGCTCAGAGATGGGAAAAATCAATGTAATCTCTTCCTAAAAGTAAGAATCAACAACTCATTCTGGACAGTTTCACATCTGTTAGAGAGAATTTTTCTTCTTGAATAACCATTGGGGTTTTTTTCTAGAGGACTTTCTGCAGCAATCTGCCCAGGCAGGTTCCACCTTACTACCTAGATATCCTGTTTGTGTTTGCTTAATGTATGGATTTAGTAGCGTTTTCTGATGGGACAGGGATGAAGAATTACAAGTTGAGTGTGAGCTCTGATACATCTCGTTGTGTGCTGGGCAGATGGGACCCTGATTGCCCGGTCACCTTTGTGAAACACTGACAACTCTGGATGAAAAAACAGTGTTTTTATTTGGAGATTGCTCTATGCTGGCTCTGTGGCAGGGAAAAAAAAAAAAAAGGTGATAATAAAACAGGGACTGAATTTGCCCTTGGGGTAGTCAAAAGAAGATAACATTTGAAGATAGTTGAAGAAATATTTTCTGGCAGATCATCTCATGTGAATGAAGGGAAGTGGAAGCAAAGAGGAAATATGCCTAGCAGGAACAGAAAAGAGATTTGTGTCTTCGGACTTTCTTTTCTGCGCCGGGACTCCTGTGATGCAGGTCTCTCCCTTCTTCCCATCCTTTAAATTGCTCCATACTGGGGATTTCTTACTGTTATTGAATACTCTCACAAGGATATGCCTGAGCAAACTCTCTCAAAAACTGACAGGCCAGAAAGCCTCTATGGCTCCTACGAGTGGTACCTGGAGCAATGCTGAAGAGAGCCAAGAGCCAGAGAATGGAGTAAACTGAGCCACACATGCAGGCAGATGTGGAGAAAACAAAGCCTCTCAAATATTGTCTCGATTTCTGTCTCCTGTGGCAGCAAAGAGGCAACAAACAGCTAGGAAAAACCATGACATGCTGGAAAATTCAGTATAGATACTTCTATGGAAGAGGATTAGGCACGCTGTTGATCAGAAAGAAAACACCATTCCTGACACAACTGCACAGTCATATTTCTACTGAAAGGACGGAGAGTAAAAGTAAAGGACAGAGTATCTACTCCAGAAATAAAAGTTATTTAATCTCTGTGAGCAGAAAGGAAATACACTGCCAAGAAAACTCGTTCATTACTATGAGAAAAATAATAGCACCATTTTACAGAAAGTTTACAAACTAGTTGCCAGTGGAATTGAGTTTCTTGCTGTCTTCACACAGTAGATCTAACTCATACCTAGGCATGGATCACATCAGGTCATTCACCTGGCAATTTGTGTGTCAGCTATTATGAAAATACTTTGATGACAAAGAAGGACTGTAGAACTCATTCAACAGAAGATGATTGCAAGGCACCCATGGCATCCTTTTCTGGCCAGTCTATGGCAACATGAATCTGTCCAGGCTAGGAGCTCCCAGAGGCTGGCATGTGAAATCTTTATTCACAGCCTGCAAAAGAGATTGTAAAAACTGATTGTATCCCAGAATTTTCTTGTTTTGTATCCTCCCTCATGAAGGAAACTGTGGGTACACCATCTGGTTTTGCTTTCCACATTGTGTGGCTACTAATACCTGCACAAAGTGGGCAATGGTGGGAATATTACTTTCTGGGTCTTTCACTGTCTTGGTTGTGTTTTGTACTCATTCTACACAGTGTTAATAGCAAAATACAAGGCAGCAGAGACTTAGACCAGATGACTACCTGCTCAAGTAAGTGCATCTCTGCATGCTGCTTTTTCTGCCTCTGATTCCTGTAAAGTGTTTTTTCCCTGAGGGATTATATTTTGTGTTATAAAGCCAATGCACATTTCCCCAGTACCCATGTTATTTGCACTGGATTGCAGCTATAGAGAAAACTCAAAAGGTGGATGTGCAACTAAACAATTCAGACGAGACACAGACCACCACAAAATATATTATTAACTAAAATGATGTTTGATTTGTAGCTGTGAGACCAACCCCTTTTGACATTCAAGGGAGCACAGCTATGGGCTGCCTTGAAAGCCTCCACACATCGATAGTTTTTCTGTTGCTAGGAGGAAGGGTTTTGAAGTGGGAGGAGAAGCAGAGTCCCTCTAGTCAACAGAAGGATCCTCATGTAAGGGTCAAGAGGGAGCAGAACTCAGAGAAAAAAATTCAGCTGACCATTCTGTACTATTCTCTATTCACTTTAATACCTACCCTTAATGATATGCTTTAAAGCTAAACCTCAGGAATGTCAGGAGTTTTTTTCTCATGGTGACATCCCATGTAGGCGGAATCTCTCGAGTTCTCCCTTTAAAATAGAAAGATGAATAAAGACTTGCCTTGGAGAAATTTCCTCTGGATTTGAGCTTGTTGGTGTGTTGTTTACTCAAATGATTTATGGACTGGAGATTAGTGAAGTCATAGCAACACAGAAATTGCCAAGTGAAAATAAAAACAGCCCTGTGTATCCTTATTGAACATAATCAAGGAAGAGCTGACAAACAGTGGTTTTTTCCCCATTATGCAGAGACTTGGTATGAGACAAAGCTGATTTTTGCCTTTCAAAACTCTTTGAGCAGTGTCTGGCATTCTAATAACTGTCATGATAAATCTGACTTCACCAAATAATGGGGTGTTTTGTGTCTTTCCATACCTTATATATAACCCTCAAAGACTTATTTCCTTCTGGAGAAATTACCATGTCCTTCTAGGAAGCAAGGGCTGGGAAAAGACTCATTCCCAGCACTGCCAGACTTGTTCTCAAGTGACACATGGTGAGGTTTGTCTTTCAGTAAAACTAGTGAAGAGCCATGGGTCTGAGCTGAGCTCATTCTCTGGCACCTCCAAAGACCATGGAGAGAACTTGTGCACCTCTGAACAGGGGCAGCACCTTTTAGGGTAAGACAAATAGCATCTGGAGGACTGCAGAGGGAGCCCACAGGAATACCTTTTGCAGACAGGTTCAGATCCTCCCCTTCCCCTTTTGAAGCTTCTCCTTTTTTTTCTATCCACAAAAGTGGGATAATTAGTATCACTGAACATGTTATGCCACTGTAGCATATCGAAATGACGGTGCTGCCTCCCACTGAGGAAAAACAGGGCAGAATGAACTTTACCTGGTTACTCTGTTTGTGGGTTCAAACACTGTACGAGACTTCCTTGACAGGCCCTACAGAAGAGGACTCCCTGTTATTTTACTTTTTCTGCTTTTGCACAAAGGTGTACACAATAAGGCGATGTCTGTCACGGCTGGACATTCCTGCTGCAATGCAGTTAATAACTCACTCCAGAGAGACCAACCCTGAAATTTGACCTCAGGAGATTTTTACCTTGGTGTGACAGGGAAGTGGCAACTTGATAGCATCTTTGGACACATTCATGAGTGGCCTTGAGAGAGAGCAGCCAGACTTTGGGATCACTTAGACTGTGGTGGAATTATTTATTTTCTTGTATGCAAAGAGAGAGATTCCTTTTACTTAAATCCTGTTCAGACAACGTAGGTAAGTAGAGAGGAATGAAGAGTATCTATGGGCCTGGGAACAAGAGGAAGAATAGATAATGGCATCTATGAAAGCTGTCAAACTCTAGCTGAGTGCAAGATCAGGGGAGATGTATGTCAGGACCAGTGAGAACAGCAATTTGTTGAAGTGGCAATTTAGGGCCAGAAAGATCAGTCCAAGAACTAGATTGAAAATGTACATCAATATCTTGCTGGTCTTTCTATATGTAGCTAAGTAAAAGCTCATCACCTTAAAAGGAGAGAGGAAGGACAGTACTTTTGACAAGTTCAGGGTCTACAAAGATTTCTTCAAGACAGGCAGATGCTGTAGTACTTTGGGGGACTGTCAGAGCGTCAAAGTCAAGAATCCAGTTGAGAAGTTGCCTGGAGGCTGTCAAAGACAAAACAAGAGTCTTGCACATAGTGGATCACCAAGTAGATGGCATTTGGCAGAGACGCAGACCTGCTGGTAGGAATCAGAGGCGAGTGCCCAAACTGAGCTCTATTCAGACCTTGGGTTGCCTTGCGTATCTTAAAATTACCATCGTAGAAAGCAATCAGAAGAGCTTTCCTCTGCTTTGTAAACCTTCATATGAGCTAACAGGTCCTCTGATGCAAGGCTCTTGTGACAGAGGGTTATCCCCGCTCTGATCCTCCAGTGTTTTCTCCTCCCTTAGATGCAACACTCCTGACCCCATTAGGCCGTTAGCAGCAGAAGCCGGTGTGTCCCCGACAGGTTACTGGGAGCTCATTTCCTACCACACAGCATCTCCCTGACTCACACTGGGGTTCTTTTGGTCTCGCTGCCTCTCCGCAGGTGGAGCTCTGCCAGGACAGCTCAGAGAAGTGACACTGCCTTTACCCAGTTCTTATTGTAGCAAGGAATAACATCTTTACTCAGTGCTGATGCAGTGGAATACTGCTAAACCCCTGGAAAGCCTCCAAATCAGCACATTTGTCTTTCCCATTAAAAACTAATACAGTACTACCAAAACAGAAAGCACTGGCGACAAAAACATATTTTTCCCACAATCTGAGATCCCAATTTACATGTAAAAGAAACATTGAATACAGATTTAATTCACTTTTTACATCTTCTGATGCTGTATAATAGGAATAACACCTCTTTCAAAGTAAACTAGAAAAAAAGGCAGACTTTCATGCTCTGAATTAAGATCTCAGCTCACAATTTTGGCTTCCTCGGCACACAGCACTAGTTTAGTTCCTAATTTCCTCTCAAGTGACTTAATGGTACTATATTGCTTAATTATAGCAGTTGCAAACTCCATCCTCTAGGAAGTATCACTGGGACCCAAACATCTGCAAGATTTTGAAGGAGGAAGATACCACATAAAATACCCATTTTTGTATTATTTTGTGTTTATTAGTCCATCACACATAGCATAGCTACTAAGCAGACAGAACAAGGCATCATTTAAACAAGAATTAATGGTAAGCAAATGCAGAACATTGAGTTACACAAACTCTCTCTTCCCCAAAGACTCCGGCTACAGAAGAGGGCACTTGCATATAACATGAGGTTTGAAACAGTAAAATACAAGTGGCCATATCTACCAGATCAGCCTAGCCCACTCCTCCCCTGGCCAGCCAGCATTGTTCTCAGCTCCTTATTTACTGCTGTTTTGCCACATCTTCTTTTAAATGTTCCAATCAGAATTCCCCTCAACACAAAACTGGGTTTCATGAGAACAAGTCAGAGATCAGTATGAGGAAATAATATTTGCCTGATCAGAGTCTCCACGATGTTTGAAACCTTAAAGCCTGATGGGTAAGAAGAAATTTCAAAATGCTTTAATGTAGTTGCTGTTGCTATAGAAACAATTTCCTGGGCCCCCATGCACCCTGTGCATTTGTCTCACTTGGTCCCTGGCTATCCAGGGAAAGAGGGCCTGTGGGGCTGGGAACAGAGAATGTGGGGGAACTCATCAGAGGTACCACAAGACCCTATTGTTTCACATTGCCTTCTCTGAAAAAGGTGTTTAAAAACAGACAGCTGGGGAGTGCTGGTCAATTACCAACGGAAGAGAAAAAGAAACATCGAGAACTAAATTAATCCTGATGGAGCTCCGGTGAACAAAGGAGATGCAAAGGAATTTGTGTTTTGCTGTCTGAAGAGCTTGGTCTGTGTGACCCACCTGCCTGGATGTTTCCTAAAGGCATCTGTTTTTTCAAACTTCATTATGAAAAATGTTAGCTACTGCTCTTAGGGTTTTTCTCTTCACTTTCTGAAAGTGATCAAATAGAAAACAGCTAAAGAAGTCTTCAATTTTCTTGTGTTTGTTCTGACTTTTGGAATAGCTGAATGACAAATTCATGGAAGAACAAGAGAAAGGATGTTGGCAATGGAAAAAAATCTTAGCCCAAGGCATTCCCAGAACTTTGTCTCTCCTCTCTGTGCGTTTTGTCAAATTATTAAAATGTTAAAACTGAGCAGGTAGTGCTTCCCTTTTCCATCATCTTCCCCGAGCACAGTGTTTAAGTGGCCTATTTTGAAAGGTGGCTTTTTTTTGTCTAAGCTGTGGGTATGCAATCGCAGTGAGGTCAATGAGAGGTCAGGCAATGCCAGTCAGCCAGGAGGTCAGGCGATTTCTTTTCTGTTCCCTGGAAAGAAAATACTTACCTCTCAGCAAACACATTTCTTGTGGGAAGGAAGAGGAATCTGAATGGGGAATTAGAATTTATGCATGCAGCTCCTATTAATTGTTAGGTTGGGTTGTGGGTATTAAAATTTGCCAAGACTTTTTAAAAAGTGCACGCTGCCGTCAATAGAGCAGCAGAACAATTCTCCACTTTCAAAATGCAAAAATGTCATAAATAAACACACAAATCCCCTAAAATAGCTGATGACATCTAACCCCAGTTGGTCTTCTGCTTTGCCAAAACTGTCAGCTAGACATAAGGAGCCTGTTGCTGCTGGTGCCTCTGTGTTGGTCTTTTTGCCTCCACTCTTTTCTCCAAAGACTTTCTCTGGAACAGCAAACTGTTAGCATAAGACATATTGAATAACTGTCTTCTGAAAGAAAGTTTCAATTCTTTCACTCCTTAAGAAAACTCAGTATGGTGGGGAACTTACATGCTGCTCTTTGCATTTTTTAATGAAGACACCTAAATGTTCTCAGCATTCTTCAGAACTGTGCTCCTCCTGGAAGAAATTTAAGATTAATCTGCCTTCACAAGAAAATATTCTCATATATAATTAATGAACTTTTAAATAGGATTTTGCAACCTTCTTGTTGCATGTGTCCTTTCAGGCACCTTGGCTGTTTTTCCTGGTGGCTTTAAAAAGACAAAGGGAAAGCTTTGGTTTATAGACTTCCAGTTGAATATTGAGAACCACCAGAGAGCTAGGAAAGATTTTAGGTTGAATCTACTTTATTTACTAAATAATACTATTTCTGTTTGACCAAAACCATTCCATAACAAAGCTGAGATTGAATGAATGAATTGAGCTGAACAAGTCTGAATTTTTTAAAGACCTGTAAGTCAAATGTCTACTAGCTTCCAGCAGAGCTCTTTCTAGAATCTTGAAAGTGGGAATGGCATCCTTTCTTTCTTAGATTGTGTACTTTTGCTGGAGATTGTTCAGAATCATTATTATTAATGATTATTGTCACTTTTAATCCTATTAAAGTGAGAGGACTTGTCTCCAGGGTTTTTGCAAAAATAGTCTGACATTTTTATATGGTCTCTCTTAAAAGTCAGGCAAGTGGCATCCTGGAACGTGCCTTGGAATAAAGGGAAAAAAGAGGTTGTATAAAGCATAGGCACAATGAAATAATAAAGGTGAATTTCTAGGTTTTCACACTTTTCTTTCATTCCACTTGATACATAAGGACAAGAATAAATATCTTCCTCATTTTTTTCTGGAGATCACCTTGGTAGGCTAAAGGAGAACACTTAAGAACAATCAGATTTATCAGACTTTAATTTAGATGCTGAATAACAGAGATCTTTTCCCCTAGACAGTTTTGCGTATGGTAAAGAGATTCTACAAAAAAAAAAAAAAAGAAAAAAAAGTAATAGCTTTAAATCCTCTAAGTCGAGGTATGTTACCCTCATTTTTTCAGGTTTAGTTTCTGTCAAGTTTCTGACAGAAATACCAGCTTTGCAGTCAGCTGCACACAATCCTGAAAAATCAAGACAGACACGGTTTACCCTTTAGAACAAAAATCTAAGAATCTTTAGCCCAACCCACCTTACTAATAGCTTATAGGGATAACAGATTTCGCATCATAAAAATAAATATATGGATTTGCTCCCCCCTCACCCCATTGTTTCATGTTTTCATGTCAGTTTTTACTCTATTTCTAGCTCCCACAATAAACATATATTGAGTGCTCAGTGTACACATTTAGTGTTTTTTCCCCTCTCCCATTCAGCCTCTTGCCACTGACTTTTCTTGGTTTACAGGTTGTATTAAGACTTTGGCTTCGTGGCTGTAGGGAGAAATCTCAGTGCAGACATGGAGCTTAGCAAGGGAGGGCTGTGAACAGAGTCAGCCAGAAATACTGACAGCAAGGAAGAGGTGGGCAGCAAGGCACAGAAGAAGAAATTGACTACTGGCAGGGTCAAGGATTAAAAACATATAATTGGGAAACAAAACCAGCAGAATATGAGATTCTCTGAAATGCTCTCTGACGTAAAATCAGAGTCCCAATAAAGACTGAAATAAAAAAGTTCTGACTTGCTCTGCTTTATGTAAAATTCCCTCTTTACCTTTCAGATGCAGATCAGGTACGGGGTGTTTCCCCTCCTTCTGTTCTTTAAAAGCCAAATTAAATCCATGGTTGTTTTATAGAGAAAATGGTAAGCTAAGGGGGTTTATAAAAAGATCCACAGAATGAAAGTTTTAGTCTTTCGACAGGGAGCTAACAGGAGTGCTGCACAGGCTCAGCTATCGCAACCTTTCTCCTGCAATAATTTTTACTGACCTCAGCTCCAATTTTATGCTCCTTACTCAGGCAAACGGCTCATTGTTTTTACTGGAAGCTCTGCCCATGTATGAAATTCAAAAGGAAGCTTTGAAACTGCAAAGACGCTGTAGAAATTCGTAACTGCTGGATTGATTTAAAGCAAAAGCTGGAGCAGTGATACTGCAAGGTGTCTGAGAGCTTGGGACAGCAAAGACCTCCATGGCCAGATACCCTCTTACCTGGCCAAATGTCCCCAGGACTGACCTGGATGTCCTGCCTAAAATACTGGGAGATGCCTGTGACATTAAGAGCTATATGTTAAATGACTTTGCAACATGAATACAGGCTGTGCACAAGTAAAATCCGCAAAAAATGGCATTCCTGAATGTAAAACAGTGCATTGGGGCATAAGTGATTTGCATCTGAGAAGATGTGTCTGGCATAGAAAAGAATGTAGTAAAGGATTGTTCAACAGCTCCACTTGAGTTCAAGAACCCATCAGAGGAAAGGGCTGGGGCCAGAGTGTTCTCTGAAGCTGTAACCCCTGGATGAACAATCTTCTCAGCACTTACCGATTTTGCAAGTTTTTAAGGAGCAGCTGTTAGCAGAGATACATCTTGCTTCCTTAGCTGGCACTTGTCTTAGCTCTTCTGAAGGAAAAAAAGGAGCTGCAGGGAGAGAGCTGGAGCTGCAGTGAGACCAGAAGAGACCACTGAGCATCCTCCAGATGCCACAGGCTGCAGGGAAAAGGCCATGCCAGAGGAAAAGCTCAAGTGAAGAATGGGGAAATGGAAAAGCTTTAAAGAGAACATTGAAGGGAAGCAGCAACAGCAGAATAGGCACCACTATTTTCATGTCTTTTTGGTTCTTATTTTGAATCAAAAATTTCATCACTGATCAGGCTTGTTATCTGTGCAGGGACTGCTTCAGTTCATCCACACACTGAACCAGGGGTCATGGAAAATAAGGACATGCCTGGTACAAGGGCATAAGCTGGTCCTCCAGCTCAATTATGTTAATTTGTGGGGTGGGACTCAGTGTCCCATGACTGCCCAAGAAGTAGGAGCAGCAGAAGTAAAACCAGGACTGGAGCTTGTGGTTGTACACCTTCTCCAGCAATGTCACTTTTAGGTGGCAGGATCAGGCTCCTTTTTGTCTATTTTTGGCTCTGTGTATTTGGCAACACAGATTCCCTGTCCTGTCCGGGGCTCCCAAGAACTTTAGGGTGGTGCAGGAGAATACTGGTGAGGAGTTGGGGTGATAGAAAATCCAGTGCTTTTGAAAAAATTGTCCAGTTCTAGTAGGGAAATGAGAAAAAAATGTTGTTTTCTGCAGGACTGTGTCAAGGTTGTAGCACAGCATTTTCCCATGGGGAGAGAGTACTTCCGTATTTCTGAATAATTGCACCCAGGAGCAAGGAAAAATACCCACCTCAAGTATCCTGGTCCATCTCTTCAATTGCAACAGTTTCTTCCTTTATCTCCAGCGGCTTTCCATGCAAAGCCAGTAACAGCAGCATTTCACCTACAGGTGTGGCTTTAGGGATCTGTCTGATAAAAACCATTAGGTGAGAGGCATCCTTTTCTCTGCAGTGCAGATCATAGAATCACAGAATAGTTTGGGAAGGGACCTTTAAAGACCATCTAGTTTAATTTCTCTACCAGGAGGAGGACATCTTCAACCAGATCAGGGTGGTTAAAGCCCCATCCAAGCTGAACCTGAATGTTTCCAGGGACAGGGCACCCACCACTTCTGTGGGCAATCCATTCCAGTGTTCTGCCACCCCCATTGTAAAAATTTTCCTCCTCTAATCTAAGTTGACATGCTTTTAGTTTCAAACCATTACGCCTCATTCTACCACAACAAGCCCAGCTAAATAAAGATCAGAGGGATACACAGCAGGTGGCTTCTCTTGGGTTCACGTGCTCACCTGCAGTGTGCTGTGTGAGGGACCTGCCTTCTCCTGCTGTCCAGTGCCTGCTGCACATCCTTGGGGTTAATGCAGAGAAGGGTGTGAGTGTGCTGAGGGATCCAGACAGCCAGTGGGGTGGGACTGGGAATGGGGCACAGGGCAAGGTACCTCTTCCATGGGCTAGGCAAGGGGAGAGCATTAACACTCCTGCATGCAGAAGGTGAGAAAACAGCAGATGTATATAGAAGTTCCAGCTGCAGGTAGGTACTCCACTTCTGCAGCTTTGTGGACATCCTACTTTTTCCATTTTTCCATTGCTTTTAGAAAAAAATCAAAATATAGGAGTTGAAGGAAAAAGGCCATAGTGGTTTTTCTGCTGAGTGAACTCAGAGTTGCTTTTACTCCTATTCCTCTATTCTGAGCTAACCATCAAGCCAAACAAGACTCAAAGTGCTGCCCACTGCAGAAGCAGGTGAAGTGATTTGGGGTTTATCATCTCAAAAAACCTATCAGTTACCAGGCCACATTGTCCTTGGTAGGACAGTGATTTCCTATTACATCATAAGGCAATTGGGTTTTGTTACTGGTGACTGCTGCTATTTACTCCCAAAGAATCTGTTTATAGGCTGCTAGACAACTGGGAAGGATATAGAAGCCAGTAAAATGTGTAAATGTTTAAGATGGCCAACAAGACTGTCTTCTACAGAACTCCTACTTAAAAGTTTGTGATGTTTGTTTGTTCTTTCTGTCCTTCCTAGACATCAATTTTCTCCCACAAGCTCTTGATTTTATTTTCTGTAAGCTTTGATGTACTTTTGCGAGCACCTACCACTGCTTCTTAGACCTTAGCTTCTTAACTAAAGCCATTTATTGATATAGTACATCTCTCAGTGAAGTAGTACATCAATAAATTAAAGATTAGTTCAGTGTGTCAGCTCTCCCAGAGCATCCTGGGAAGCATTTGCCACTCTGGAAGACTGTGGAGGCCACACAACATCCTCACGCAGGCAAGATAATAACTCTGGGAGATTTAAGCTTTAGCTCCACGACATCTCCTCCTGCTAAATATTTTTGAAAGTCACCTTTTAAACTAACTCATGGATTCTGCTTGCTACTGAACAAACAGGTGACATTAAGTTTGTATACTATATAGAGAGGTGTCCAAACCAATTTTCAGCTGTCTCTTACCACAATTTGTTTTTCCTGCTCTCTGATCTGATTTTATGCAGGCTACTTGTAGCAATAAACAGTTTTGTCCTGTATTTATATGCATCATGTTCCCTGTGTGACCCAAGCTCCTACTGCACTCCTGACAAATGTACCTGCAAAGTTTCATTGCACCTAATTGTTTGCAAAGGCATGGACTGAGGTGCATTGCTGCTGAAGAGGATGTCATCAGGCTTATCTTAACCATTTATGTGAAATACTTAAATGCTCTTTATTGCTATCTTTGCATTGGCACTCCTGCATTCCTTGGTGTTTACTTCAGGATTTTGTACTATTTAGTTGCTAAGTTTTATGCCTTGACCTTGCAGTCAATTTATAGGATTATACTTTAGACAAGTTTTCAAAATAGGTGGCAAAAAAAGTAGAGATCAAAACCAATATTTGCATTCTTGGACAGATGCTTTAGGAATAAATGTTCTGATGGCAGAGCAGTTTCCATTAATTTGATTTTGGAGATGCAGGGCTGTCTGCATTACAGAAGATTAAGTCTTCCATTTTGGCTTCGGTCCTTTCAGTATGAAAATGGCACCTTGTTCTTTGAATACATATCCATTTCTTTGTGCATCCCTCAATGAAAATGGACATGGGACAGCAAACTAGAAGTATTTTGGGCACACAAAAGCCTTGGTTACAAGAAAAATGGTACCAATTAGTTCCCTCTGGTATTTTGAAGGTGCTTGAGGAACATGACTTTTCCTCTGTTTTCTCCCTGCTGGTGAGACAATAGAGATTTCTTCTGAGGCAGTACTAGGATGGTGGCAACTACTATGAGGGACCAGGGCTTATCTGTGTTAGGTGTTATTATAAGACGTTGTTAGTGGTTTGGGGGTGGTCCTCACAAGTTGTTCCCTTCTACCATCCATTATTGGTGCTGAGCTAGTAAGCAGTCGCTGAAGTTTCTTGTCTGGGTACAGGAAATATTTGAAATGGAGGAACGAATGATTTGTAGTAGATAGGCCTTGTAATGAACATTTTGTTGTGCACAGATACGCATGTTAACATATGAATGTGGCCATTTGTATGAAGAGCCTTCCTTCTCCAAACCTTCACAGGGAACAAAAACCTGTTTGCACAAAGATTCGTGAATAATGAATATAAGCAGAGACATGAAGAGGGCACTTAGAAACCATGGTGATGGGTATAGGATAATGGTACATACATGGACAGATGGCCTTACACAGCAAATTGGAAATGAATGAGTGAATGAATGATCCTTGGTAAACCCTCCCTGAAAGCCTTTCCCAAGTGCTTAGCCCAGGCTACACAAGAGATAACCTGTAAGGTCATCTTAGAAAAAGCTCTACAGGTATTTAAATGTTTTGTGGCAAAATCATTGGCAGAAATACATCACTCAGGCTTGGAGCCTGTGGGAGCTATGTGTTCAGGTGAAACTTTACACTCTCAGGCTTGTTACTATTATCCATATTGCTTGTGAAATGCAACCTGATGGTGGCCAGAGTGCCTCAGAGGATGGAAGCTCTACATGCCCAAGCACATGGTCACACAAAGTTTTTGAGTCAGTCATAGTGAATGAAGTTGTACTAATCCTCAACTGCTGAGGAGTGCTGGAGTCTTAGGGACCAGCAACAAAGAAGAAATTATTTTATTAATTGCCTACCTGGCATTCAGCAATGGCCAGGTTTTCTCCCATTGCTAATGGACAAAATAGCAGAAAATTACTTAAAAAGGATGAGGCTTCTGCAAATTATGTTTCTGTCATCCCTGCACACAGAAGAGAAATACCTGATGCCATCCTACTTGTCCCAGGAGGTAGTTACTTGTGCACTTAGCTATGGTGGGTTGAGACAAATTAATCTCAGCTCCAGTGGGGAGTTTGCCTCATGAAATTACCGCAATTTGTGGATAATCTTTATCTGGTTGAAACTTCTCTGAGCTAAATTTCTCATCTGAAAATGAGTATACTCACACTGAGAGTGTAGTAGATACTTTGGTCTAAATCTACAGGGAGATGTTCTTGGGTGTGCCCTGGTGTCATCCCAAGGAATGAGTGAAAATCCCTACATGTTACCCCAGCAAAATGTGCTGTACATCCCCTGTGTAGACAAGAAAGGAATCAGAGAACTGTTAATACTTGCCTCTCAGAGAATTACCTGCATTTGCCCTGGTGTTTAACTCTGCAATGTTTCCCAAGAAATACAACAAAGAACAGTACTCGGACCTGTGTTTCAGCAAAGCTGGAGTGCAGGAAAAATGAGTAGCAACAGTTACACGCAGCGCTGACTCCTCTGCCACTGTGCAACTGTTTGCTGCACACATCTTGTATGTATTCACACCCCTAATCACATAATTAGGATGCAGACATTTATAAGTGAGGCTTTGGAGATTTATCCAAGTAGATACTTCTGCTATGTAGGTAACATGTAGCAGTTACCAGTTACTAGGAACTTTCCCCTATACAGGCCATTGGTGAGCTTTTGTTAAAGCAAAAAGTAAAATGTAAAATGTCAAGCAACCACCTCTGACTGACACTTGGGAAACTGAGCTGCTGCTGATTAGTATCCCATTTACAATTAAAATCTGGACTCCTTTCCTAATTTTTGTTGACGTGCTGCTGGTCTGTGAACTCCTAGTAGACAACCTGGATTTTTAAATAGTCCTTGCTTTGACTTCCAATTACCATACAATTAACAATTCCAACAATGCTGCCTTTTAATTTCATTGCTTGTATTCATTTTTCTGTGTGCTCCTAATTGCCATGCTGGCATGTCACTTGTAGACTCTGGTTTAGTACATCAGATGTCTGTATTTCTATTTAAGACATAGAAGTAGCTTGTTTATGTATCTATATTGGATCTATTCTTGCTTTTGAACAAAGGAAAGCTCTACATAGCTTCACAAGCTACTCCTCCCTTTCCTTAGTGGGCTGCATTTACTTGGAAATACCATGCTGTGATTTAATCACGGTGGTTTTGGGGCAGAAATACCCTCCTGTGGGAGTCTGTGCCAAAGGTCCCAGGGTCCTAAGCTGGGCCATACAGGCAGAGCTGTGCCTTTGTCGGTGAAACTGCTCAGGTATCTCAGTCTGTGGTGTGCAGCTCTTGACCATCCCCTTCTGCATCTCTGAGAACAAAAGCTTTAAAAGTCCTCGCAAACCACATTGTCTCTTCCTCCAAGAAATGCAACAAGAAGGAAAATGGCCCATTGCAATGGAAGCCAGTAAATTTTTCAGGGCTTTCAGGCTCTTATAAGATTCTGGCCCTTCATGTTTGATACTTTTCTAATAGCCTCAAGATTCTGAAAACAGATGGGGTCCCAGGAAAGCCATGGAGACACGGAGCTGAGTCAGAAGGAGTCAATGCCCCATGGAGACCTGTTCTGCCTCTGATGCTGCCCAGCAGCACCCAGCAAGGGAGGTATCTCACACGAAGCAAACAACCAGCAGTGCAGTTTGGGAACAGATGTCTGGTAGGAAAAAAAATGGGACAGGGCCCTGAAAAGTGTTACGATGTTGCTTCTTCATTTTAAGAAAAGAATTATGTTAAATTGTTGTCTATCACCACCCAGATTTGCATTAAATGATCCAAGGGATCCCTTCAGGCCCATGTTTCCATGAGCTTCAAAAACAGTCAAAATCCACTGTGGAGAGTGTTCCACTTATGATTCATTTGGGTTTGTTTATTGCTGTATTTTCCCAGGTTGATGCAATGTTACTTTTTCCCCTAATGCTGTTCTTGCTTCATCAAATACTCAGAGCTTTCAAGAAGAGAAGTATTACCTATTAGTGTGCTCAGGAAAGGTATTTAGCAGTCCTAGATGCTTAAACTGGTAATCTGACTGGTATTTAATGGGTGGTTGCTTAGACTGGTAATGTTTGTTTATTTTACAAGACTTCCCTAGTAAACCTACTCTTCTTGCTGTTGCTAATGCCTAGCAGAAGGAATATGGGAAGATTACAAAAACTGCCAATAATTTACAGGACCAAAATTCAGTCTCCTGGTACCTCCCTGATCTCTTCATTGCTTTGTTCCAGCAAAAGGCCCTTGGTAGCCAGAAGGACAGTGGTTCCTGAAAGGAATTTCAAAAAGTGCATAAAGTTGATATCTGCTTAGAAGTAATACAAAACAGGAGCATCTGCCAGAGACAGGAGCATGTTGCAGGCTTAGTAAAACAGCAGGGGAACCTGCTGTTGACCAGATTTGTCCATATCAGTGCAGGTGTCTCTGCAGTTAATAAGAATTACTATTTACACTTGTTTTCAGAGATTTGGAGACATGGGGATAATATAGATAGCCTGTAAGTCATAAAGAGCAAGTAGATAGGACACATGTACCCATTAATGTATAGTGTTACTCCTTGGAGTTTGTGATATTGAGACATTATGAAGTATGGTATGAAATACAGATGGCTCCGAATCTTGACTGCATTTGTTTAATTATAGCAGAACATATTTGGAGATAGATTTTTATCCTGTTTTCAAGATGAAAAAAAGGAAGAACAAAGTTATATGTAAACTGAATATGCTCAGAATTACCAGGACATGGCAGCTGGACATAAAGATTTACTGCTTATCTTCAGAAAAAAAACTCAAAGTGAATATTTATGCATAAGCAATAATTTTTATTTGACAAACTGTTCTGATCAGATGCGCAGCCATTTTTTTGTTGGTGTAAATGAATTTCTCTCCATGCATGTCAGCACCACAGAGGCAGATGCAAGGCTCCCAGATGTGTCTGCCTGGCTGTTCTGGCTGTGAAGGGAGAAACCAGAGCAAGGTTTCAGGATGAAATAAGGGGAAACCTCTCAAAAGAGGAACTTATTGAGCTTGGTACTACTTGGAGCCCAGAGAAGTCAGGCAACAGCTGCAGGGTCTAGGAGTGGCTATTTTGCTCTTTTTGCTTTTAATTCTTGCCAGCGGTAGCTTCACCCTGTTCATCCTCACCATCCTGGCTTTGCTGGACTCTGGTACAGGCAAAGTAGTGGTCATGGCCATACAGTACCAAAGTGGAAATATTGGAGCATCTGCACACATTTGCCTCCTACTGTCCTGGGGTAAAAAAAACCCAACAAAACAACAAAAAGACATTATCAGATGTGTCTTGTTTCTGTGAAGAAATAAGCCTTAGTGAGTATTTTCCTTTTGGCTCTACTCTCAAGGGTAAAATAGGATCACTTTCACTAAATAGCACCCTTTGTGGCAGGCTGGCTGCATTCTTGTTCTCAAACATAAATTGTTATTTTCCTTCACAATATCAGGTGGGAGCAAGATAAAACCTTCCTTCTGGGAAGCTGTATAATCTGTAATTCTTTCATGATTTCTTACTCTGTGGGTTAAATCCCATCCTACCAGAAAACACAGAGGAAAACCACTGAGTATGGTATACAGGTGGCTTTTGCCCTGGCAGTAGAGAAGTTGTCTTAACGTGTGGTACAAGTGACAAGAAACAACCTTTGGTTCTGGACTCTAGCTGGTTGGTCACCACATGATCTGTCACTGAATGGGGGGCCTTGATCACTTGGTGCCCCCACCATTCCTCCTAGCTCAGAGAAGTGAGGATGGGGAAATGGGAAAAAGGACAGTCCATCCATAACGGTTTGTTTTCCAAGATCAAGGTGGCAAATAAAAAGAGGGGGAAAGAGGAAAAGCAGGGCAAGGAAAGGTGAGTCTTGCAGGAATGGACCAAACCAGGAATGGGTCAGGATGGGTTTATGGACATGAAGATTTTTACACTTAACTCACCTTCTGGCTTGGGAAACAGCTTTAAAAAATAAATATGTAGAGCATGTGAGTATGTGTCTGTGTGGAAGAAGGGGAAGGGTCAAGAGAGAAGCCTGAAGTACTTTGTTCCATTTGGATATTTACCACTTCAAAATGCTGGAAAGGGACGATATCTTTCGTACTTGATTTTTTCTGAAGTACAAAGCAAATCCTCTCTGTATTAAACAGTGAAGAGCATTCTTGAGAGTAAGGACCCTTAAAGACTCTTGTGTTTTGTTTTGTTTTTTTCCTTCTGGGCAATGAATGACTGGTCCCTTGACACCACTAACTGTTTATGTAGAAAAGCTAATTTCACTTCTGCCAATAAAGTTCTCTTGCCAGTCTGAATTTCTCATTAAAATTAATATTCTTATTGTATGTCCCTGTCCTTTCCCTTGCTGAGAAAGAAGCTAATAATCTTTCATTCAAGGCCAAATTCCCACTTTTTCCCCATCCCAAAGCAAAGCAGGGGGAGAAGGTAATTGCATATGGAAAGGCACATTGGCAGGAGCACAGTTCTTCAGAGATGCGCCTCATTTCATGATAAGGAGACGTATTTCAGTGGCTGTAGGAGACCTTAGTTCACTTCTCTACTGGAAAAAGCTTCAAGCTTGTATCTCATGGGGGAATACCATAACTAACAGGCCAGGGACTGCAGGGGATTGTTCCCTATTTGCCGCCAGTGAAGCAGCTCAATTTTGTTAGAGAGAAATAAGTAGCCAGGGAGAGCAAGTAAGGAGGCAAGGCAGGGGGATTAGGACACTCACTTGGGATGTTTCAGTTCCCACTCTACTTAATATGAAAACTTCATAGAGGCTTTAGATGAGGTGTTATTTCCTCCACTCTCTCTGCCTGGTGTGATGCTGGAGCTGTTAAGGGAATACTTGCTGGAGCATTCATCAGAGGTGGAGAGGATAAGGTGTTTTGAGGAGCCTGTTGGCACTTTTTGTGAAATAGGTGGGACTGTTTCAGCATCCCAACTGTGTGATGATCACTGTGCATGGGGATATGTCAAGCAGAAAGGGGAAAGCTGGGAACCAGATTGATTTGGGCTTACCAGGCCTGAAGGAGAAATTAGAAAAGTCTATGGCTCTAGCCCAGGAGGATTGTATGTCCAAGTAACCATGCATACCTGATGTTTAGGCCTACCTGCATAGGTAAACCTGAAATCCTCCTTCAGCCACCATGGGAGATTGTTCTACCCTTACACACACAAATAACACCACCACCCTGCTGTCCTCATGCCTGAGGGAAAATTCCCCTTTCCTAAGCAGACTAGTTCACATTGGGGTTTTCTCTCTGTACTGTTCAAGCTAAAAGGCCTGTTCAGGGACATCAGGAAGGATAGAAGCATGACTAGAACAAATCATCCCATCAGGTGGAACTATAATAAATATACGCTTCAGATTTCTTTCCTCTTTTACATCTTCTTGCTGTCTTTTGGGCTCAATTTTTGAGAAGGAGGGGAACAAAAGGGTGGCTTAGTGAGTTTAATGGGTATCTTAGAAGTATGCTTGGAAATAAGACCTAGTCTTTCAAAAATTGTCTAGGAAAGCAATTCCTCACAACACTGAGAACATCACTAATGCTAAATGTTCCTTTAATTCTAATTTTGAGACACCTGCCAATCTTGTAAATTAAAGATTTATTGCCTACAGTACTCAGATCACAACCTAACACATGTTTAGCTGCTTTGCTCCATCCTGTTTGGAGTCATTCCAGAGGCTAAGCCCCTGTATTAGAAACATCACCAATGCAAAGATTGAATGATCGATCAAAGCAATGCAGATTATGAATTCTCTTATGCAGTCTTCCATAAAAGGGACCTAGAGAAGCAGCTATGTTTTCTTCTGTTTATTTTTGGCAGACAGATTTATGTCAAAGATTCCCTGAGACTGTTTTGTAACAACCTGTGTCCTTTATTTAAGGAGGTAAATTTTACCAGGGTAAATATTTTTCAAGTGAATGAGAAAATGACATAACTAAGACAAGACACAGAAACGAAATGTTCTGCACAATTCGTCAGGATAGATCAAAGATAGCAAAGGGAAAAGGTATTTCTAACTTCAGAAACTCCAGAATAAATAGACTGTTACTGATGCAAACTCCCTCAAGAAAACAAATAGGATGCACTTTTGCTCTGTTTTGAAATTAATTCTAAGTCCAAGGAATGGAATACATAATGTGTGCAATAATTTCAATGTGAATCCCAGGGATATTAAACATTAAATCTGGGCTGAGATCTCACATTATAAAAATTATTGAGAGCATGTCATTAACATACATCATTCAGCTACTTACTGTATTTGAAGAGCCTAGGTTTATACAAATACATCAGAGTAATACTTTGCATTCCAGGGCGTGACCAAATAATCAAATTACAAAGAACAAAGCAGTTAGGGCTTGAGATAGCATGGTAAACACTACAACCCAAAGGATCCTCTGCTGTGGATCAGACCTTGCTCTCCACTGACTATCTGCAAAATAAAGGAATAAATAGGTGAGACATCAGGGATGTCTTTTTCAGACTCCATAGATATCATCCAAGACTTTTACACAAAGATCAAACCCAGCAGTCCAGCAGGAAAGAAAACAAGCCACATCAGGTGCTGCTCCACTTGTTCAATTTGCCTCTCAGCCACTCAGTTTGAAGTGTGGCTGATTATTGATCATAATGTTTTCCTCCTCACAAACTTGTCTCTCCTTATCAGTAAAGAATATCCACCCTGTTGTCCTACAGCACTTTTTATGTTTCTGGGAGCTTTTCCTATTCTAATGTGTGTTGTTCTCTAGATACTGCAACAAGGGAAAAAATGTGTTTAAATCTGCATTAATCTTCTGAGAACTGAACTTTTCATTAACTCATGGAAGAAGTTTGTAAGGAACACAGCAGAAGATTCTTTTGAGCCTGGGTCTTTGTATTTAAGTTCTCTGCTAGAAAACATGGGTCTGTTATCACTGATCCTCTTTACTGTATTGCATCTCATCATAAAGTTGGGTAGCTTTGTGACTCCTTTAGATGTGAGCAGGATGCCAAATTTCTATATAATTTGAACTAGGAGGGGAAATTGATGATGGAGATGGTGTATTTGATAAAATTCTGTTTATTCATATATATGTACTATATTTACATAAATGTACCAAATCCTCATTTCTTGATATGAGAAGGATCCAGAGACAGGCAATTTCATTGCTTGAAGCTTCTTTGCAACTCCCTGTGAAAAATAAAAGTATACTTTCCACTGTTCTTGGGTCTTGTTGACTCATTTTTACCCCTGCACCCATGTTTCTCAAAAAACCACAGAAAAGCCTCTTTTCTGTGTCACATTTTTTCTGTTGTAGATGAAAACACATGTTTATCTACCTCTTAAAGTTATCTTAAAGGCTGACAGCTAGACACAGTGGTCTGAAAGAGATAACCTGACCTACATCCTTTCCCTCAACACAGATCACTGAAATGGTACCACTTTATTTTAGTCAAAGTCATGATAAAGTTTTCCCACATTTTAACAAAACAAAATTACAGAAAAGTTAAGCTTTCCCACTTTTATAAATTTGTTTCAGCTAGCCTGCATCTTCAAAAGGAATTTCCAAAGATCATATGTGGAATTCCTTTCTTAGTGTTACTAGGTCTGATAAACTCTACCTCACATATTAGTTCAGCTATTACCTCAGTTACTCACAGTTCTTGTTCAAATTACAGAGATCCCAGTTTCAGAATCTGTTTTTTCCAGTTTTGGATGCCTTTACATTCCCCAGATATTCTCTCCATTTGAAATCAATTAGGAGGTTCTGTTTTGAATCTCCCAAATCCCTAGACTTTTTGGCTTGTCTGGTCTAATAAATGTAAGGTTTCAGGCAATGTCTACAATTCCTTCACATTTCAACAATTCTATTACACTTCCAAACCCCAAAATTCCCATTATTGTTGTTAGCTGTCCAACATAAAATGAAAACAACATGCTGCTCCTTTTAGACGTCCATGAGATTTGCTTCTTCAGTTTGATGTCCATCCATTCCCTGAGCTGAAAGAGAAGTTCTCAATGAAGCAATGGTGGTCTGCCCAGGTGTGCAGTTTAGGAATGGTGTTCCCCAATTAGATGTTCCCACTGACACATTCCAAACTATATGCCATTCACTTACTCCCCCCTTCCCTGTCCCTCCCCTGCATTGGGTTGGAAAGGAGAATTGGAAGCACAAATGGTAAAGATCGTGGGCTGAGATAAGAACAATTTACTGGAAACAGTGACAAGAAAATGAACAGTTAACAGCAACAATATTATAGCAGAGTGAACAAAGGGAAACAATTCACACACAACTGCTCACCATTATTCTACAAGGAAAACCCTGACAATACCTGGCCATGCCACCACTGACTGGGAGATCGTCCTTTCTCCCACCTCTAGCAATGATGTGAGGTGGAGAAACAACCTCCAGGTCCTGGCTACATTTCATTTCACAGGCCCAGTTTTCAAATGAACTTCACATTACTCTCAGTTTTGTTTTACTGGGACAATTTTTAAATTTTATTATTTTTCAATACCATCATGAGGCAGACTTGTATTCTCCTTCCCTGTTACAGAACTGCCCTTAGAGAATTTGTAGTGACTGTCTTTCATCCCTGTCACCAGAAACTGCTTTCTCCCCTGGTTCTTCAAGTGCAAGAGGAGAATCACAATTTCCATGGTAAACTTCAAAAATCTCTTGGAGTGTCTTTGGCTGCCATTCCCTGACCTCTGTGTAAAAGCCTAAGGCCAGTTGCCTAAATCCAGTTGACCATCTTCGAATTGATCCCTCTCCAGTTTATCCTTGAAAGACCTCACTGTCATCTGCACATGCCAAAACCACAAGTTTCTGCAGAGTCTCTTACAGTTCCTCTAGGATTTTCTGTTTCCTTTTCTTTTTCTTTGGACTTTTAGTTGAACCTGGATCAGCTCAGGTCTGCGGACAGTTTTAAGCAAGAAGCAAAGGTTTGCCTGAAGACTGTTTCTGGGAAATCAGAGCCGTGCTACTCTCTGGACATGGCTATTCAGGTTGCTGCTAGAACTCAATCTTCCTCTCTGTACTCACCAGCTTTCATCCAGTCCATGATGTTATACTTAGCAAAGTAAATGTCAAACAGAGTGTTCCCTAAAAGGTATTAGGTATTTGCATTATTTGACCTCAGAAAGTCCAGCCTCTCCAACGGAACTCTTTGACTTTGGCAACCAAGTAAATGAATTGCAGTAAATGGTTTTGCCAAAGCTCTCTGACTGGCCCAACTGAATGTCCAGATGGCTGGCTATCATGATGGGTCTGTAACCAGACATTTCTTCCTGGAGCTGAAATTCAGCCAGTGAGTCCTTGCTCCTCTTCATCCTTGCTGGTGGGTTCCCAGCTGGTGACTCCCTGTCTTGAAGCACCTATGGAAGTGTCATTGCCTTTTACCTTTTTGGCGTTACCAATTCAGACTGGAAGCTCTTTAGCCTTCCCAATTTGTTGGGACATTTTGCAGTCATTACTCCAACAGAAAGTTCACCTTTGCCTGCAAATCACTTCAGCCATTTCTGGGAAATGTCCAGATACTGCTGTAATTATTTTTGTAAAGTTTCCAACTCTTGTTTTAGCACCTTCTGGTCTTGCTTTAATTCTTTTTGGCTAGTTTGTTTTCTGAGAACAGATTTGTTATTGGTTCAAGAAGAATAAGAGCTCATAATTTCTCTATTTGAATGGCATCCCAGTGTTGACACCAGGCTTTTATTTTGTGACCTGACCAGGTATTCCAATTAGAATGAGAAATTGATGGGGGAGATGCTTCAGATATAATTCTGATAATTTATAAGAATGTACAAAGTTCCACTTTTTTAGGGGAAGTGTTAATCATACACAGATTTCTTGCCCACAGCTCTTTCTGCTAGAAACCTGTCCAAAAAAAACCACAAACCAACAAAACCCCAAACAAAAAGAAACCCCACTATTATCCTTCCTTGGGGCCTGTGAGAAGGTCACAGATCTGCACACCAAAGGCAGAAACACCTTAAGGAGACACTTGCTCCAGCCACAGACAGGACAAAAGTGTAATGTTCTGAAATCAGTGACAAATAGAAAAATGTCTAAATAGTGTAGAGTAGGCAACTGTGTGATGGGGTTAGAGGTGAAAGGCATTCTGCTTTTCATGGCTATTATAAGATCCACCCCAAACGAGAGCCTATCTTGGGCCCCCGTATACAATAGCAGCTTGTTCCCTAAGACAGGCACAGCAATGCTGAGAAACTGTGCATTAGATCTGTTCAGATGGCTGCATCTTCTGTCTCCTTGTACACCATCTTTTCTGCATAGCTCCATCTCAGCAAATCCTCTCCCTCTCTAACACTCCTAAGCTTTTTATGTCCCATATTCAGATGGAGACATGCACTAACCTCCTTTTACAGATGTCTTAAATGAAGGACAACACTGAAATTTAAGCTTAGTACTTATCACCATGTAGACACAACGTTTCATCAGCTAGCTGGCAAAATATCTGACAACTGTTGAAAGAATCGAGGAGTCATGATTGTTGGCCAGAAGGGCTTATGAGTTAACAGATCAAAACAAATTACAATCAATGCTGAGAAGAAAGAGGGTTTGGGAACACTAGTGGTGAGAATCTCAGGATAGCACTCCCATGGGTTTTAAGGCAAGACCTGGAGGAAGGAGATGGGAAAAGCTAGCTCAAATGCCATGAAAGAAGGCAGAGAACAGAGTGGAAGAAGGGGTCATAGGGAGCACCGTGAGCAGCAGAGTCAGAGAAATATGTGATCAATGAGGGAAACAGGATTAAAGGAGTGCAAAGATGAGATTGTGAATGTTCCTCTAACAAACAATGAAACAGCTGAAGTTGATACAACACTTTCTTTTGATTCCTAAATACAAACAAGGATTGATGATTATTATGAACCAGGATAATGGCTGATAAAGAGCACTGTTTATTACAAGTGTTGTTAACTTCCTCAGCCTTGGGAGAGGACAATCAAAAGGGCAGTATGGGCAAGACACATAGAGGACTTTGCAGGACTGTGGTGAGAAGTGAATTCTTAGAGCAGAATTTCCCTACAGGAGATGATCACTGTCCCAGACACTGACATAATTCCAGTTTGAATGCATCTTCATTCATCAACATCTTAATTTAGTAGATCTACAATGATGCAGACTGTTTTTTTTTTGTTTTGGGTTTTTTTTGTGTTTTTTTTGTTTGTTTTTGGTTTTGTTTTTTTTTATTTACTTTGTTTTGCTCAAAACACACATATTGAGTTCCAAGTAAGAAAAGACTAAAAAACTGTGAAAGATTCTTCAGGGTAGAGATCAGGTGGTATACATGATCAAACAAAAGTGAGAAAAAAGTGGTATCTGGAACAGTAGTTGGATACACTGCAAAAAGAAGGAAAGGTGAGGTAAGTAGAAAAGGTCATTGGGATTAATGAAATCCAAGGTCAGAACAAACAGCTGTGATATACTCTGGTGATCATCCTCTTGACCAAAACGACAGGATTGCACACACAGATCCCTGGACAGCATGTTTCTGAGGCTGTGCCAAGTATCTGGAAAGATGACTCCCCCCCTTAACCCTTCTGATGTATTCATGGCACTGCCAGGGACACATGCAGCCCCAATGGCCCCAGTGACACATCAGGCATGCACGCCCAACACCCAATTTGATCTTTCTTCTAATGCCTCACTTCTTTTCCTGTCCTGTGGATTGCACAGTCTTCTCCACTTCCCACAAGTCTCAGATATAGCTTTTGTTCCTTGCCCTCATCACACTGTGGCTTTTTATAAGTACTGGCATTTCCTTGCAGATTCATACAAGACCCTTCTTTTCCTTGCCTGTCCCAGTTTCTGAATTCCTCTCCAAGGTCAGAATTTGTAGCACACAACTGTAGATCAGCCAGCAATTCCAGTGTCTGTGACTTGCGGTTCTTCCAGATGTACCTTCTTGGTCAGCAGTAAGCCATTTCCATGGGGTTTTTTATGACTAACCAGGTACAGCCACTAGCTAGGTGTCTGGATACAACTCTGACCATGTCCTTGTGGAGTTCCTCATGCCACTATGAGATTAACATAGTATTTTAGTTTTCTTTTGTCTGCTAAACTTTTTACAGTTTCAAAGGAGGCTGGATTGGTGTTCCACAGGCTGTGAAAACTATCTACCTTTCCTGTTGCAGGGGCCATACCACTTCCCACTGTGAATGAGTTCCCAAGCTTTCTGTCATCTCCCATTATGGATATAAGGGAAGGCACTGTCCATACCCGAGAATGCTGCAGTTTCAATTAGAAACAAACACTGGCTGAAGGTTGATGCAGAAAGGTCTTGGGGGGCCATGAGTAAAAGGTGCTGGGGAAGATGAGATATAAGAAAGGATATAAATAAGGAGTAAGATGCAAGACAATTTTTTTGGTAATACAATTTGATGGGGTAGAAAGGGAACATGTATGTTCAAGAATAAAGAGATGACATCTGTGAACTTTATGCACCATAAGAAAAGTAGATGAACGGTCTGCAAGGTTTAGTGATGGGGCAGCAAAGTGGCTGCAGGATTGGCTGCCTCTTTGGACATGAATTAGGAGTGAGAAAGAAAACAGAGGTAAGGCCTATAACACTGCAGGAAAGGATGAAAAGGCAAAAAGAAAGGGAAGCTAGGAAAAAAAAAGCAATGCGTGTATATGCAGAGGGGATTTAGCAAATTTCTTTTGTTAGATAGTTTATTAGCAGGGTATCAGAAAATTATGCAGACATAAAGTTACTTACACAAGAACATTTACAATATAAATGCAATTTTCAGCTTTGAGTTTCATTATCTAGTGGGTAATAGCTCGAGTATTCTAAGATGGATTTTAATTCTGTCTAGCATGTACAAGTAAATGACAATTTGCAGTGTTTGGTGCAATGGAATGTATGCTGTTTAGATTCCTACATAAATTTACATTTTATTGGCAGCCATAGCATAAACAGGGTGCCCTACCTGTTATCTTTTCATAGAGGATTCTTGTTGTGTTCAACCTGAGTGTTGCAAAAAATATAAAGTCATTACAGCATCTGGATATTTTTCTACACTTTGGGGTTTTCATCAAGATTCAGAACCATTTTCAGAGAGTGCATGCCCTAAGACCCTCTCTGTCACTTACAGAATGCTGCAAATTGACTCTATCACTTTACCCGCTGCTGTAAATTGGCTCTGAGCACACATAATGTGTCAGGTTTGCCTACTCACTTTCAGTTTTCACCCGCCTCTACTGGGCATATCTAGGAGTAATGGGATGAAATTGAGCAAAGGAAAATTTAGACTGAATATCAGGAAAATTTTCCTAACAGTGAGATCTATTAGAATGTGGAATAGTCCCCCAGGAAAAGTGATGGAAACCCCGTTGCTAGAATCATTAAAAATAGACTGGAAAAAAACCACAGTAAAAATACAGTAGAAAATAATCTGCATTGTCAGGGGATGGACAAGATGATTCCCTAGGTTCTCTCAGGCTCTAATTTCTAGGATTTTAGGAGCTGAGCTCCATCAGTATTAAATTCCCTGAATGCCCAAGATCATCTAATTGAAACAATAGAAAGTTTGTTCATAGGCATGCCAGGGAGAGTGCTCAGTAATGATCAGGCTGCATTACTGCTGAGAGTGTATCACTTGATCTGCACTGTACAAAGAAACAAGCAAGGGGACAATTTTTATCACAATTTACCCTTTGCTAAAGCTGTTCCTGTAAATCAAATATGCTGCCTTGATTCAGCATTGCTGATGATATAGGAAGCAATCCTTGAAGCAGGTAATAATGAGACCAGATCGCAGTTTGTCGTGGCGGAGTTTTGTATCAAAAGCTAACCACACGTGTTCAGAATCAAAATTTCCCTCTGCAACACATGTACCTTCTACCATAGCTCTGTGCTCCTTCCATAGCACACACATGCCATGCACTGCCATTTCATTTGCCTGTGGAAGACTTGCCTGTATATTGAGGGACAACAGATTACCTTCACAAGGAAAAGACACTGATTCTGAGTTTCTCTTCTCTAAAGTGAGCTCGCTAATAACATTTCCCCATTCTTATTGCTCTTAATATTTCACAATCAATGTTGAAATCTCAACAAATGAAAAAAAATTAAAAACAAATTGCCAAAGCAATACCAGGTAGTGCAGCCATACCTGAAGTTAGTGCTACTTTCTTATATTCATCAGTATCAGTCACATCCCTCCTTGCTGTGAGTAGGACACCAAAAAACAGGGAGGGAAAAATAACTTGTCAAGTTAACCATGCAGGAGAACAGGCTATCCTGCAGCTGGCTGAAGAAGCCACAAGTTCATAAAATACTTTTATTTTTTTGGGGTGGATTGCTATGATGATTTTCTTCTCACTTCTTGCTATACTCTCAAATCTCTGATGACATGCCTGTTAGAGTGGGTGCTTTTCTGGGGCCAAACATGAAGACCCAGAAGGTGAGTGAGTTGGAGCACCATTCTTGTTCTTTTAGCACAGAATTCTCCTCTGTTTCTGTGCACATCCTGGAAAAGCATGCTGGAAAGACCCTTCGCCTTATCACACAGCAGGGCCTCTGTGGGGAAGTTACATACTGTAATAGGTTTGTACTTATATTTCCAGGGCTGGCCAAGAGAAGTACATTGGGGAAACTGAAAATAACTAAAGCAACTGCCTCAGTTCATGGCAACCGATTCCCAGAGTTCCCTTCTCAGCTTTTAAAAGCAGCAAAACTTTATGGCTCAGACTTCCAACCCTGCTCTGGATGCTGCATCTCTGCAAAGGGAGGTGAAGAGGAAAGGGCTGCAGCCATCTAGAGGGTCTTCAAGGGCTGCTTATGGCCAGGACACCTCTGCTCACTGCATGCCTTGGTTTGGCCACACTCTTGGAGAGAGGGGCACTTGGGATGCCTTGGGGGAGAAGCCAGACAGCATCTTCCTATCCCTTCTCATGGCTGTCACATGTAGCAGATTCAGGACTGCAGAGACATGAGCCCAGCAGGTGTGGGCAGCCCCATGGCCAGCCTGGGACACTGGACGGCACCGTTCAGGCTCTCTACAGCTCTCACAGACCTCTCCTGGCCATCCCCCTGCTCCTCAGCCAGTTCCATTCCCTAAATTAAGGCATCCATTTTTCCATGTCACCTTCCCAAGTCTGCAGGTTCCAGTCCTCAGCAGCAAAGCCCCAGGCTCCCTCTCCTCCTTCAGGGGCTGCTCTTCACACATGCGATGTGCTTATGTGCACGCATAATGCAACATGTGAACATGCCCACTGCTTGAACAGGAACAGCAATAATGTCCTCCTCCTCCTCCTCTCCTTTTGAGGACTGGGAGGGTCTAATGAGAGCCTGGAGGTACCAGGAGATAATAGGACTGCCTTGTAATTTCTGACTGCCTATCCCTAGCTGATTCAGATCATTAGAGCTATTTTGCAACATTCTCTTAATAACCTTGCAGACGCTCTCGCCCAATGCTAAAATCATACACAAAAGGCCAAGATTTAGGGAGATGAAGACAACGCTGATAATGAGTCCTGGATTGATTAAAAGTAAATACATTTTTATTCAGACAAAAGGGCATTTGTTACCACAAACATTTCACCTTCAGCACAAATAGGAGTTGTGCTTGCATTTACTGAGGGATTATAGCAGCACTACAACTAATTACTTCCCAGCAGCTATTGGCCTCAGGTTAGATGTAAGCTACTTCTGGCAATCTGTGGTGTGGGCTCATGTAAAAGGGGGCCTGTATTTTCATTGTCTTGGTAGAAAACAGTGCAACAGTGAGGCATGAGTGAATATACTATGCATAATGCAATACAAAATAAGAGCTTATTACAAGGAGAGGACTCGAGGAGATCAAACAACATTAGTCCATCCCACCATTTTATGTTATGAGGGAGATATTAATTATTCTGTTTGCATTTTGTAGATGGCCTCAAGTTGTACAATTATCACATAGGAAGATGAACATTATTTGCTGGAGACAGATTCCAGATTTAGGCTCCTTGATTACCTTTACTTGCGTTAAATCAATTGTATATTCCTAATGTGACCCATGCAAACAGTAAGTTTTTGAACAGTAAAATGTTATTTGTCTCTATATCATTTACCAGACTTTTTGTGTGAGATTTTTATTTTTTTTCTGGAATCCCAACACAGTCACATCTTTGCATATTCTCACATGATCTCTGTACTCTCTACCCTTCCACCTAACATTTTGCTAAGCTGCTGGCAAGTGATGAGATTACTTTAAAATACCGATTAGGATTCAAAGAAGGAGGTTCCTCCAGGTCTGGGCAATGAACTGCTCTGAAATGATTGAGTTATTCATAACTTTGAGCTGTTACAAATTACTGCTATTAACCAAATTCTGTAATTACAGCAAGTAGCTAGGTCTTGTAGCATAATTTATGATATAGATAGCTTTTAGCGCATGTCTTAGAGCATTAAAACTTAGGTCATGCAGATAAATGGCTTTTGCAGTACTGTGAAAATATGTGTTGTTTTCTAAATTGGGATCTGATGTAGATCATAATGAAGCAAAACATTCACTTTGGATGAGGGACAAGTTCTTACTCTGATTAAAATAGTTCAAGGATGGTGTCTTCTAGCCTAAGTGAATGCTTTCACAGGATTGACTGATTTTCACCATGACAAGATGAAAATCCTACTTGAAGGCCTCTCACCAGAAAGTTTGTTTAGACATGTAGCATCATTTGTTTAGCCTGTAGCATCAAGAAATTGTTGACTGACACTAGTTAATCCATTTGAGACAAACCCTGGGGCGACTGGTCTCAGGGACTTTGTTATGGAGCAGGAAGAGACCTCGGAGTACCTCAGCACAAGCATCCAGTGTGATGTCACCAAGCAGAAACACACTACCACAGACTGGCCACTTCTCACACCTACACAGCAGGTGCGGGCACCTCTGGGTCCCCGTCTGTCTTGAGCATAGAAAAATAAAGAGTACTTTAATTTCAAAAAACAACAGATATTCAAGCTGTTGGGTTTATTACTCTTAATTTCTGGAGGTCAGCATACAAAGTGTTGCAAAATGCCTTCCATGGCTGGCTGTAACACCTGGGCATGAAGCTGGTGTTCATTTTTCTGTTTTTTAGCTGCAGTAATGACAACTCCAGCCCCTGTTTGATAGTAGCCGCACCCCATCATTCCCTACACCATGAGAAGGAGGTCTTCTGGAGAGTATTGAAACCTGAGGTTTTCCTGCACTTGCATTATCTTTCATAGAGTCAGTAAGAGGCAAATAGCCCTGCACCCAGCCCAAGCAGAATGAAACAGTGATTTATATTTCCTATCCCATATTTTTGATCTTTCTGTTATATGAATAACACTGAGCTTGTTTAAGAGTAAAGATAGATGTATATCTTTTTCTGAAAGCAATATTATAAAAATGATACCTCCTTACTCAGCAGATCTGCTCTTGTGTGTTGTGGACCATTGCTGACTGTGTTCAGAACTAAAAAGTTTTTTGTTTTTAGTCCTGCAAAACTAACCCTCTTCAGGACAAGTGAGCTGGTTCCTCTTTATTGTATCATTAATAAAACTCGGTAGTCCTTATCAGTTAATCAGCCAGTCAGTGCACACACTGATTCTTAACAAGTGTTCCTGGATCTCTCCCTTTTTCATATGTAGTGTTAGCACGAGTGAATTTTCTCCTTGTGTAAGAGGCCAATGTTTGCAAAAAAATAATGCTTTCATATCTTTGCTGGCAGAGATTTCATGACCTGTGAGTGATGCATTGTAAGGAAAGAACTTTGTGTTGCCTTCTGAATGTGACTGAGCTTGCAGTGGACAAAAAATGACAGTTAAATAGCAGAAATCTACAAAAATCAAGCTTCCACTAAGTCACATTGGAATTTAAATGGGAAAGAAGTGAGCAAAGAGCTCTGGATTTGGCCGTGAGAAAGTTTATGCACATGAAACATGTCTTAAAACTGGACAATCAAATACAGATTTCTTAGTGGAGGTTGTCTTTTTAAAAGGGCAAACATGAAGCAGACACTCAGCACTGAGCGTGTTTTTATTGTAAAAATAACTTGTTTGCTTAGGTATGGATTAGCTTTCCAAAGCCAGAAAAACAGGAAAATATTAAAACACCATCCATTACTGCTAAAGCTAGTAGGCAGATTCAGAGCTTCTCCCCTTTCTCCCTCACACTGTTCCTCAGAAAGGAATCAGAGCTTGTGAGCAAAGTGATTCAGAAGCCAGCATCTTTTCCATACCAGCCTAGAGCAGGTGCCCCACTGAAACTGGAGGTAACAAATAACAGGGCGTGCCTGTATAGCAATTGCTTGGTGAGGTCTTCATAAGCAGAGGCTCTGTTTTACTGAAAATATAAACTTTCCATCTGTTTTTATTACAAATATTTCAATGGCTTTTATTATCTTCATTAATGACAACTGTTTTAATGACACTAATCAATAGTCCTCTTACTGTTATTTCCCATTAGGAGGTTGGCCACTTGCTTGCTTATGTTCATCAACATGAGGAAGGAAATATTCCTCAGTGCCTGACAGCTTGTTGATGTCTACTAGGTACTGACAGGATTTCAAGCCCCACTACCAGAGAGATGCTGAATTCAAAATTTGTAAGAGAGGGTTAATACACTGGAGTTGTTAGGTTCTCTGGGGAATCTGGGTAAAATCCTTAGAGGACTCTGAGTTTTGAAGATGACCAAAGACCTACTGCTAATACAGTTTGTCCAGGACCAGCAGGGGTGAATCAGGGTTTCCTTACTTGCCCAAGCTTGTACAATGGTCAGTTAAAAAAGGCAAAAACCTCTTGTCCTCCAAACTTAATTACTTGTTCCCCAAACACTTCTGTCCAATGTGGAGAGAGCCAGGAAATTTGGAGGAGTGAAGGTCTTAGAGGGACTGACTGGCACCACTAAGTATTTACACTGCTTACAGGGTGAAATTACTTAGGTGCTGTGACCTCTCAAGACATACACTTATCACAGTCTGAAGTGTGCCTTAAAGAGAACAGGAGCCTCTGTGGGACCCCCCCATGGCATACCATGAAATTCATCTGGATGTGATCCCCACAGGTGCAAATCCATCTTCTGTTTCCATTACATATTCTATTAGTCTGCTTTGCTTCCCCTTTAGCATATATCAGTGCAGCTCTTTATTTTAGCATTATTAATTTTTGACATGAAGTCACTCTAAACATGGTAAATACAGAAAGTAATTGGTATGTTAAACAGGGGAAGCATAATGAGTCTCATGTACAAACGTGACTTTCTCCTGCTGCAGAGTCGGACTGAAACAGAATACAAAATCACGCTGCTAATTTCAGCAGGAACTTCTTCACTAAGTCCCCGTGGTTCACAGGCAGTGCCCCGACCTCTCCTGTACTTACGATACATCCAGCCACAGTTTAATGGCTGAAATGACTTTGAAGCTTTCCCAGTGGAACCAATTTTCACCCTCTGTGAATATAAGTTCCAGCCTTTCAGCAAAGAGTTTAGTCTGGTGATAAGTTAACATATGAGGCCAGTCTGAGAATAAATTTTGAGTGTTGCCCTCATGGTAGGGCTTTCACACTGCAACTTGTGGTGATGACATAGGACTTTTTGGGAGAGACACACTCTCCAGACTAATACTGGCTGATGGGATATTTTGTCAGAGAGAGATGTTCTGTGCAACCAGAGAGGCTGCTGGCTTGTCAGCACTGATGGCAGATCTTCGCTAGGAGGAGCAGATAGGGAAGTCATAGCCCATTTGAGTCCATGCTTGCAGTGATAAGGGGTGATTATGAAATACAGGATGAGAGTTTCAAGGGTACAGATGAAAAATACTCCTCTAAATTTGATGAGAAGTCAGTAGAAGAGGGAAGTATATTAGGAAGGATGAGAAAAAGAAAAGTTAGGAAAAAATATACCAACAGCTTTTATATAAGCTTCAAAATATTACCAAACCCTGCTTGTCTCTCCCTTCACTTTAGCCTTTATAAAGATTCCAGATTTCTAGTTTTGCCTTGAAATGATACACACTAAATATAGTTATTGCAGCTGTTACAGTTTCAAATCCAATAATTTTTGTCCAGAATCAAGGCTGAAAGACCAGATTAAAATTATTGTACAATCCAGAATCAACAAAACACATATATGGCTATTTGAGAAGCTATTTTCCTCCCAGCTCTATGCCTTTTCTTTGGTGGAAATTCACAAATAAAAGACAGATATACTCGGCAGCAGGATGGGGCCATAATATTTGACCAAGAATGAAGCTGACATACATCAGCAAAACACCCACAGACAGCAGATTCAGGAACCTGACCTGTCTGCTGCTTTACCCATGGTACTACATAAATAATTAATCGTACCTGCCAATGTAACAGATAACACCAGGTAGTTCTCGGCTTTTTGGTTTTTTTACAACAATCCTTGATCTTTTTCTGTGTTAGCTGTCGTAGAAGAAGAAACTGGAAGAAAGAGAGCAGACCCTTGTTACTTGTGTAATAGCCTACCTGCTTTCTCAGGTTATTCGTGAAGAGGGGTTGTTGACAGGCTATAAAATATCTCAGCAGTTCCTGGCAGGAGAGAACCAGAAGAAAAAAACAGTATCTACCTTAATCTGAGTTTGGTGTGTGAATGAAAAGAACACATAGATACAATTTTAGCTCGGAACATTTAAAATAGGGCACTATAATGTCCCATAAAATAGGTCCTAGGGAACAAGCAGAAGCTCATAGCAGGATAGATTTAATGGCACAACAGTTTCTTTCAATTTGGTTTTATGTTTGGGTTTCAGAAGAACCCTGAAAACAGTCTAGAGACAAAATTTTCCTTTTCCTTTGCTTTTTCTTTTAACACCTTTGTGATTTTATTTAAGAATGACATTTCATTCTGGACAAGAGGCCCATGGTATAAGGCTGAAAGCTGAGACCTGAAACACACATTCTGCAAATCAGCAAGTACATAAATAAAAGGGACAAGTAGTGCTAGGATCTTCTCTGAGGAAACATCAGAGGTAAGTTTCAAATGCTGAAATGAAATACTGAATTCAGCTGAGGTACCTATGCATGGTTTCAGGCAAGCAGCCAGCAAACGTCTGTCCCTTTTCCTTTGTTTCTCCTTCTAGGGGTTATAATATTACTACTATTTCAATTTAACATATGTCTTCTGAAGGAGGATGGAAGCCTTGTCCCATGTAACTCACATAGCTCTGTAAAAGAAACCATAAAACTCACCAAAACATAAGTCAGAAAACCAGCACAGTGATTTCAAGACTAAGTCCCAGAACCTACATAAATAGCATGCCTTAATGGTGCAGAAGCTGGACAATAGCCTATGATCTCATAAGGGATACGGTTTCAACTTGGGCCTGATAAACTCAAGTACATAAACTCGCACCTGCACTTGCCAAGTGCAAACACCTGGCTTGGCTTTATAGAAGGAGTGAAAAGCCTGCATTCTCTCTTTTAACAGCCTTTTCTAAGTGCAAGGATTGGAATTGGTACCTGCAAATCGCATTCCTGGGCTACTCCTACTGACACCCTAATAACCGCATTTCTTCTGGCTATGCTGTCTTCAGAACTTCACTAAATGTTGAATGCATTCACTTTAGAAATATCACAGAGAAGTCATCTTTGATAACAGGCAAAGAATCCTGAGTCTGAAATCCCAAGTCTGCAACTTTGCTCCTGACAGATTTGTCACACCTTCTCCGCCCACCAAATAAGGGCTATATTTACATACCGGATTACTGAGCACTAGTTAGACTATAGTGCAGAGGCATTTTCCAACTCTTGTTCTCAAGCAGAAACCTTAATCTATGACCTGATCTGGACTCAGATATCACTGTACCTCTTAAACCCTTTCCTAAGCTTGTCTGAATATTGATACCAGTCCAAATGCCCAAAATCTAAGGAGACAGCTTAAACCATTTTTTAATTTTATATTGGGCAGTTTGGTTCATGGGTTTAGAAAGATAAAGAATCAAGACCTGAAGCTGAAGATTAGGGTTTGTGTTTAGACCCATTATGATTTTGAATCCATGACCAAGATGAACAGTGGTACCAGCAATTTCCCACTTGCCATCCAAAACTTCTTCATCTGCAGGGCAATCAACAAAAGTGTCAGCAGAAAACACCCACTGATAGATGAGCACAAACATGTCAGGCGGAACCTCTGAACTTTTCTGAAGTGGCTTAGCAGGTTTTTAGATGCCATCAAAAGCAACTAAAACAAAGCTTTCAGAGCTGGCTGTGCTGGATGCTCCACACACAGCTTGAATCACCTGGCTCTTGGTAATGGTCTGCCACAGAAGCTCTAATCAAGTGTGTGTGTGTGTGTTTTATTTTCATGAGATGACAGTTCCCAAGTGAAAGGACACTTCAGCTCTGATAAAACTTTCCTTCTATTGTCTGAGTTTTGTTTGTTTTCTGGCAAACCCCAGCACTGCCTCTGCTTTCTGTGCAGGCATGCATTTCCCAAGCTTGTGCAGGGAGGCCAACCAAAGCCTTTGGAGGCTTCTCAGTAGTATTGCCTGAAGCAAATACCACAGCTCAATAGCAATTTAATATTATAATCAGGGAGCAAACTGTGCCGTTTTGGCACATTGTGATAATTATTAACTACATGTATTAGTGTTGTGATTCTAGTAACTAATATTTACAAAAGGTTCCCTGTGTGGGGAAGACCTCAGCTAGACATGAGCAGTTGAGCTATTCCTGAGTGATTGTCAGTGGGCCTTTAAGCCTCCGCTTATGTTCGCTGCTTAGAGATAAAACATCAATACTTAGAAATTGTACTTCAAAAGACCTATTTCATGAATAATAAATTCTCAGGGTGTAAAACCATACCAAGCACCAGAACGTTTTGTGAATTTATGGGGAAGTTTTCCTGTGGAAAAAAAAAAATCCTAGAAGATAAGATTAAAAAAGCACATCTCAAATTCCCTAACACAATATAAAGGAGATTGGATTTAAACATTAAATCATTCTTGCTTTTCAGATTTTTGTTTCATGCCATGATGTGTCTCTTTCTCCTGCTTTCCCATTGCTATTAGAATTAATGGCCTTATGAACTCAACTCATAGGTAAGGGCAGAGATAAGCAACAGCAAAATGTCCTCGAATTTCAAAATCTGCAATTGTCAAATTAAATTTCTGTGTGCAATTATTATGTCTAGGCTGACTCAAGGTTGAAGCAAAGTTGCATTTGCCTTCATGTCTTACACAGCTCTTGTTGGGGTAGTAGTTCTTCACCTGGCTGAGCGTGCTGGTGAGGAGTGAAGGTGGTTGGGTGAGCACCTGCATATCAAAGATGACCTGTACAGTGAGCTTGACTAACCTCACACATCTTAGCATTCCTACCCAGAGCATAAAATTGTAGATCTTGCACAGACCAATTGTGTGCTTTTCCAAATAGGTGGGGACACAAACAAATACATTCTTGATATGGGGTGTCTTCTATTCTGTGGGATGTACCACATCACTGATGTGAATATATGCACAAGAAAAAAAAAAAAAAACATTTATTTTCCAATATCATCACAGTTGAGAGAAAGATTTTCTTATGCAACTTAACCTCTGTGTAGTCTCTTCCCTTCAAGTTCACCCATATTTCACACAATTTTTTCTGGCAGTATTCAAAGTGCCTTTTAAATTATGTATGCTTTTGGCTAGTATGCCAGACTTGTAGTCTAAGAGACTAGACTTCCCTACAAAGAAGTCATGATTTGACATTGTTTATTTTGCTGCATAATCACATTAGATAGGGCAATGTCATAAAGACAACATGAAACAAATACATGTAAACAATATATTGCCATTCCTTCACCAATTGTTTAAACAAATTAGCAAGTCAAATATACCCTCAGCTTCAGGTAGTTCCTGTGTCACAGGAGCCAGACATTAACATGTATTTCTTAGAATTTAGAACAGTACTGAGCGTTGTATTAATGCGGGAGACAAAGATGGTTCTTTCCATACGTTTGCAACACACTTAACAACCAGGAGATGACTGAGGGCTGCTGGCAGGAAGTAAAAGTAACCAGTGAGGTGGTGTTGGATAACATCGTCAGTGATGATTGCAAAGCACTAGGACATATCAAAAAAGAAATTACAGAGGCAAAAGGACAGGCAGAAAGAGATGGAGAAGCTAAAGGAAAAATAAGATTCCAGAAAAAGTTAGGGGAGTGATATCTGAAGTTGTTCACAGGTTAAGGAGGTCAGAGATGACTGTGAAGAGGGCAATGAAGACTTCACCTGACTGCAAGGCACTGGAGACAGATTGAAGGAAGTTTTCTGGGGAGACAAGAAGGAAAATACATTGGAAAATGACACATTCGACATGTGCAGGGACAGGGTAGTGGACTGGGATCACTTGTATATACAAGTTCATGAAGTACATAATATTAATACTGGTGTGTCTGTAGTATTAAAGATCATGGTAAAGTTTGCCACGTAAATTCTGTCCATATCAAAGGTCAATGCAAACTAAAAAATTTCTATCAAAAGCAGTAAAATGACATGCTTTATATTTATTTTTACATTGTATAGAATATTAACATGAAAAAATATGTTTAAATCTAATTAGATAATGTAAACCTATATATGTATAAACACAACTTGTCCAAGACTAAATTATAAACCACAATATTCACATGTATTTCTTTCCAATTTACAATTTTACCTATTTCACTCAGAGAATATATTTTCAGATTAATAAATCAGACACTCTAAATTCCATTATTCTCACACATTACTGCTAGGGCATGTAGGTGTAACATTAGTTTTTATAAATTCCTTTAATTAAAGCAATTATGTCAAAGATAAGATATGGTAAGCATATTAATATTTTAAGTAAACATTTGTGCTTGTTTTCAGAATTAGTAGAAACAGGAATTTGGCTACAATTGGGGTTCTTCACTGGTTCCGAGTGCTGTAATAAAGAAGGGGAGATAAGTGTACGTCTACCTTTAAGTACGTGCTTCGCTTTTCTAACCTGCTGTGAAAGCAGCAAGTTAAGGGGACTAAGTACACACCTGAAGGAAAGCACGTGCTCAACTGCCTTGCTGATCTGAGCCTTGAGACAGCAGGATGGTGAGGCTTCTGAAAAGGCTGTTGGCACACTCACCGCATCAGTTCAGGGACAACGAATAATTTTTTTCACAAGCAACTTAACAAGTGAAGGGATCAAGGATTCAGTTAAGCAACAAATTGGCTTTGGCAGCAAAACCAGTTAAAATTCATTTTTCTTCTCTGGAGATCTAATTCTAGCAAACCAGCTCAAAGCATGGCAGTGGTACCACCATAACTGCAGAGATGATGAATTTTGGCCTAAGAACAAATGCTCTCCAGTGTGCAAGAAGTTATTAAGTCAGGGTCATGGTCAAAGCTGTGGAGTTGTATCCTGTACTCTTTAAAATGTACTTTGGTGTTAGATGCAAAAAAAATACCACATACCTAATATTGGTCTTAGTCTACTGGCTGGTGTCCAAACTTGGACTTGCGACCCTAAAATTCCTGGATATGTCTGGAGGTGCCAAAGATCCACCTTATAGTGGATAAGGTTCATGTTCTCTGAACATCTTTAACAACCTTGGCAGCTTGTGGTTTCTGTGTCAGTCTAATCTTTTCTGAGATCCACAAATAAAAGGTTTTCTCAGTCTCCAAGTGGAACGCTGCTGTAGATACCTGTGATGAAGATTAGAGGGAAGGGGAGAAAAGGGGGAATTACCTCTACTGTCCTTTCATCTCACAGTTCAGTGATTAAAAACCTTGCACAGTATACGGCACAATTTGGTTAAAGTACTGAATAGGTAGCATAAACTGTTACCATTATCTCCGTTGTACTTATTCAGTTTGACAGTCTTTGATGCACAGCAAATGGTCTAAACTCCAAATTGTATCATATCAGGCTACATAATGATGTAAACCCCAAATGAAAAAACCAAAAAAACCGTAACAGCAGAACCTTCAGGAGATCATTAGAATATTGAAATGTTGTGAGTTTCTTGAAATTTTGAGTATTTACAACAGCAAGCCCCCACATCTCACTGCTTCTCCATAAATGTTAAGAAAGTCTGAATACTCTTGCCTCTTGTAAGAAATTACTCACCCTAGGCAAATAGATGACTAGGGCTTTGCAAAGCTGGGACACACTCTGTTGTTATGAAATTGTGTATATACAAAACACAGTGTGCCTACTAATATTTATAGATGAGAAGAGTTATGGAAACACTAAAGTTCCATAACCTTTTACTATAAAATGCATATACCTACATAAATAGATTGTATTTGTAACTGGGTGGAGGGGTCAGAGGTAGTGTCTCTGAATAAACAGCTCTCAGACCAGTTCCCCCCTGCCTCTTCCACTGCCGTTGCCTCTGGCGCTGTTCTGTTTTTGTTGTTTTTTTCTTCTTTTTTTGCCTGCTAAGGCCAGCTGCCCCCTGGATGGCTGGATCCTTTGCCATGGCCTGGGCTGCCTCGGGGATGTCAAGGGACCACCTCCACTGGGGCCAGCGAGGCTCTCTTGGCTGCATGCATGTGTGTGGATTATCTGCCCGACAGGCTGGGGCAGCAAGGCAGAGATGCTCTTCTCAATTTCTTATCTTTCCCTCGCTACCCCAGCAACAGTGACCTGTATCACCTTGCCTGAATGCATCAGCTTAGCTACCGCCGGGACCTGGTGCAGCCAGTTGTAATCAAGCATTCTTCCCAGCTCCTGATGTGTTTGAGTTTATCAGCGCTTACCCTCCCGGTCATTCCCGTGACTCTCAATAACACAACATCCAGAGGCGAGGTGTTGAGCTTCCTCATGTCTAGGCATTCATGGGGTTATGCCTGAACAACAGGTATGTCCAACTCTTCAAGAAATGAGCAAGGGAAGGGGGAATATATAGTGCCCAGAAGTCTTGAAATCATAGAATCTTAGAATCTTTCAGGCTAGGAAAGACCTTTAAGGTTGAGTCCAGCCATTAACCCAGCACTGCCAATTCCACCATATCATGTTTCAAAGTGCCACAGCTGCATGTCTTATAAACATCTCCAGGGATCATGACTCAGCCACTTCCCTGGGCAACCTGTTCCAATGCTTGACAGCCCTTTTGGAGAAGAATTTTTCTAATATAAATATCCAATCTAAACTTCCCTAGGCACAAGTTGAGGCTGTTTCCTCTTGTCCATTCAGTTACTTCTCCAGAGAAGAGACAGACACCTACCTTGCTACAACTTCCTTTTAGGTTGTTGTAGAGAGTGATAAGGTCTTCTCTAAGTCTCCTTTTCTCCAGGCTAAACATCACCAGTTCCCTCAGCTGCACCCCGTAAGTCTTGTTTTCTTTGCCCACTAATACTCTGAGCTCCCTGGTCAGGGAGCTGCTGGCCAAGGTCAGTGCCTCACTGTGTTTTCGGCAGGGCTCCTGTGCAGCTGTCCCCATCTAGTGCTCTGTGAAGTCCCTTTGCTACTTCAACTTGAGCCCATCCCCCCCACCCCAAGAAACAGATTTTGCAAATGGTGTTGTTAGCTGAGGACTTCTAATCAAACCTCTTAGTAAGAGAGGAAGGGGGTTATTTAGCATGACATTTCACAGGTCTAAATGAACATCTGATAGTGATGACAAGGATCACAGAAAATGGTGGGAAACATAATTTTGGCTATTCTAGAAAGCATCCTGTGTGGAGAAGAAAGGACACACTAGGGCTAGCCTGCGATGTAAATTGTGGTAGTCCTGTCTCCCATTTGTAATTTGGAGTTCCAATCTCTACACACAAAACCACCATTCAGAAGAAATCTTGAACATTTTCTCCCTGCTCTGAAAAATGCAAAAATCAGAAATTGTTAAAATCAGAAGGGTTCACAAAGCAAGAACTTTATTGAATTATTGTTACAAAAACTATTTTTGCAAATAAAGAGTAATGAATAACAAACAATTCTGCTTAATTGAAGAGCCAGTAAATTAGCACTATTGAAGTTTAATGAAAACTGAAGTAAAAATAAATACTTTTAAAAAAAATCATAGTAAAATTCTCATCTTTATCCATATTGGGTTGTTCTTGAAATAGCAGTTCATGCAAAATTTTAAAGATCTGAGTATATGACAAGAAAATATCTCAAAATCTCCAATCCTGACACAATAGAAAGTCTGTTTTCTGAATAGTCATATATGTGACACAGGAACATCACAAGGCACTTTCCATCATTTCACTCAGTTTTAAAGGATTCTTTTAATAAAGTTTTTCAAATGAAATATTGCCAGAATTAACATGAGGAAAACTGTAGTATCCTTTCCAGGCTCTTGGATCAACAAGAAGAATGTGGAACAGAGGGGACATTCAAATTGTATTTTGCACTTAGAATAATTTGATTTCCTTACACGAAATTTTTGCAGTGGATCCAGTGTGGTGCAGATCGATGAAACATTCCTTGGCACGTGCAGAAATCTCCTTAAAACTAAGAAGCTGGAAGCTGAGGGTAGGAAGGTTAATATTGCCTCTGATGGTTTCTGAGTCTGAACTCAGCCTGATGCAAGGCCAGATCTGTCAGGTAATATTTTGGCTGCTTCCTTGCCTCTCCTGGTGGGAAGCATCCTTTCCTTTGATATGTTGGAGGATCTGCAAGGCCAGCTCACCACTCACAGGAGCCTGGTACACTTTTTCTCTTTGAAACACAGTTGATGATGGAGCTAGAAAGACTGCTTGATGTCTTGCAGCATGTAGCCGTTTTTCAGCTGCCCAGAACTCAGTCAAATTTTAATATTAAAAAAAAAAAAAAAGCCTTTTCCTTTCCTTATACCAAGTGAGGAAGTCAAGATTTTGCACACTTTCACAAACCACATATTGAAAAAAGCCCCATCTGTGAACTTCAGGACATCTCACAGTGACATTCAAGAGCTGTGTCAACAGATTCTGACACTAATTCTGGAAAGGCACTAGTTAATTTTGATTTCTCAGCTCTCTCTTCAGTTCTGTTGTCATAATTAGTAAGTCAACATTTACCCACATCTATCATGAGACCTAGGAAAACTATTAGTTGCATACAGCTGATTTGTTGAATTTAGCTCTGTTTCCTAATTGTGGTTGATCAACGATCACATTTTAATTTCTATTAATTTTATTCGCTGTGTAAATTCTTTGGTGACTTGTTAATCTGAATATATTTCAGCCTATGTATTGCTTACAGACTGGATGGTGTATCAGAGTTTTCATGAGTTGTAATTCACTATTCAGTTTGTACGCAAAGGATCAGTTGAATCCCAGCCTATTGTTTCTGGTCTCTAGGCGCATAGCCTTCAAAAATATAAAGTGATTTCAAGAAGACTTCTGCGCACAGTTTGGAAGCTTTTTGGAAACAGAATTCACAGAAGTATTTGTTTCACTGTATTTTTTAATATAAATTTATGTACAAACATTTCTCCTACTATCTGTATGCAAAAAAACCCTGTTGAAATCCTACAGAAAACAACAGAAATATTCTGATTCAAATCAAAAGGAATCAAAAAGTTCACTGTGGATAAAGTGGGAAAATTAATGTCCAGTTCTTGGGGAAGATGAAACAGGAAGGCCTCGTAAATATGATTGCTTAAATTCTGAGTATATGAAACCTGTAAGTGANCTGTTTCCCCAATAAACCTGCATGCTCTAAGACTGGACTCTGGAGAGCTCTGTCCAAATCACCGGCACATCGCAGAGATTTCTACAGCACCCCGAATCCACTACATCCAATTAAATGAGTGTAGGGTTTTCGTTCATTCTTGTCTTCCTTGGATTCTTAAAACTGATCCTCAGAGAGATTGTCCTCCTTTTCTATCTTCCCCATTATTCCCCCACCTGTTGGCACCTCACCGGTCTCAGAGACACCTTGATAATTTTTTGTATTCTTCCCAACTGATAGCCTGGGGGAAGGCCTTTTTTAAAAAGAAACACAATATGGCAATGTGATTTGAGAAATGTAAAAAGAAAAATTGCCTCTTCAGCGTTGAAAAGAGACAACTGAGAGGGGAACCACATTAATGTGCATAAGTATCTAAAGGGTTGGTGTCAAAAGGGTGGAGATAGTGGTGGTGCCAATCAATAGGACAAGAGGCAACCAGCAGAAACTCATGCAAATGAAGCTCTACCTGAACATAAGGAAGAACTTCTTTACTGTGTGGATCATTGTGCACTGGAACAGATTGACCAAAAAGGTTGTGGAGAGCTATCTGGACACAACCTGTGCAATGTGCTTAGGCTGACCCTGCTTGAACAGTGGGGTTGGAAGAGATGACCTCTTCCAGCCTGACCCATTCTGTGATTCTGTGAACATGAAAAGAAGCTGCATATCTTCTCCTGACCTGTTCAAAGCCTGTCAAACAGAGGAAAGTGTCACACTAAGAAGTACAACCCACCAGACTTGAGGGTGCTTCTGTGCATGGAAGGGACATGACTGACACTCATCAACCAGAGGTGACTGCTGACTGCAGCCCACACCAAAACAGTTGTGCCAGTCCTGCCTGGACCAGCATTGGTGGCTTTTGATTTTCTGTGCATTTCTTTTAGATGGCAGAGTGGACTGGCTGTCAGTGTTGACTGCATTCATACTGAGCTGCTTTATGGTTCTGCTGATTGCCAAGGACTTCAGGGAAAGACATTCTCTCTCTCAGGGGTCCCAATGATGTCTGACCATTGCCACACACTGGAAGGCTTGAAAAAATGACCAGAAATGTTATTTCAGAAATTGGTTGTTTGTATGTGTGTATCACAGAATCACAGAATGGGTAAGGTTGGAAAGGACCACATTAGGTCATCTGGTCCAACCCTCCTGCTCAAGCAGGGTCATCCTAGAGCACTTGGCACAGGATTACATCCAGAGGGTTCTTGAACATCTCCAGCGAGAGAGCTTCTACAACCTCTCTGGGCAATCTGTTCCAGTGCATGGTCACTCGCACAGTAAAGAAGTTCTTCCTCATATTCAGGTGGAACTTCCTGTGCACCAATTTCTGCCTGTTGCCTCTTTTCCTATTGCTTGGCACCACTGAGAAAAGCCTGGCTTCATCCTCTTGACACACTCCCTTTAGATATTTATACACTTTGGTGAGGTCCCCTCCGACTTGTCTCTTTTCAAGGCTGAACAGGCCCAGCTGCCTCAGCCTTTTCTTGTAAGAGACATGCTCCAGTCCCCCCAGTCACCTTTGTTGCCCTCCATTGGACTCCTGGAGCTCCATGCCTCTCTTGTACTGAGAAGCCCAGAACTGGACACAGCACTTCAGAGGTGGCCTCACCAGGGATGAGTAGAGGGGCAGGATCACCTCCTTCAACCTGCTTGCAGTGCTCTTTCTAATGAATCCCAGTATACCACTGGTCTTGGACAGCTTGTTCATGGACAGCTTGTTGTCCACCAGGAGCCCCGGGCCCTTCTCTGCAGAGAATGTACCTGTGTCTGGGTACATACAGACACAGCCGCAGAAGGCAGGGCTGGGCCTGAGGTCTGAAACCTGGCGGATCACTAACAGCAGCACTCGCGAATCCCGGGGAACAAAACTCGCGGAGCCACTAAGAGCATTTGCACAGGCGGTGCCTCCCCACGATGGGGCCGGGGCGGGGCCGGGGCTGCGCTGGCGGGGCCCGGGCCGCGG